>KQ965837.1:158002-176491 GCA_001574975.1 Gonapodya prolifera JEL478
CCGTCTTCGTCACAGAACGGCATTCTTCCTGAAATTTGGTTCCAGCGCATTCGATGCGGGCTCTGCGTCCACGTTCTTCCCCTCGTTGCTCTGTTCCCATTCCTCGACCACTTCTTTACCTACGGGCAGCCATTTTTGCGTAAATTCACACTTGCGCTGCTCGCCCTCCTTGAAACCCGAATTGACAAGGCTGGAAACAACACCAGTAGGATCCTCGAAATCATTCACTTGGATTTGGAGGTGATGGGCCTGTCCAAGGCGGAACTGGTGGACCCAGCATCGGCAAAGACTAAGATGGCCGAGTTTACCGACCTTTGTCTGTCCGCCGTCAACTCTGCTGCTGCCAGTTGTGCCAGCAGTTTGGCAAAGACAGGCGGATCCGAAGTAGCTGCTGCTCACGGCGAAGCGGCGTCTGCTGAAGAATCACGTTCCGACACAGAAACCAGTCTGTCAGCCGATCTCGTCGAAATCCTCTCTGCCGTGGACGCAATCGACTGGGCGGTGGAATCCACTCGGCAATACGACTTGCGGCTACGTGCCCGGATGGAGCGTGCCAAGGCGCAGGCCGCGACAAAGGAGGAGTCGGATGAGGAAGATGAGGACGACGAAGATGAGTTGAGCGACGACTCGGAAACTGAGGAGGAGAGGCTGGCAAGGCTCATGGGTGGGGTAACCCTGAAATGATGATGACTCTAGAGGTACTGAGAATATTTTCAAGGAAACATACGTCATGATAGATCAAACAATGTGTTAAATACTGAACCCATATTATGTGAAGATTATTGTTGCGTGTACACGGATTCTCCGGATAAAAATCACACAAACCACAACGACATATATTCCATTTTCGAGCTTAGACTTCGATAAAGCAGACAAATACTGATACTACTTAGGGAATTGCTGCTTCATCTTCGTCACTGCGCCGGGGAAAAGCTGAGCTTCACGTGAATTTCGCCACCGTCGACTCGATCTCCATTCTGCAACTCCAACCTCAACTCCTTATGCGGATCACGATCCAAGTTTTCGAGTGGCAGACGTGCAATACCCAGCAGTCGACCCTTGAGGAAGCCTTTATCCTTGACCTACGAGAGTTCTCAGCTTTGTGTTACAACCACTTCAAGAGAAGGTTTCATTCACCTTCAAACTTAAAGAACTCCTCTTTATGTCCGGAATGCTGACAACAAATATTTCGTTCCACACGGGATTCACGTTCTTTTCAATGGTTTGCGACTTTCCAACTTCGCGATCCTCCAACATGAGCTCAACATAAGGACTGTAAACAGGAACGTACTCAGACGCCTTCACGGATTTACCAATCTTCAAACTCACTCGCTGGAGAGTCCATCTTTGTTCACCGCTGGAAGCATCTTTCCACTAATGAGCTCCACACGAAGCTTGCCCGGCACTGGTGCGAGAGTAGCGCGAGATGCTGTTGAAGGTACAGGCTGTGCTGGTACAGGCTGCGCTGCATCTGCAGCCAAAGCGGTCTGTCCAGCTTGTCCAACTATATCCACCGGAGCGTTCGCAATAGGTGCAGTTTTTGTGCTGGTATCGGTTGTCGGGGCTGGTGCGCTGATTGTGGCAACATCCGCAATAGGCTGGGGTACTTGCTTTGGGCGAGTTCTCTTTGGGTCAAACTTGACTCGAGCTGTCACAAAGCCACCGCGGAATCCCGTGTCTCCCTCTGAGAGGACATACTCCTTTTCAATAGCTTCTCCGGGTGAATCATAAAATTCGGCAAGATCGATTTGTGCCTTGCCAAGGACGGGTTTTGTTCGGAAGGAGTTGTGGTCCTTCACGGAGAGCTGCAGATTACTGTCCCTCACAGAAATCACATTTACTTGGAATTTTTCGTTCCAAACCTAATGGAGAAACTCATTTAGTACCGATCACATCAAATGCATCAACATGGTGCCTTACTGGGTTGAGTTCCTTCTCTACGACCCTCGTGTTGTGCAACTTTTCGCCATTTAGCTGACACTACAGTATAAAGAGCATGAGAATCCACCAATGCATCCTTCGCAAAAGGCAAACATACCTGAACATATGGGTCACTTAGCCCGTTTGCGTCTGCTGCCGGTAGTTGACGTGCTCCGATAATGGTGACCTTCGCAGCGTAAAACAAATCGAAATAGTGATGCGATTGCTCGAGGACGGCAAGCGTTTCCGAAACACTATACTCACCTCAACAATACCCTCGCCGTAGGGATCGACGGCGTCCCTTGAATCACCGCTTGCAGTGTCGAGCTTCACGCGGTGACTAGATGTCAGGCCTGTGTCTTCTTCGGTCAGGGGTGGCATCTCGACGCTGAGATACCGGAATGAGAGACGAATGGCGCCTTCCCCATTCGCGAATGAAAACCAATCATCTTCAGCCGTGCCTTTCGTCTGTTTGAATGGGACGCGGTTAAAGGGTTTGAAAACATTACCATATGACTCAGAAAACTTTAGAGAGCTGTGCTGCGCACCTGCTTTTCAATGGCATCCTTCAGCTGAATGGTCAGATCCCCGAAAGTCTTATCACTACCACCAGGAACGTTGTCCGGGCTCCGCACTTCGAGCGTTATCTGCGCCTCGTCAATATTATCCGCGAAAAGCTCGAAGGTTTCCTAAAGGTACGAGTGAGGGATAAGAGTCCACAACAAAGAGTAACTTTGACTTACATAATAAACGGGGTTGTTTGTTCGCTTCTTCTTCTTTGATTTCCAAATGTTCTGGCCACGAGGCGTTCTCCCGACAATGTAAGGTTCGAACCATCCCGCACCAATAGGACCGATGTCCTTGCATTGATATATTTTGACGCGAACAACACCCGTCTCTGACGAATGCAAGTTGGGCACATCTTCGGAGAGTAGCGATTGAAAAAGTGCATACTTACTGACGGTCATATCGTTTTTGATAAGCTTCACTAGAGCGGGCTTTACCTTTGTGGCATCTGGGCCAGGAAGCACTATTGCAGCCTTTTGAGCCTCTTCCACCTCAATGATGGGGAAGAACGCCAGGTCCAGTTTCAGTTCGCCAGAGTCCCGCTTGGATGGATCGTTGTGGTGGAACAAAGGAAGCCACCTGAGATGGGGAAAAGATAGGTACATAAATCAGAAAACGGCATTCTATCGTCCTTCTTACCTATCGTCAGTAAGTGCCGGAGAGCCCCAATCTTTCATCAAAATTTCTTTGCGTTCGTCAGTGATATCCTTTTGTGCCGACGAAGCCTTGAAATCACGGAGCTGAACCCATTCAGCCAAATGAAGCTCATCAGTGTCTCCTAGGTACGGATGGTTGCCGACATCATCCCGATCTCTCAATTCGAATGACAAAATGTCAGATCCATCTTCTATGCCAGTGAGCACTTCGCGCTTAACGAGGTGGTAGAATACCTCAGACCAACGAGGTGACTGACTTTGATCGTGTTGAATCAATTGTTATCATTCTTCTGGAGGAAAATATCGAATCACGGGAAACGTACGATTGCTCAACTGTTTTAGTGCAAAGTATTTGTTTTCGCTGTCCGCGCGGTCCAAGCATTCCTCTGCAGTATGGATCTGATACGCAATGAAGTACCAGAACATTCAAATTACGTCTCAAAACTACTCACCGCTTTTGTCTTTTGTAAACTTTGCCAATAATGGATTCTCCGCATTTCTGAGACCTCTTGCGTTTCTGATTGTCACTCTCAGTACGCCCACCGCAAACTCGTCTTGGAAATCAACTTCCGGAGCAAAGAGGGATTCCACATTGTAAAAGAAGCCACTGGATCAAATCCCGGAAGGTCAATTCTACCAACACGATATAAATACCGACTTTGAACACCTACTTCGGTGGCGAGAACATCATTTTCATCACCGAGTCAACGAGTTTCTGTAATGTGAGATGGATTGGATATTTTCATTTTTGACCGGCCTCTCATCGACATCCTTACTTACACGAATGAAGTCATTCAATCCGGGCACATCAAGAATATCTCCGCCTTTCAGAGGCCGGACAGAAAACTCAGTACGGGGCATCTTTCCGTCTGGGCACCATATGTTTATGGTCTTGACGTTTGGAAACGACGGGCCAAGTCGCAGTCGGACAGCAAACTAAGAAATTGAAGACAGCAACTCGTTTAAGTACACTCAGCATCTTCGGTGTGAACAGCAAATCCCTACCTCTCCCTCCATTTCCAAGTTATCGACCTGAACAGGAAAGGGCACACCCTTCATTCCTTTGACCCTCGACGTAGTTATCACACGGGCATTTCGAGCATCGAATCCTTTACGTTGGCGCTCGGCGTTTAAGTCGTCCTGTGTCAACGGACTGAACTGGATTCTGAATATGAGCTCAACGACATCCGATTCGGTGATGAGTGGATTGAACCTGGCGCCAACAATGGACGGTGCAGCGCTCCCTTGGTGTACCGTTGGTCGTCAGCAAAGTGTTCGCGAAACCTTAATGCACCCCAAAAAATATTTTTCTCACCAAGATCGAACTCCGTGAGCTGAAAGGAATCCAAGAAAGGCGGCAAATAATAGTCCACCAAAGTGTCATTTACTGTTGTCTTGATCTGTTTGGAAGACAAATGTGGTCATCCATCAGTTGTTTGTCCACATGCGCGAGCTTGCTTTGCCGTACCGTTTCGGCCAACCATGGCTGGAATTCAAGCCAATACTTTTCCAAAAATGCGTTGAACCATTCGAGAGTTTCATCCTCCTTCGATTCAGCCTTCAGGGCAAATATGGCCCTCACTACTTCCCTCCGAGTGTATTCCTTGGCACGTCTGGTCTCCATGCTGGCGGCTCGCCGAAATGCCGGCAATATCACCAAGAGAAGCAATCCAACCCATATTCCGGTGTAACCATTTCTGTGTAAGAAGGAGAGAAACAACTGTGAAACACATTGCAGATTCCAAACCAAACACCACAATCGGATCGAACCTTCCGAGAGCCCAAGAAACAACGGATCCAAACGTAACAATAGAACCCTGAAAGAACGTTTCTTTGAGTCCGACGATCGATTCTATCCACGAGATCGGTGCAGGTTCTGGTCCCTCAAGCAACTTTTTGCGATCCTCGGCAAGCTCTTTTATTTTCTGCTCAATGAGCAAGGGAGTCGTCTCCGAAGATGAGCCCGCGGCGCCCGATTTCATCACCCCCGCGGAACTCGATGCTGCCATCGATGGAAGCCAAAGCGGCAAATCCTCCACGGCACATTCACACTTGGCAAGGGTTTCAACAACAACACTTTCCGACAAATTCTCTCTTGAACTACATTTTTTACATGCACCCGTGTAAAAGCATGGTCGTAATAGCTCCGGTGCAGTACAAGTGGTGAAGTATTCAATTCCAGTTTGAACCACCCCACGTGGTCCTGGATTTTGCTTGGCGTCAAACACTCTTCCAAGCGGGTAAGAATTCATGAAACGCAACTCACTCTGCCTGCTGAGCAAAGTCTACCGCCACTGGTTCCGGGTTCCATCCGAGAATAATGTCAGCAACCTGATCCAACTTATCTTGGCCCCACACAATTTCCCCATCATCAATTTGGTATGATGGAAATCCACAGACACCCGCTGTCACAGCACGCGTGACATTGGTCTTCAAGGCGTCCCTCGCCTCTTGAGAGTCCGCCTGGTCGACCAACTTCGGATCGTAGCCTGCAGACGAAATAACGGATTTCAAGACTGCGGAGTCGGAAATGTCAAGGTCGTCCGCCCAGGCGGCTTTATCTGTTGTGAAAAGAAGTCAATATCGAACTAATCAAGGAATTATTGGAATATTGCAGCGGCCAGGGACTCTCACAGATGGCATCAATGAGCTTCCATTCTTTCTTGAGGCAGACTACTCTTAGTGGTAAAGGAGTTCGAATAGGAAAGTGCTTCTTTCCCTATCGGAAGGGAAACCCGAGGTGTGTGGATCTCAAGATCAAAAGGTGTAAAAAGATCACGTACTTTAAGTGGACCCCCGATCCACTTTAGCGCGACAGGATGCTCTTTTCCGTCTGGATACGGGAGGCGGCTCCAATATGAGACCCAGTCAGCCATGTCCCTGTCACCCCAATCAATTCTATTGGTACGAATGGGATTTTAATTCGAGTGCACGAGCTGAGAAGCTGGGTATATCTGCTTACGCTTGTTGTGTAGTGGCTTTCCGAGGTTCTACCGGGGTGCCAATCTCACGGAACAAAATTCCAAGTAAGGTCGGGACTAGTTCAACTTCAAGTTGCGGTCCCATCTCCTCAACGATTCTTGTCAATTGTGTCCAACCCAGATATGTCCACGGGCTAGTCAAATGAGCGTGAGATGGTAAAAATGTGGTAATCACGAGAAGAGAGGGAGCGGAATTCAAACCTGCTGAAATCGAACCAGAATGTGAGCTTCCTCTTAGACTTTAGAGGACCAGGACAAATCCGGGGCAGTAATATGGTGGGAAGAGCAGTTGCGGGGCCATTCAGCGAAACTACGGCTCCTTCAACGAAATGCTATGCAAGAGTCGGAGTTGCATCAGCTATTGACCGATGAGATCCGGTCAGATCCAACCGTCGCACTCACCAATCGACCAGCTTCACTGAATAGTCTTCCACCTATAGGTAATCTGCTATCTGCGATCCAGAAGCTTGGAGCGAATGGCGCACCTTTAAAAAAGATCATCGTTGTTATCCACCCGATACATCCAGGAAGGGTAAAAGTTTGAGTATGAACCTCTCGACTCTGCCTCCTTCGTGGTTGACATAAGAGCCGTTTCCCATTTTGGATTCTCGACACCGTCGTAAATGTCCAAGCGTTCTTGCAGGGACTGGGAGGTTAAGGATTGAAGAATGGAAGGACTGCCAATGTCGAGTCCCTGAAGGAAGTATGCATCAAATATCAATTGAGTTACTGTTCGGCGGAGATTGGGCTCCAGGGACGATAGAAGCTTCAGTGCTAGTGCCGATGCCGACGGAAGAGTGTGACACTTCAGACAACCATATCCACCGAACTCCCTACGTACCTGGTACACTGTCAACAGGATGTCGCTTGTGGAAGCCTATTTGAACACCGAAGCGCTTCGAAGTCCGCCCGAGGTCCCGTATCAAGTACCGGTTCTTGTTTCCATGTGGTCCCTCGGCGCTTTCGAAAGGCGACGCTCGGAACGACGATGGAATAAGAGCCGGTTTGTATATCACTTGTGCTCCGATGCGTTGTGCGATTTTATCGATTCTTTTGGAGGCAAGGTAAGACCTGACCACGAGTCAGCGGCGATTCAGTCTAGCTGGCCGGTGAAAAGATAAAGAAGAGACTGTACCATGGACAGACGATGTTGTAATAAACTGAAAGGCGTCAAGAGGATCACAGAGTCAGAGTCCGATTCCGATTCATCAGATCGAACCGCCAGTTCCGCTCGTACAGCCGAGATTCCATCGGCCTACTCTCGCAGCTCCCAATTCTCACATTCGATTGTAGGCGCAGGCATCTCGAGCGAATGATTGTTGCAAAACGATGTTGTTGCAAAACGATGTTAAATTTGTGAAACAAATCTTCATCATTTTACAATTTAATCAAAATCCAAAGTGTCACTATTTATAGGCAAATGTTCTCGCATCATCTCAACCTATACATCTATCAATGCCTGCGAGTCGTTCTACACGCGTCCATCTCAGGTTTTTCTCGAACCCTGCCACCCAATCTCACTAACAACCAAATTAGTCGACCTCCTCCACAGTGGGGCCAGATCCCGCACCGCCGTCAGCACCGCCCGCACCAGGGAAACCTCCGGGTCCTCCGGCGCCAGGGAAACCACCTCCGGGGAAGCCGCCGGGTCCTCCAGGACCACCGTCTCCGTACAAGCGGCGCATAATCTGTTTCAAAAGAACGAGTCAAAAATCATATAAGTAACTGAAATTCCAGTTCAGTACTCACGGGGTTGGCAACCTCCTCAAGCTCCTTCTGCTTGCTCTCGAACTCCTCTTTGCTGGCCTCGTGGCTGCGGTCCAACCATTGGATGGTTTCGTCGACAGCCTTCTCGAGTGTGCTCTTGTCCTCGGCAGAGAACTTGTCCTTCAGTTTGTCGTCCTGAAGGGTGTTGCGTAGGTTGAACGCGTAGCTCTCCCTAAGAGATTTACGGCGTGGTCAATGATTCCGCAAAATGATGAGATCAGATGCAAAACTCACAGAGCATTTTTAGACTGGATGCGGGTAGCGGCCTCCTCGTCCTCGGCCTTGTACTTCTCGGCCTCGTTAACCATCCGTTCAATGTCTTCCTTGGACAGACGACCCTTGTCGTTGGTAATGGTGATCTTGTTGCTGCGTCCGGTGGTCTTGTCGGCGGCGGTGACATTAAGGATACCGCTGTTGCATTGCAAGTGCGTTAGGACAGTCCCCGAATATGCTTCTCAATAGTTACTCACTTCGCATCGATATCAAATGTGACCTCAATCTGAGGAACACCACGAGGAGCAGGGGGAATGCCAGTAAGCTCGAACTTGCCAAGCAGGTTGTTGTCCTTGGTGCGAGCACGTTCACCCTCGTAGACCTGGATCAACACTCCGGGTTGGTTGTCCGAGTAGGTCGAAAAGATTTCACTCTTCTTGGTGGGGATGGTGGTGTTGCGCTTGATGAGAGGGGTCATGATACCACCAGCGGTCTCGATACCGAGGGAAAGAGGGGAGACGTCGAGCAAAAGGAGGTCCTGAGTCTTCTCGGAGGTGGTTCTGTGAGGAATAGTGATTAGAAATCAGTTTTTCGCAAGCAGGCGGTGGATTGTCAAACTCACCCAGTGAGGATAGCGGCTTGCACAGCGGCACCGTAGGCGACGGCCTCGTCGGGGTTGATGGACTTGTTGGGCTCCTTGCCGTTGAAGAAGTCCTGGACGAGCTTCTGGACCTTGGGGATACGGGTGGATCCACCGACCAAGACGATCTCGTTGACGGTACCCTTGTCGATCTTGGCGTCACGGAGGACCTTCTCGACTGGGTCGAGAGTGGAACGGAAAAGGTCCGCGCAGAGTTCCTCGAAACGAGCACGGGTGATCGAAGTGTAGAAGTCGATACCCTCGAAGAGAGAGTCGATCTTTGAAAGAGAAAAAGATTGTCAGCCAACTGATCGGACAACAGTAGAGTCAAACGCGTACCTCAATGGTGGTTTGAGCGGCGCTGGAAAGAGTTCGCTTCGCGCGCTCGCAAGCAGTGCGGAGACGACGGAGAGCACGAGCATTGCCGGTCATGTCTTTCTTGAACTTGCGCTTGAACTCCTGGGTGAAGAAGTCCACCATGCGGTTGTCGAAGTCCTCTCCTCCCAAGTGAGTGTCACCGGCAGTTGCCTTGACTTCGAAGATACCGTCCTCGATGGTCAGGAGAGACACATCGAAAGTACCACCACCTAGAAATTGAACAAGTAAGTTATTTGAAGGAGGTCGAGATTCAACCCAAAAAGAGCTTACCAAGGTCGAAAATGAGAACGTTCTTCTCGCCGGCACCCTTCTTGTCCAAGCCGTACGCAATGGCGGCAGCGGTGGGCTCGTTGATGATACGGAGGACGTTCATGCCAGTAATGGTACCAGCGTCCTTGGTGGCTTGACGCTGCGAGTCGTTGAAGTAGGCCGGGACGGTGATGACGGCGTCCTTGACTTTGTGGCCAAGGTAGGCCTCGGCGGTCTCCTTCATCTTGAGCAAGACCATGGACGAGATTTCCTCAGGTGTGAAGGTCTTCTCCTCGCCCTTGAACTCCACACGGATCAGAGGCTTGGTGCCTTTGTCGATGACTTTGAAGGGCCTGGAAATGCAAATATTAGGACTTGGATTACCTCTTTACGAATCAAATTACTTGTACGTACCAGTGCTTCATGTCACTCTGGACTTCGGCATCGGCGAAGCGACGGCCGATAAGACGCTTCGCGTCGAAAACGGTGTTGTGGGGGTTCATCGCGACCTGGTTCTTGGCAGCATCACCGATAAGACGTTCCTAGAATGTTATGTGGAGAAAGTCAGCTCCCGAAACACGAAGCTGAGCCAAAAGACTTGTTACCCACCGTATCGGTGAAGGCGACGTAGGATGGGGCTGTTGGATTGCGAATTGAGGGGTACAGAGATGGTCAGCATCCATCCAACTTTGATTGCAATCAATCGCCGACTCACTTGTCCGGTTGCCCTGGTCATTGGCAATGATTTCAACACGGTCGTTTTGCCATACTCCCACGCAAGAGTAGGTGGTTCCGAGGTCGATTCCGACGGCTTTCGATGTCATTGCAACGTTCGCTCGAAAGAGAAATCCCAAGAAGCTTCACGAATTGACACAGAAATGAATGAGAGAAAGAAAGAATCCAGACAGATGAGCAAAAGTTCAGAGGAAAGTAGCGTAAGACTCGCGGTGGGCTCTCACGTTTTGTATTCCGTTCGAAGAGAAAGGCCGTTCGAGGAAGCTCTCGAACTTTCCACCAAGGTCACGTGACCAAGGGCTGGGAATTCTCCCGAAAACCCGCCGACAACCCAAGCTCCGAGTGTAGGAATATTATTTAATTCACGGTACCTTTCTTGTCAACTTATTTTGTTGTAGCCTCTAAATCTCGAAACTGCTATCACTACTACCACTCGCTGTATATTTTTAATCAAACGAATAGTGTACGATCGTTCAATCTCAGACGACTGGCTTGCAAAAATCCGGATTTTCTCGTGACGGAGCATGATTGTTTATTCACGAGCTGGCTATCAGGTGTAAACATTCGACAAACATTCCAGAACAAGGCGCACTACTCGCCACAATTTAAATTGAGGCCAAACAAACTCAAGTCGTCGTCAGTACATAAATGTTCCTTGTACTCTCTCCATTCATCATCTCATACCAGTCGATATATCAATCATGGGTCGGAAACAAAACAACAACTCTGCGTTCTCAGCCGTTCAATCGCTCCAGGCTCAAGCTCCCGTTGCAGCAAAACAGGTAAGATGCTCTCTTGACAACCGAATACCTGGGTAAGACTCATCATGGAATATCACTCCACAGCAACAACCGGTGCAGACTCGCCCTCAATCGGCATCAAAACAAACCCCTGCGTCAGCCCCAACTTCATCCCGCCGTGACGATCTTCTTTCGAGAGAGTTTGGGACGATGGAATCCTTCGCTATGGATCTCTTTTCTGGACCTGCGATGCGCCCCTATGAAGTGAGTTCTTCGCCGCAATTATCAGATCATTGTGATGAAACTCTAACGACACTCTGGCTCAGTGCGCTCGTCCATACATCCCATCAGCAAGACCGAAATCGAGTCGCCCCTTCAGCAAACCTCAGAGTGCGCCGGCTGTCATCTCTTCCCGCTCGTCAACCTCGAAGAACGAATCTCGAGGCAAAATCGCTGCCAAAGGCCAAAAGGAGGGCAAGGGCGGTGTACAACGTGGCCTTGTCGTCGGATCTTATAGTCTGTGGATGAAAAAACAAATGGTGAGTGACCAATGATCACTGAATCATCAGAGATGACGTGGGTGACTTAGGATCCGCCGGAACAGCGCAAATGGCGACCATCCACAAACAAAGGCTTCACTATCATTGAGGAGGCGCGCCGATGGGCCAGCGCTGCCGAGTCTCAACAAATGCGCTCGTCGAGTGGAATTCCATATGTTCCTCGCCCCATGAACTCTATTTCGACCTCACGGGACACTCGCCGTGCTATGAAATCCAGACCAATGGTAAGATTTTAGCTTCTCTTGCGCGCCTTCCAAGGTGTATTGACTCATTGAATCATTCGGTAGCCCCCATCATCGGAAATGGCAACCCTCCGGGCTGAGGTAACCTTGCTACGCCGCCGCGTCACTCGTTTGGAGCGCCAAATGGGTGCCTTTGCCGAAGTCGTCGTTTCCGGAGTTGGTGTCATTGTTGCAGTGCTCGGTGACATCACCGGACGCCGCTCCACCAGCTCTATTCGCCCAGTTGGAGGCCGCCCCTTGTTGGAAAGCTCTCAAGCCGTCGCTCGCAGAATCGCAACCGGGCGGACACCATCGCCAAAGCCACCGACTAGGATGGCGAAAGCTGTTCCTCCGCGGGGATGGAACGACTTCAGCGACGTCGTTGATTTGAAGCCACTATTCGAGTCGGAGCAACCGCGTCCGCAATCGGGAGGGTCCAAGACCGCCGCACCGATGACATCTTCAGCGTCTAGTAGTTCATCGAAGCGCCCTCACAGTGCCGGTGGAAAGAAGAACAAGAACGGGAGGAGGTCGGAGCAATAAGTGACGTTCGAATTGACGTGACATAGGAACTCTTAGAAATGTGATGTAAATCCAAGACCGATATATACCCCGTGCTACATACGTATTCCGAGCATCCACTCTCTCTTTAAAATCCTCCGCCTCCGAAATCTCCACCACCACCTCCGAAGTCCCCACCAAAATCGCCACCTCCACCTCCAAAATCAAATCCACCACCACCTCCACCGAAATCGCCCTATGAAAGCAACCATCATGAAGCTGAAAAGTCGAGAAATTCCGGAATTGTGGAAAACTCACAGAAGATCCAAAATCTCCTCCCAAACCGCCTCCACCAAAATCACTACCCTGCAAAACGTAACCGGAATTTAATTGATCCGTCCTCACAATTCGATATCAAATCAGTCTTCGCACTCACCACGAAGCCACCTGCATCACCTCCCCAATCACCTCCGACAAATCCACCATGATCAGAGAAGCCGATATCCCCAGGCCCAAAGTCACCAGGCCCTCCCCAGTCGCCACCCCATCCACTAGGAAGATTCGAGAAGCGAGAATGTGAGCATGCGAGGTACCAACGAGCACACTTTTCCTGCGAACTAACTATCCTCCATCCCAACCGCCAATCCAACCGTATCCAAAACCGTACCCGTAGAATGGGCTCCACATGAGACTCAACAAGATCAATGCAGTCTGAAAAGGGTGGCGTGGACGTGCGTGTTAATGTGAATGAAGTTATACGGCAGATTCGCACTCGACGTCCCCAAATGATGAGACTCACGGGATCGTAGTAGCCATAACCGTACCCGTAGTAAGGAACTACCTGGCGTACCGTAGTGTACGGATTCCCCACGACTGTGGTCCCCATGGCATTATACACTCCACGGAACACAGCTCCGACTTGCACCAACCACCTCGTCCGAGTTTGGTCATCAAGTGGGGGCAAGCTGGGCGCGGCTGTTTGCTGGAGCTGGTAAAGCGGTGTGGAAGAAACTTGGGGGATGTTGAGTTGTTCGCTCTGGTACTTTGAAGGTAGTCGATAAGTGGGATAGGACGTTGGGGGAGTGGTGGAGCGAATCAAATAGACGATGTGGTGTTCAGGCGCTTGCAGTCGTGAAAGCTTTAGGATCAACACAGAGAAGAAGATAGAAATGTAACGTACCACCGCCAACGTCTATTACTGCAACTCTCGCTTGGCCTCCCGCACAAATTGGCTTGAAAAACTTGTCAGCAAGGGTCTGTGCCCACATGTTCTCGGTTTTGGGCGGGAAGAGGCCACGGGCTTTCTTCCAGGTTTTGTCATCCGAGAACAGGAAGTGCTACGAGGGTCACTGGTTAGTGCTTGTAGCGGCTGACAGACACAAGTACGTGTACTCACAAGGCGAAATATTGTTGGTTTCTTATCCTTGCCGATACGCTTTTGAATCTCGCGAACGGAGCTAATCCTGGGAACGTACCTGAAAGCGTCACATTGGGGGCGACAAACACATCAAGCTTCTAGAGCAGCCGCTAACTTGGTCCCAACGTCCACTCACTGGAAGTACATCATACTCCCGTTCACTCTCTTCGACTTGTATCCACAGTTCTGCTCTGGCATAGAGTTACCCACCAGCGGACCAACGATCTCCAGATCCGAAGGATCTCTAAAAACGAGATTCAGAGTCCGGGCCGCTGAGGGTCGGGGGAAGTGGAATCGGCGATATGGAGGAGCTCAGAGTAAGAGGATATTGTGCGAGGCGGCGCGGGCTCCGAGGCAGGAGCGGCAACGGAATACGCGGGGGGAGCATCAGCATTCGTGTCCGCCGCTACGATAGCAGAGACGTATGGCTCCCCAAGGACGAAGAAAGGCATCACTACAATCGGCAATTAATATGGGCATGGGTTGGCTCCGTCGATGCGCGCAAAACCTATTAATCAAGTACCTGCAGCTTTCCGGGCGGTATGGTTACTGCTGAGTCCCCATCCGTCTTTAGGCAGGGAGAAGTTGAACAACGAAGTCTGCTTCAGGAACCATCATTTAATCCCCTCACCCACCTCCGTAGTTGATGTGGACCTCCACAATATCACCAACAGCCACGAGAAGTTCTTAATAAGGTATAGGCGCTTTTACTGGAGAGTGGTGATGACCATTAGAGACAACATCGTACCATCTTGCTGGCGCGGCTCGTAGGATAGCCGAGCGTTGAAGCGCCTTCCAACAGGGCTAAAATCTGGAGTGACGGGCGGATCCTCTACAGCGCTTGTCGGGGGAGGTACAGCATCGGGCGATTGGGCGGGCTGTCATGTTTGCGCAACATGTCAGACCTCTGAAGTCGTATCGAGCATCACACGAGGACACAAGCTCACTGGAGGGGTTTCTGTCGGTGGGCCCGGTGGAGCTGCGACGACGTGGAACGGATTCGGGGGAGGTCCGCTGGACATCATCGATGTTTCGGCTGATCTCGTGTCGGGACTCCCTCAGCACAACTGTGGCGAGGCACGTTCACCACGTTCCACAGAGAAATAAGACGATGTTTACGTGTGTATTCTATGACTGTACGTGAAGCTGTGAGTATGCTTGGGTGCAGAAGTATATTGAAGTATATTATGCGGACCGAACACTTCTAAATAGAACCGCGAAAAACAACGATCTAATAGGCTATTATGTCGGTTCATATGAATGAATTATTGAGATACTTCTCCAACAATGCCAGTCCATTTCTGGAAGTGTCATTCACATTTCAAAAAGATTTACTTTACTAATATCTACGCAAAATGCGGAAAGTTAGTCGAGGTCGCCCTTGTGGCTCAGTGGCAGCGCGTCAGTCTCGTAAACTGAAGGTCCCGTGTTCAATCCACGGCGGGGGCAGTTTTGGTTCTAGATGCTCCGTTTTTGATTTTTGTGAAGCTTCACTTCTTCTGATTGGATCGGATTTCTACATTTCGGGGAGGTGTTCATTCCATCGTTGTCCCAAATCGCATTGATCAGTTTTGGTTTTTGACATCATATGACCCGCAATGAGCACCAACCACAAATTGAATGTATGAAGACGATTTGGCAGTCCACTGCCTCGGTTTCATTCGTTCGTTACGCGGGGGGGAGACAGTGATAACAGGTATACCGGGCCGGACACTTCTAAAGCACGGTTCGGAGCCGTTTGCCTCGCCAGTCATATGATAATTCATTATAAAAGTGAAAAAAAGGGGCAGCCACTCGAACCCACCTTCCGAGACCATCCACCTCCGGACACTTCCTCCGATAGTTTCTGGAGCAGAATGTCTGGCGCTGCGATGGACAAAGACGCAATTGCGCTCGCCAAGCTCGGCTAGTGAGTTCTGTCGGAAATGGTGGTGGATCCAATGAACCTGCAAGTCGGAACCGATGGTTAACCCCGTTTCTTCGTTTGAACTACGTTTTCAGTAATCAGAGGTGAGCTGGCTTCGTCGGATCCGTATGTGAAGAGGATATCTGGTCAACAAATGTTCTTTTTTCAGTTTCTCTCGGGCGCTCGGCGCTTTCGAGAACTTTGCGGCATCGTTCTCGACTAGTAAGCGCTCCTTGCTGGGTTTTCTTTCGGCGTTCGACATCAATATGCCTGTTCTCTTCCCCATCTGCTAGTTGCCTTCACTGTTGGTTTACCGCAGTTGTTCGGATACGCAATGTTGACAGGTTCGAATTGATTAAGTGTCTTTGGTAACTCTACATGAGTTTCAATCAACCGATCCTTCTTCTCAGGTGGTCCGCTCGCTGGTATGGGTCGTGCTTCCTTTCGTCACATCTACCTTCTCCAGACTCACATAATAATCTCCTCTGGACCTCAGCATGGATAAACTGGATCATTGTTGGGTGCCTAGCTCTTTCGACGTCTCTTTGCCTGGCCGAGATTTGCTCCGCAATGCCTACCGCAGGAAGTATTTACGTGAGTCGCAAGCCGTACTCCAAATCCGATAAATTGCGTTATTTCATCACCTTTGGACATAGTTCTGGTCAGCTAAGCTTGGAGGAGATAAGCACGGACCTTTCTTGGCATGGTTGACGGCATGGTGCGAAGATATTTGTTGGTTTCGTTCCAAACAACATGTTCATGCAATCCCGCTGAACCCTACAGGTGGAACTTCTTTGGCTGGGTCGTCACTTCCCCTGCCGTGCAACAGGGTGGCACGCTCATGGTCGTTTCGGCGCTGCAAATCGCAAATCCGGATGTGAACATTCAGCCATACCACCAGTTCCTGCTCACCACTGCGGGACTGCTCTATGGAACTCTCCTCAATGTGTCAAATGAGCACGTGTTGAAATGGTTCTACCGTATCAGCAGTGTCTTGGTCCTTGTTCTGTACCTTCTTTTCATGGTATTGTTGGACACCCATGTTGGCAACATCACATTGTCCTTCACCCCTTCCTTTCCATAGATTTGGGTTCCTGCCAAGGCCCCAGCGTTCCAGTCTCGGGAATTTTTCACCACATTCATCAACAACACTGGATTCTCTGACAGTTACACATGGATGATTGGGCTTCTGTTCCCCGCCTGTGAGTTCCAGTCAGGTGCGATATTCCAATGTAGTCATTAAGTTTCCACGTGACCGCAGGGACCTTTTATGGATACGATGCAAGTGCTCACGTTGCTGAGGAAACCACGAACGCTTCCCGGACAGCAGCCCGCGGCAGTAAGTGGTACATATGCCATATTTGGTCTTGATTTTCGGTAGGGGTCAATGACCCTTCCGTCTTGCAGTGTGGGGGGCCGTGGCAATGTCTTTCTTCTTCTCCTTCCCTCTTCTGATTGTCCTCACCTTCTGCGGTGAGTGCCTCTTGATTGATCGACGCGATTGTAACGTGTAACATTCGCACTTCGACAGTTCAAAACATTGATGATATCATCGCTTACCAGTACCCTGTCCCTATCGCATCACTGTTGGTGCAGGTAAGGACCTCGAACGAAATTTGAGTACATTTCATGTCTTACCCTTTCCGCGCCAGAACCTTGGCGACAGAGGCGCCATCGCTGTTCTCGCCGTAATGTTTATCGTCACCACGAACTGTACCGCAGCGTGCATGATGTCCGGGTCTCGCATTGCCTACGGTGAGCCTCTGTTGACTTCGTTGCCCTGGACGATTCTTCACGTGACACACTCCCCCACCAGCCATCTCCCGTGATGACGTCCTTCCCGGATCGCGCATCTTCCACCACGTCGGAGCCAACAAGCTCCCCAACCGTGCTGTGATCATGATGACTGTTCTGGGTGTTCTGGTGTCGCTTCCAATTCTGGGATCCAGCGTGGCGTTCCAAGCCCTCGCGAGCACAGCAACGTAAAGCAACTTGCTTCCTCTCGAAAATGCCGTTAAAATTGACCAACGCTCTGTCTTATTCGTAGTGTTGCGATTGACACCAGTTACGCCATCCCGTAAGTGTTTTATGACGGGCCTCGTCTTCGTAACATCTCACACCACGACCGGCAACGATCGCTCTCGTACACCTTTCCCAGCATCTTCGGTCGCGTTTTCATTGCGGGCGAATCTTTCAAGAAGGGCGAATGGAACCTCGGCGCTGCCGGGAAGCCCCTGGGCACACTCGTCATCACCTGGATTTCGATCCTCTTCGTGTGTCTCTGCCTACCCCAACTGTACCCCGTCGACGCGAACAACTTGAACGTGAGTGTGAAGTGAAGCGAGTTTGAAACGAGCTTGAAAAGGGCATTCTGTATGTTGACCGTATTTTCCTGAACAGTACTGCCCCGCTTTGATTGGAGCCATCACCCTCATTTCCATCTTTTCGTGGGTTCTTTCTGGCAGGAACTGGTACAAAGGTTCGTATTTTATCCAGTACCTGTCGCTGTTGTCGATACAATTACATCAACTCTTCAATCGCCATCGCCACCTTAAACCTCCCGAAAAACGCACAGGTCCGCAACGTCTCGTCACTGTGGAAGAAGCGGAAGCGCTGGAGCGGGAATTCGCCGAGAAGCACGAGAGTGTCGGAGTCGAAAAAGTTTAAGTTATTGGATACTTCGATATATTCCGCGGAGGGTGCAAAGTGTTTTGATGGACATCTTCGAAAAAAGAGTGCTGAGAGGACGGAAAAGCTATGTTATGAATTGGAACTGTATCGTAACTCGCTAATATACACCACATGACGCTCACTCGAACGAGAAACCTCATAATCACATATACCCTGGTATGCCCACCAGCTCAAAATCAAACCACTGCACCTCCCCCGCCCACATAAACCAACCCCCACGTCACCGACTGTTCAACATGTCCTCGTCCTCCGCCTCGGCTAGTCTCCGCTCTGCCTCATTCCAGTCGACCTGCAGCCCGCGAGTGCGCCCTCGAGCACTCGGAAGGGGAGTTGCAGCGTCGTTCAGG
>KQ965838.1:0-167459 GCA_001574975.1 Gonapodya prolifera JEL478
TCCCTCGCCCTTTCGCACGCCGCACCCGCCCTCTGCCATCGCACGCCATGGTCCAATCCGATCCCGAAAAACCTGATCCAAATCAAAGCGAACAGCTCAGCACGCACGTCATCTCCCTCGACGCTCACTCCGTCTCCGATCCAAACATCGACTCGAAACTCGTTGACTCCACGCCAGAACTTGCACCTCCGGATGGCGGGTCAGTCCTCGTCTTCACCTCGCTCTATCCTTTCTGCCGCTCACCCCTTCTACCCGCACCCGCACCCTCACGCCACCCCCCCCCCCACACTTCCAGCTACGGCTGGGCAATCGTCGCCGCCAACTTCTTCCTCAACTTCTTCTGCATCGGATTCAACTCCATATTCGGTCTCTTCCAGAAAAACTACCTCCTCGGCAAAGACTTTTCCGGGTCCACAAACCTGCAAATATCCGTCATCGGAAGTATCCAAATCGCCGGTATTACCGTCCTCGCACCGCTCGCTGGACAGCTCTCGGACATGTACGGACCCTCGCGCGTCGCGGTGTGCGGCGCTTTACTCAGTACGTGATCAGTATCGGGGGTGGGGGCGAGACGGAACGATCCCCGCGAGCGCAGCGATACCCAAGGCCTAAGTGCCGCTAGGCGCTGACCGAGGCTGTCCGCCGGAGCCGAGCTATCCGCAAAGCGGAATATACTCTTGCGGAGCGTACGTCGAGGAGGAAGCCCGAGGCCTAAGCGACGGAAGCTTTGCTCAGGACGTGCTTAGCATCGCATACCTGCATTGCTTGCAGCTGCGTGGCCACTGCTTCCGACCTATACCAACCTCGTTCATCTTCGTTCGTCCTCAGGCGTCGGCGGCTACATCGCCGCCTCATTCTCCACCTCTCTCTGGCACCTCTACCTCTCCCAAGGCCTCATGTTCGGCCTCGGGTCCTGCTTCTCTCTCATCCCCGCCACGGCCGTGCTACCCGGATGGTTCACCAAGCACCGCGGCCTCGCGTCGGGGATCGCCACCGCGGGAACGGGCGTCGCGGGCTTGATTCTCGCGCCGATCACGCAGAAATTGCTCGATGTTCAGGGGTGGAGGAATACCTTACGCGTCTTGGCCGCCCTTGCGGCCGCTCTGATGCTGCCGTCGTCGTGGGCGTTGAGGCCGTTCGGGAGAGATGGGTCGTCGAAACAAGGCAAGGTGAGAAGTTCTGTGTGAAGCATCGCAGGGATTCGAAGTATCGCTGTGGAGACAGTGGTCCACAGTGGGCATGGAGACCGTGAGGGGTAAGGTTACGGGTCTTGCTGGCATTTCAAGTATCGCGGGCGGCATTTGATATGAGGGAAGTCCCGCTTCTTCCTCCGGTGGGGGACGCATCGCAGTGAAGACCTTGGGCACGTGGACAGGTGCGCTGTGTCCTCGAAAGTCAGTGCACACTGTATTGAGTGGTCAGAATGTGTGCTCGTGGACATCGGGAGTCTGCCCCAGCCTGGACCACCTTTATCCCAAACGCGTCACTAACTTCAACCCCACATCTCTTCGCCATCCACCCCACAGCGCCCCCGCCCCACCATCCCCCTCGCACTCCTCCGCTCCCCCTCATTCCTCCTCACCGCGCTGACCATCACACTCGCCGCCGTATCCTTCTTCGCCCCGCAAGCTTACATCCCCCTAGCGCTGCACGACGGGGGGTACGATGACGCAACGGGATCCGCCGTCCTGGCAGGGTTTGCCGGGTTGATTGCCGTGGCGAGGGTCGGGATGGGAGGCGCGAACGAGTGCGTGTGGTGCAAGTTGCGGCTCTGCGCCATCTCATGCTCATCCTCGTTCTCGAACTGACCTTCGCCTCCCTCCCCCCTCCACTCCCCGCGCCCAGCCGCTTCGGCACGCTCAACGTCTTCTTCGCGTCCCAGTTCTTCCCCGCCCTGGCCGTGGTGTGCCTGTGGCTTCCCGGGCCGACATCGCTTGGGTGGACGTTGGCGTTCATGTTTTTGTGGGCGCCGTTTGCGGGAGGTGAGGTTCCGCCTTGAGTTTGCGATTTGTGGACTTGGTCTCGCCTGAACACATGTACACTCGCAACTCCATACCCGCCACGAACCATACAGGGCTCATCGTGGCGCTCCCGCTCGTGAGTGCAGAACTGTGGGCAGGGAAGAACGGCGTGGGGATCGGGCAGGTCATTGGGCTCTTATACATGGTGAGCGTTACCCTCTACCCTCTCCATCCCACTTCCCTCCTACCACCCTCTCACCCACTCCCCCAGGCCTTCCTCCCCGGCGACTTAGCGGGGCAACCCCTCCTTGGCGTCCTTGTTGACGCGCACACGACCTTCGGACCCGACGGCACGCGTCTCAGTTCCGATTATCGCCCCATGCTGCTGCTCCTGTTCGCGACCTGGGCCCTGTCGGCTGTGACCATCGGGAGCGTCAAGATGATCGAGGCGGGAAAGAGGGTGGGCGTGCGCGAAGGGGAGTCGCGGTGGGAGCGGGTGTGGCGGTTGGTGGGGTATCGGATTTGAGGGCGTAAAGGTTGGCGATTGCGAGTTTTGATGGTTAATATAATAAGAGAGCGTGTAATGAACGGAATGTGATATATTTATGACATCACTCATTCACTCGCCAATTTGACTCAGGCCCCCAAAATGAGCAACTGCCGAATTCTTCACCTGACATCCGTCCGTCCCCCGAACGTACACGTACATCCTACGATCACCCATGGCCCCATCGCTGCAAATTAGCATCGTCGCCCTGCTCCCCGCCGACGTGGCTGCACGGTTGGATGGGGAATCCGAATTGCGAGAATACGTTGACTCCGCTGCGACGCATTTCGCCGAGGCAGGAGCCACCGCGGGCCCCGCGGGATGGGATGTCGAGGAGCTTGTGGAGACTCTGTCACCCTTTTTGGTCGAAGCTGGGATGAGCGAGGAAAATGTCGTGACAGTGTGCAGTGAGTTCGTGGAGAAGTGTCGCGAAGCATTGGGAGGCGCGGGATCCGACGGGGCAGCGACGCCGAGCTCAAATGGCCACGCGGTAGTGATCGCACAGGTGAATCGTCCCGCGCGGCGTCGTTGCGCAGAAGAGCGTTGAGCGAACCGACCACCACTGCAAGCCCCCACCACTGGTGCCACTCCCTGCCGCCGCGGACAAAATTCAGCCACCTTCCACCTCTGTGCCTGGCTCTGCCTCGCGAATCGGTGGCGAGGCACCGATGCCGGCTCAAGAAACTGCAGCTCCAACGAGTAAGAAGAAAGCGCGTGGGACCGCCTCCGCGAATGGGAAGAAGGGGAAGAACGTTGAAAGCGCGAAGGCTGAGAGTGGTACCGCCGGCGCGTCGAGTGATGCCGCCGCGGTTGCGAACCTGTCTGCGGCAGCTGCGCGAGAGAAACCTACGATTGTGGCGCTGACGCAGCAGTCGCGGTTTCACGCCGAGTCAATCACGACGGATAACAAAGATGTGAGCGTTTGGTGGTTTTTGGGGAAAGAGGAGAGGGGGTAAATGGCCAAAGGACTGGTTCGCAGGTCGATTTGCCGGGGGTGACTATCACCGTGGGGGATGACGAAATACTCTCGGACGCACGGCTACGACTCACTTCGGGAGTTCACTACGGATTGATTGGGAGGAACGGGGTTGGGAAGTCCAGTAAGTGCTCAAGGTGTCTGTTCATGTGTCATTCAGTCTTACCTTTCCCGCTCTATTCAGCACTCCTTCGTGTCATCGGTAATGGAAACCTCGTGGGGTGGCCCTCGAATATTTCGGTATTGTACGTCGAACAAGAACTTGTTGGATCCTCTGGCAAAACACCACTGGAAAGTCTCCTTGACGCCGACGGGGAACGGCTGGAGGCCGAACGGGAAGTCGCAGGTGGGAAATCATGTACTTGGGGCCAGGAGTGCACTCGCCGACACACATCATTTCAGAACTGGAGTCTGCAATGGATGAAGACCACAACACTGATCGGAAACCTCCCGGCAACAGGAAAGCGCCGGCGATTTCCATCGCTCTGCGGCGTGTTCTTCTCCGACGCGCGAACAGAATCACCGAGAATGCACGACTTATCGCCACAAAGCGGTCTGGTGACAGAGGGAAGGCGGCGCGCAGAGAGCTCGTGGAAGCTGAAAAGGAGGAGGAGGAACGGAGAAGCGAGTTGGCGAGGGTAGAAGCTGGTGGTGATGTGGACAAGGCAGCAGATGAGGCAAAAGCTCACGATCTGACATTTTCGTTGTGGGAGAGGCTGAGAGAGGTCAGTTCTCGAGTGTCTGTGAAATACATACATGCCCTACAACCTTCCCTTTCGTCCTCAGCTGAATGCCGACTTAGCAAAAGCGCGAGCGCTAGAGATTCTGTACGGACTTGGCTTTATGGCGCAAGGCAAAATGGACAAGCCGACATCAGAACTGAGCGGAGGGTGGCGAATGCGATTGGCACTGTAAGTTGCTGTGTGGACGGTGCCGGTAATTCTTTCGAAATCGACTTTGCATAGGGCGAGAGCTTTATTTATAAAATCAGATGTTTTACTGCTCGACGAACCGAGTAAGTTGCCTGCGTCGCTTGATGCAGGAGGCCCAATTTCATCTGCTTCCACGATTACAGCTAATCATCTCGACCTACCGACCACTCTATGGCTTTTGGACTACATCCGTTCCCTGGATTCCACAACTGTTGTACTCGTGTCTCACGACAGGCACTTCCTCAACTCTATCGCGGCTGAGATGATCTTGTTCAAAGACAAGCAGCTCCGGTACTATGAGGGAAATTACGACGAGTTTATGAATCAACGGGAAGAAGAGCTTGCAAAGAAAGTGAAGCAACAGGAGGTAAGTGAGACGTGGCCGCCAAATAGTTTCGTCCAATACCAACCACAAACGACCGTCTTCGACCAGAACCTGGACCGACAGAAAGAACACATGAAAAAGTCTGTAGAGAAAGGCATTCAGCACGCCCGACGCACTGGTGATGATAAGGCGCTTGGGATGGTTGCGAGTCGAAAAAAAGTGAGAACTCTTGCAGAAATAATGCCACTCTTCATACTTGACCAAATTGGATTTAACAGAAACTAGAGCATTTCGGCCTGGCTAAAACGGAAACAGGAAAGCACTGGAAAGTTTCGGTGATGGGCTGGAGAGAAGAAGTGAAGTTTGAGGCACGCGAGAAGGAGGTGCACTTCACACTGTGGGATCCAAACCCACCTATTCGTTCCGTGGGGTCTGTCCTCCAGTTGAACGATATCGGCTTTTCGTATCAGGGAAAGAGTGGAAAATTGATACTGGACAAAGTTACGCTTGGCGTAGAAATGGGAAGCAGAATTGGCATCTTGGGCCCTAACGGGGCAGGTACGCCTGAGAAATGAAAAAATTCGTTTCCTCTTCCTCTTGATTCATGGTAACTTCTCCCAGGAAAGTCAACGCTACTTCATTTGCTAACCGGGGAGCTGAAGCCCACCAATGGTGAGGTCCTCACGACCTCCCGCCCGAAAATTGCCTACTTTTCCCAGCACCACGTTGACGCTTTGGGAGATATGAAAGCAATGACTCCCATTGAGTACTTTGCCGAAAAATTCAACTTTTCGAAGGAGCAGGAAGTATGGGACTACTTGGGATCATTTGGGCTGGCAGGGAAAGTAGGTCAGAGGCGAATGGATGGTCTCAGTGGGGGCGAAAAGGCCAGGGTTGTTCTTGGCACAATTATGCACGAACATCCTCATATTATCTGCTTTGATGAGCCCAGTAAGTTGCACGGAAATCGCTCGTGTGTTTGTTTCTCATGATCTCATTTGGTGATCTCGCAGCAAACCACATGGACATCTTTTCTATATCTGCGCTCACGACAGCCATTGAAGAATTCACCGGCGCTGTCATCGTAGTCTCACACGATATTCGATTTATTACGGAAACGTGCGAGGAAGTCTACGCGCTTCGGGAAGGAGACGATGGAGCACCAAGTCGACTCGAGAGAATTGGGAAAGGGGAGCTTGTTGCGGAAGGACTGCAGAAATACCTGAAGCAAATCACTCAGAAAGTGCAAAAGGAGGCGAGACAGAGAGAAAAGGCCCGGACAAAAAGTGCCGGGAAATGATCACATTCGCAATCTCCATCGTTCGGCAATATGTGCCACAGGATCCGGTACTCGTACCATGTGGCCCCCAATTTAACCCTTTGTAACAAACCATTTAATGAATTCATTATCTTACCTGACCCCCCCTGCCGCCAGGGAACTCTGACGGACGAGCTTGGCAAAAGCAGAACAACTTTCCCACACCATTCAAAGTCGAATGGAAAACACGGCCCCGGACCAGAACTTCGGCACATCAGATTCGCACATCAACATCAAAAAACATGCGCGCGTTCCTCCCATCGCTCGACAGTCGTGGAATGTCGCGATCGCCGATCGAATGGACGCACGGCAGGATGGCAGCGCAGGCAGCACGATTTCTTTGGCACTGGCGGGAGTGGAACCACCAAGCGCGAGTTCGGGCGAGCAAAGCACCCAGAGACCGGACAGCGGGGGGTGGACAGCGGCGTCCGCCCAGGATGAAACCCCCGTTGACGGGGCCTTTCCACTGGCTCGAGTCACGGTCATTCCACTAGAGCAGTATGCACGATGGTCGAATGCCGCCGCGGGGAAAATGAACGCCGATGGTCCGACAATTCTCAAACCTGTTCGTTATGACGGCCATGCAATCACCCCCGCACACTCTCTGGTCGGCTGGAAAGTACCGCCACAGGCGGCAGCAGATATATCTTCGCTAAGGGAGGAACCGGACAGGACGCAGGGAGAGCTGGGTGGGTGGGGGGTTGTGAATTGACTTCCCGTTTCCTTAATACATGTATTTCACAGTTCGTGATCTCGCGCATTTGGCGACGTTACCACCTTGGGAATCGCAGACCTCGAGAAAACTATTTTCATCCAAGGAAGCCTCCACATCTCCGAGCAAGGGAGTGGCTAAGCCAGCCCCAACGAAGAGCCCTCCCTCTTCCGCGGGGACATCTGATCCCCGCACAGTTGCAGTATCAAACGCGCAGCTGATGCGGGACTCACCAGCGTGGCGGAGGTTCGAAGAGAAGAACAGGGAAGATGCGCGAGTGTGGCGAAATGTAGAGCATGTGCTGCAAGCCGTTGAGAGAATGGCAACAGAGTGGTCACGTAAGTTCACCCCCTTGACTGAGTTGGCTCATCACAATCGGGCTCACCAAAATGGCTTCGCTGTTCTAACAACCAGTACCGTGGCTCGAACTTTCTCTCCCACTTCTCCAACATTTTGCATCCGATCCGGTGTTCAATCACCCTCCTTGTGGACTTACTCCTTCCACTCAGTACTTCCGACAACTTTATCGCCACGAACTCTTGGCACTTTGCGCGAACCGAGTTGAAGCTGAGGCTCTCGCTCGAATTCCCGGTCAGCGCTACAAGGCACCTGATAGATTCGCTGCTGCTGCAACAAAGTTGCAGGCGGCGTGGCGAGGGTACGTGCCGAAAAAAGAGTTCGCTCGATTACTTGCGATGCGCCTCGGAGCGCGTCAATTTATCGGGATGTGGGGAAGGCGCCTTGCAAGAATGGTCGGTCGATCAGTAAGGCAGGTGAGAAAATATGTTGATCTCACGTTTCTTGATGAGATGTAGTGGTAATCGTTGTGTCACCAGCAAGCATATCAATTGAAGGTTCACCGCGCCAGGCAACTAACGTATCAATTACTCAAAGATTGGTCCAATTTACATTTTGGGAAACGGTACGAGAGTTACTCGTCTTGTCGGTTGCTTCATTCTCAGATCATGGCATGGCGATTCCGTCAGAACGATAGTGCATCTCCCACCGTCCCCAATTCCATTTGCTCCATTCCACGTTGGTCGACTACTGGACTTGCGAGACACCGAGTGTCAAATTATCGTAGTTGTTGCAGATGAGATTGGCCATGAAGAAAGGAAGGAAGCGGAACGTGTAGTTGGCAAGTCTCCACACTCATTTCTCCGAAATGTGCCTTATTGAACGAAAACATTCACTTCAGCCTCATCCACGGTCCTTAATCCCCCAGCACATCCACCATCTCCGCGTCTGCGCTTTATTCGTCCAGAGATATTGGACTACCTTCCTCAACTCAGGTCCAATTTGCCATTGGCTTTGTGTTGCTCACCTAAAGCATTTGATACACTTGGTGAAATGCTTAGATTGTCGGAAAGGAAATGGTTCGTTGGTGGACCAAAAGACACACACCAGAAAGATCATCTGGAACGTTGGGAAGTGGAAGTGAGCGTGGTACGTATCTTTCTTGACGTCGTGCGTAGCCCAAATAATATCATCGCTGATTTATACATTATGCAGCGCCTCAACGTCCCCTTCACCACTCCTCCCCATCTGAGTCTGCCACCTGCACACGTGCTACTCCGCTCAACCTTACTGGCGACGCAACCAGTTGCTCATTCTCTGATGACCCGCCCTTCCCTCATTTTTGCTATTGCGGCACTTGCTCGCCGCAATCCAACTGTATCTGAATGGAAGTTATGTCCTCCCAATGGCGGCCCCAGTGTTTCTCTGCAAGTGGATTCCGCAGGTGGATGTGCTGCGGTAGAGGAAGTCTTGAAATCTGTGTCACTACCAGGGGGAGAGAAACTTGAGGAGTTTGAAAAACAATTTTATGCCTGCGGAGGGGGGTCTGTCGTTGTTGGAAAAGTTTGTCAATGTGACTCAAGAACTGTGTGCGCCTTTGTGGAAGTGGGGGTGAAAGGAATGTGGCGATGGTGCGGAAGTGCAGAAGGAGTGAGTCATTTGCATTGGTCCACTGAATAACGACGGACTACAAATGGTTGTTTTTGAATTTACAGATCTTGACTGGGTCCTCCTTCATGGAAGGTGGAATTTTCCCTCAAAAATCCATTCGGTAAGAAATAACGGATTGTCGTGAAGGACCTCCAGCAGCTAAGAAGTTGCACAGGCACTCCGATCTCGTTGATGCGACCATGCAAGTTGTGAACATGTGTTGGAACTGGGACATATTGGGACATATCACAGTGTTTTTTCGATTTTGGGAAGCTTCTGGAGAGGTAGACTTTACCGTTAACCGCTGATTATGAAGTGGAAAACCAAACTTTTTGTTTGCCGCGTCAGGACACCCCAATCCTCCTAGCTTCCGATCTTATTGTCGGTCCTAGCTCACTGTTTCTTGACATGTGCTACATGCTTCTAATAATGGGTGCGAAAATGGAACCTGATGGCACTAAGACAGACGCAGAATACGACGAGAACTATCTCCGTAGGCTCAAGCTGAGATATGCAACCACGAGCAAGTACATTGATATTGTTAGTATACGTGAAGGATGTTCACTCCTTCCCGTAAGAGTGCTAACCTCCTTGAACAACAGAATCCTTTTCTTCGTGCATCAAATACCGAAATGGCGCACTTGCCCACTGCCTCCCCGCGTGTGGCTTTATTGCTCCGAGGAGTCTCTCACCAGGCCATTCAAGTGCTACGGAAGTGGGCGTTTTGTACAGCATGCACTGGGGGTGGCATCACCTGGGATGAGAAAGTGCGGACTGGAGTATGGTTGGAACGGTTTGGTTACGAGACGATTGGTGCGATGCTTGGTGGTGGGACAGACACTAAGGCATCGTCATTAGAGAGTGAAGGGTCATTGAGGGCAGGAGTGGATCTCATGTAAGGCATGGCTTTTTACTCGTCTGAATTTCGCGATTTGTAACTCAGAACATTTGCAAGTTGTGTTGGAAAAGATCCCATGGACGCAATCAAGGCATGTTTGAATGCTTTGGTAGTGATGAACCGACAACTCCACAACGATAATGCGAATAGTACTCGGAGCAATTTTATGGTACGTTTGATTTCGGTTGGCTATTCCACTTGGTGAAATGAGTTTGTCGATTCCATTAAGGTGGCAGCGGAAATGTTAGGGAACTATTGCACGCTTCGTTCCTCTGCGACCTGGCCAAGTTCTGTCAGATTCAAGCGAAGTGAAGTACAAATGTCAGGCCTGGAATTCTCATTGACGCCCCAGAATGAAACGGAGACGAAACCTTCGGTCGCTGAGACTACGTTGATGGCCACACCTCAACACCTCAAAGCGCTGCTACTCGATGGGATGAATGACGCGCGAAGAGCTTCCTCCAAGGCATCTTTTACGAGTGTTGCCGCTGCAGTGAAGAACTTCAGTGCTCGCTCCGTCTCCCCACCTCTGAGTCGGTGCTTTAGAACTCTTTCATCTAGAGCATCACTGAATTCGACCGATATTCGGCCATCGATGAGAACTAGATCCTCCACAGCTCCGAAGTCGCTGGCCGCGGAATGCACAGTTGAAGATGCATATCCTGTGATCACCGTTGTTCGCGAAACGAAGCAAATTAAACGAAAAGATGGGTACGATTACCCCCGCATACTTTCTGCACCTGGCCACCCGATTAAGCGACATCAAAGCACCCCTGAAGAGAATATAGTACTTGTTCCTTGTGCGGCAGGAGATCTCGAACGATTTGTGACATCGGTTGTCGGTCTGGAAACGAAAGTCACGTCCTTCATTTCTCGAAAGAAAGCAGAGGTGGAGTTGGAAATGGAGAGTCCTCTTCCAAAGGTGGAGACGGTACTCCCGACCTTCAGAATGTCGGAGGAGACAGTAGAACTGTTGAAGGCTAGTGTCGCATCCCTACACCTTCAACGTCAATTCGAAAAATTGAAAGCCACTAAAGCGGATCGACAACTTGCTCTTGAAGAGCGGCGACAACGTCTTCGGGAAGCACATAAGCCTGACTCTGCTGCCTCAACCGTTGCGGCCATCACTATGTGGGAAGAATATGACGGAGATATTCCGCATGAATATGTTGATTCGGCCTTTGGGAGCGCGAAAGGAACTCGCCCAATAACCGCTGTCGCTCCTATTGAATCGAGCGTGTTACAACCCGATGTCCCTGTATCGACATTAAGAGCAACTCACATCGGAACGGCCTGGAAATCGGAAATTCCACAACCTGCGTTGGATACACCTACTCTCCAAACAATACAGGCAGCAAATGCAACAGACGTAAAAACATTTACCAGAAGAAGGTCGACACAACTGGGGGGTCAGGTCAAATCAATTATGAAGAGCATGTTTACAAATTTGAAAGAAGGATAGCGCGAACGGGTCTCCTCAAAATGTGTTGCATTATTATTGATCTGTGATTTTGTGTTTAAATCTAGTAGCTTTAGTCCAACAGTTTGACACCAACATATTTCTCTAGTGCCCGTATTGCTTCTTCTGACTCGCCGATTTTCACCTCTGTCCAAAGAAAGAGTCAAGCCACGGGTAGAACCTAATGATCGATGACGATTTGCTCACGGATAGTTGTCATACCCAATTGCTGCGCTCCTTTCCTGTAGAGTTGAAAGAACCGGTTAGCAACGGGTCTAGGAATTGAAGTATTCCCGGAAATATATCAACTTACAGATTTGTCCCGATATCATCTAAGAAGACTGTCTCTCGAGGTTCTACTCCGAGCTCCTTACAAGCAATGAGGAACGCCTCGGGATGCGGTTTTCGGTGTCCAATTATTGCCGACTCCACGAATCTTCCGAAAGTGTGAATATTAGTGGGGAGCAAGTTGTAAAAGGTAAGAGGCGAGATCAAGCATACGCGTGAAATAGCGAGGGGATATGCCGGTGCGGTTCCGAAGAATCGTGACCCATGGGTACTGTGGGTTGTCCTTCCGGTTTTGAATTGTTGGTGAGAGCGCCAACCCTTAAGCCGGCCGCTGGCGTGGTGTGTAAATACAGGAGAACCCGGGGAGCATACGACATTAATTTACCTCTCAAACGGTCGATCGCCTTTACCATCTTCTGGTCCAACAATTTTGCACTTTCATTCATAGTACGGAAACACTCTTCACCATTTATGGTAATTGGGCCAGAAATGTCGGGGGTTGCTGGCAGAAACAGGCTTGATGGTTTGACCCTGTTGACCCGTCATGTTTTTCTCACCAACACCACGGCTTCCGTAATATTGCTTAAATTTTCCAACATTTTCTGGCTGGAAAAAGTTTCGTTGTTACTTTTATTGCCTCAAAGTCCTTCGAACAGGATTCGCCATCTCACCTTGCCAACATCCTTCTCAAGTTCGCGGAAGAAGGCTGGCCCCACTTTCAGCTCTCCTCTTTCAAGTCTGTCCCAAGCGCCACCAACACCAGAGCTGAAGATGCAGAAGTTGATGTAACCGCGGGGTACTTTACAAGTTCTGAGTTGGTACCGGTCGGATCCAAAACATCCGATCACAGAGAGAGCTTACTTCCATGCTGCAAGAGATTCCGGTCAAACACGGAGGCATTCAAGAAACAACGAGCGTCATAGCTCACCTTCTTCTCGTACTCCATGATTCCTTGGATGGGACTTCCGGTAACCACCCCGCCGATGTCTTGGTTTCCGGTAGTTTAGCGATGATTAGGCGCAAAGATTGCACCGTCAACACACCAAAGAGAACTCCTTTGTAAGATTTTGTAGCCATCCTGCTCCCTTGCACGTTGGATGGACAGGAGACTCGATCGTGGAATGTACCGGCAAAATGTTGGTTAAACCTAACTGCTTGCAAAAGCTGCCAGAAAATATCTGGTTTCTGGACACTGACGTTCGCGTCATATGTTTGTTCATTTTTTGACTCTTCTCTCAAATCATCGACTCCAGAGTGGCAGCACAACTCAACCCACCACACCATAACTAGAGAAATGAAAGCTTCAACTGTGATTTGAAGAAGACGTGGAGAATGATAGAACCAACACTGTCGTTGAAGTTAAGACTTAGTTGGTTTCAAACTAATCACAAATCACAGACAAATACATGGAAACCATACATTGATTAGGTTAATAAACAAGGTTATAGTAATAAAGTTCCGATCTCTTTCAGGAACAAGCGCTAATAGTCCAACGGTAGGATATTTGCCTTCCAAGCAAAAGGTTCGGGTTCGATTCCCGATTGGCGCAGTACTTTTTTAGCGAACTTTTGCATTGGGTGTCTTCTTGTTTTGTCTTACAGCATACCGAAATCCCACAGTTTTGTATTTCTCGTGTCCAATTCTTCTTGAGAATGTAGTTTAATGAAAAATTTATTTGTTTATGGATATTTTCTGTGAATTGGTAAATCAATAAACAATTCTGTTATGTAGGCCTTTGGCATTCCCATGAAGTGATCACTCCAAATCTCAACTACAGACACACTCAGCAATGCAGCAGAGTATAAGTGCAATGGTGAGTGTGGTTCCTCAAAATGTATAGGAGTGAAGGATGAACGTGGGTGGTAGGCAGAGCAGTCTGAACATTTCTCCTAGAAACTCTGAGAGTCCTTTTTCAACCAGATCTTGATTCTCACCAAATAGTCCTATTTTCACACATCTTTTTTTTCCCAAAATCTTCATGCGAATGTATCTTTCAACCGGATGTTGTCACCCAGCCTGCTGTGGGGGTATCCCTCCTTTGAGTGGGGGTACTCCCCTGGGTGGGGGTATGTAAAACTTGTGACAAGGTGTGCAAAGCTATGATGAACAACAGTGCTCACCACATTTGTCAGGTCAGTTGGGATGGAATGGAAGACAAGAGACAAGAGGAACCATCATCAAAGACCAAGAGTTGGTGCTGAGTTTCAGAAAATCAAATGAGATTTAGGCTCTGTGATTCTTTACTATGTTCCAGTGCCATGTCATTGCTGAGCACAAGCATTTGGCCTCATGTGAGTGGGTCCCCTGTCCCTGCCAGGGGAGCCATTGGTGAGCCATTCTTGGGAATGTTGTCAAGAATCCAGGTTGGTCAGAATCCAGAGAATGACGTGGAATACCCTGAAGGTGGAGTGTGGACCCTACATGCTAAGTAATGTACCCCAGGCAAATCTGTGAGAAGTTAAAAGTCCATTCCCCAAAAAGACCATGCTCTTCAGTTCTCTGCATGGTTTTGGAGCGCTCTCTGCCTGTGTCTGCCATAATTGGAATCAAAACCCACTTCACTATAAAGGCTCATTGGAGAAGACTCAGAGACACGTTTAGTGTGAATGTTGCTTTGAATCGTCATATGACAGTCCTACGACTTCATTGGGTGAGCCCGGCCAGGCTGGCAAATAGCTTTAAGGCACGGAAATCACAGAGCAGGAGGCCTTCCTGCACGGAGAGGACAATCAGTAAAAAAAACAAAATTGTATTCAAGATGGCTGGGATCACCATGAGTTAACAAGACCGCTCAGAAATCTACATTGCCAACGATTCCCATCAAGCGCCTTCCTCTGGACTCATATGGACTGTTATGGTAGGAATTTTGCTTGGGTGAGTGGTTCTCACTCACTTTTGTTTGTTCGTTCCTTACACCCAATCCGTCCGAACACGAGCCCTTCACTTCAGAGATGAGAACTATATTCGGGAGCTTTGTCCGGTTATTGTTAACGGACGCATTGAAATAAAGAAATAGATTAGCCCGAATTTAGTGCGGAATGGAAGTCGGAAGCTCCTCCCGATCTCACCCACTCTTGCACCCCAACAATGGCTCCAGAAACACAGAAATTCGATGGATACCCGAACTACGAAACGCTCAAAGTCGAGTACAAGCACGAGTTCGTGCTGAACGTTCAACTTAATCGCGTTCAGAAGCTCAACGCTTTCACGGACAAGTGAGACCCCTCGACGCTGCGGTTGCACCTCCTACTTTTCACCATTCTGATGCATCATCATATTTACTCGCTGTTTCCACCTCCCTTCGCATTGGACGAAACTGGAAACGGATGATCGCTGCAGGACTTTCACGGAGCTCGGCGACGTTTTCCGGCGTGTAGCAAACGATGGCTCCACTCGAGTCGTCGTTGTGACTTCAAACGCGAAAGTCTTTACGGCGGGTGAGAGACAGGCGTCCCATTTGCTTCATGGACCGTCCGTCCGAAACCATCCTTCGTTTTTCAAAAGGGTTGGACTTGAACGCCCAAGGCGGTGGTTTCTCCTTGACAAACGAAGATCCCGCGAGAAGAGCGCTGCAAATTATTCGGGGCGCAGCGAGATGGCAGGAGCCGTTCAACCTCATGTGAGTTAAGGCACTTGATTCATCCGGGTCGCTGTGAGGAATATGCTCAATACGATGACGTTTCTGTGTAGCGAGGATTGCGGGAAGCCCGTTATCGGTGAGGGAAATATCGCGACTGCTGTTTGTAGCGAAAGCTAACAAAGTCCACTTTGCAGCTGCGATACATGGTAATTCTGTCCCTTAACACTACGTTCGAGCTGCCTAATTGATAATATCTCGCGCTTCTCGGAAAGGTGCTTGTATCGGCGCTGGTCTTGACTTCATTTCAGCTTGCGATGTCCGCTTCTGCTCGAAAGATGCCTTCTTCTCCATTAAAGAGGTATGAATTCATCTTGACGCGGTGGAAGCCGCTCTGTTGGAGGATTGATGAGAACAATCCTCGACTTACTAACCTCCATATAACCCCAACACTGCTCACAGGTGGACATTGGTATCGCAGCAGATGTTGGTCAGTATGGATGGTTATTTGAGTTTGTTTGTAGTCAAATGTTGGCGTTGTCATCCAGGTACACTACAACGACTCCCGAAAATTCTCGGAAATGTGAGTTCAGCCAAACCGCCATGCGAACTCTTTAGAAATACTGCTGTCTGCAGGACTCTCTTGTCCGTGAGCTTGCACTTTCCGCGCGAAACTTCACTGCTCAAGAGGCAGACAAAGCCGGTCTCGTGAGCAAAGTGCTCGACACCAAGGAAGAATGTTGGAGTATGTTACTCTCCACCTGTTCTACACCTTTGCCATTATTGCTGACTCTTTTTGCCCACAAGACGCTGCCTTTTCCCTTGGTCAACTCATCGCTGCGAAATCTCCCGTTGCCGTGCTGTCCACAAAGTTCAATCTGAACTACTCAAGGGACCATACAGTTGGCGATGGTTTGCGGTTTGCCGGCGTGTGGAACTCTGCCTTCATACAGACGGCGGACACGAAGGAGGCGATTGGGTCTTTCTTGCAGAAGCGCAAGCCAAAGTTTGAGAAACTGTAATCATTAATTCTGAGAGAGCGAGTAATTCTAGCTAGCTGCAATTCCGCCACCTCCTCCGCCTTCCGCCAGCTTCTCCCTTCCACTCCCGCCCAGCTTTTCCCATGTGCTCTGTCAGGCCTTCCAGCTTTTCTTGCCAATATGAACCAATGATGGGTATTCTGCCAACGTGTGACGTCACCCATCAGCAGACAATATTGCCTCGATCCTCGACCCGGATTGAGACTCACTGAGAGAAGACGTCACGTTGTGCACGGGGAATGGGCTCGAGGAAGAACGCGGCAATCATGGCTCCACTCACGGTCCACAAAGCAATCGTTGGGCCCCTGGAGAAGCAGCCAACAAAACGTCAGTCCGCGACGAGTGAGAAAAGAGATATGTACAAGTCATTGTCCGATCTGAATCCTCTGTACCGTTTGCCGGTGACCATTTGAGCTCAAAAATTGTTCGAGATTCCGAAACACAGACCAGTTCCGTACGTTCGTCATCTGAAGAGCCAGCCCCATCTTGCGCACAGTAGGGCGATTTTTGCCAAGTCCAGACATGGGAAACGAGTCTCTGTGAGCGTCCTCTGAGCGTTGCGCTTCGCAGTTTTGTCGTTTTCTTTTTCCATCAGCAAACTGGCAATGTGTTTGTTCTTTTTACCGTAAATGCGATTGTACAAGGCATCTTCTGAATATATCCCGTCAACATTCGTCCCCTTCCATCTTATTTTTTCCTTTCAACGGCTCCAGATATGCTACTCAGAGCTCCTTTAATCCTAAATTCACCACACGAGCCCAGCTGTCTCGTCTCCGACTTTACCCTCCGCAGGACAGTCCGGCTGCTTTTTCGGGTGGCAGGAGCGGAACGCCTCGAGCTGGTGACACTCGCGGTATATCCTCGCGATCGTGGGGTAGACGTCCATCGAGACGTTGTTGCTGTTACGCAGGAATAAAGAACACGTGGTAAAGATGAGAGGAGACGTCATATTTGTTTGGAAAATCTTTGATGACTTACCGGTAGGCGTTGAATGCCATGGGAACGACGCAGAGATCAGCGAGTGAGAGTGTGTCGCCAACGCAGCTGTAACGGTTCGACGCTGTTATGACCCGTGAGGAAATTTTATCATAAGTTCCTGTACTCACTATTTTCCTGCGGTCTTCTCAAGAGTTAACTCCAGAGCTGGTGAGGAACGAGAAAATTAGTTGAATCGACGTCATTTCGGTGTCACCAAAGAGATACGGTATCCCTTGCGCTTCCCTCACCCTGTCAACTGGGAGTCAAATCTTCCATACGTCGTGCTGAATCCTTCCCCCTAACTGCGAAGCCCTGCGCCTAGCCCCCGACTCGCGACTCTTTTTCCAACGCAACCACGATACTCTCGGCTCCCGCACTCACCATCAAATCCGATCCCAATGGCCCACTTGGCGTAGTCCTCCCTCGCCGCGGCGTCTTTCCCAAACAGCTTGACTTGCACGCGCAAGTTCTGGACGGGGTGGATGTCGCAGCACACGAGGGATACGATGGAGCGCACCTAAAGGAGTCGGACGGTGAGAAAGACGAGCGAGACGACTTGTGGGGCACCACGACCGTTCAAAAACTGATTCGTTGAAGTGTGATCGCCTCGCACACTCGGCAAGCTGCGCGATTGCGCAAGGCAAGAGGGCAATCTTCCACTGGTCATAACATGGATTGGATATCCAACCCAAAAAGCACGACGAACGTTTTCTTGTGCGCTTGGTTGTCGCAATCACACACCTGCTGTCTCTCAAACAAGTCGTTCGGCAACAATTTCGGTCCGTGGTCCGGGAAGTACTCCTCAATGAACTCCAGGATCGCTGGAGACTGGTTGAGTACATGGCGAGACGGGGATGAGGAAGCGGCGGCGGCGGAGGACGTGGTGCTGATAACGAGGGAGGGTAGGACCTGTGGTGGTTCGAATGATGTGTGGTGGTAAATGTTGTCCCCACACTTTGGACCATCCAGCCTTGAATTCGACGCTCCACCGTCAAAATTCCATCGGTTATATATCTCGAAGCATGAACTGAGACATCGCATAGCATCCACTGCCCTTCGTCAACGCTTCGCTCTGCCGTCTTCACACATGGGACCACGCAGATGCCACACTCAACCGTCACAATTCCAACGTTTTCACATCTCAGAATATAAACTGGAGCGTCACATGACAGCATCCATTGCCCTTCATCAACGCTGCGCTGAATAACTGCAACTCACCCTGTTGGGGTTGATTTCCTTGTACGACGGTTCGTTCTGCTCTCCTTTCACAAGATTGATAAACTTCTGGTCGAAGGGAATCCCCTTGAGGGTCAGCGCGAGCCTAGATTGGGAGGAACGCTCAGTTATGGGAGCGGAGCAACCGTTAAAGAAGTCTGGTGAGCGCACCTCACCCGCCAAGCGGCGGTGGAGCGGAAATAACCGTAGAGGAGAATCTGTTGGTCCTGAGAAGAGGAAGACATTGGTGTTCTGAAGAATGATGGACGGGGGATCGCAGATACCGGCCGCGGGTCAACAACATGCCGAATTTCATTAGAAAGTATACTTTCAATTTGATTCGGGAGTTCGAACTCTTCCATCAATGGTTTCACAATATACTTCAGTGGCCAAAAAGCGGTATTATAAAACTAAAGCTGCAAGTGCATTTCAAGTAAAAGTATGGCCACAACAGGACAACGGCACGACAGGTTTCCACCTCGAACGGCGTGTGTTTCGCCACGCTCTCACGCCGGCGCGGAACTGCGTGACGACGCCATTCGAATAGAACTGGCAGAAGCAAGCATTCAGCAGCGGTGTTGTAGGGGTGGTAGGGCGCAGTCGACTGGTTTGGGGACAGTTTGCATTCGCACGAAAATGTCACCCGTGGAGTCACCCGCGACCTTCGCATCCTCAACAGACCCCACTTTCTTTTTAGATTCCGACATCGCGGGCATGTCTCTGTACACAACGAAGGAACGTCGATCGGAACCAAATTACTTGTGACGAGTGATGGAGACGTCGACGTCCCACCGTGTCCATCGACTGCCCGTCCTGCGTGTCGATCGCCTGTGATAGAAGCCCTCGGTCTGCACCTTGTAAGTTGGTTGAGTCCGCACTTGTCCTTCGTCTTCGATGACCCTTGGGTGCTTCTTCCTTTCTCCCTAACGTCCGAGTCCGTCTTACCCACGCACGAGGGATCTTTGCTAACGTCACTCCTCTCCTCTAAACCCAGGCTTCATCGACTCTCGAAAACGATTAGCGTAGACACGTCTATCATGTACGGATTCCATTTCTAAAGATAGTAAACAGTCCCCTGTGTGAACAGATGAGCCTCGCGCGATACATTGCACTATCTTTCTCCAAGACCATTGGTGCCCACCCATCCAATCATGCATTCAGAAGCCATTCAGGATGCGACACTTTTGAACACGTCATCAAAAGAAATTTGCTTTGTATTCCAATTCCCGTCTGCAATTATTCTTCTCCCTTTCTTATTCCCCCTTTCCCCCCTTTCAAATTTTCATTTTCTTACGCTCCCACACCACTCGTTCACCTCCCAAACACACTCCCACCACCCGCCCTTCCAAACACCGAGCTGACATCCGCCGGCGCTCTTCCCAACAAGCTCGACCCGAACAAGCTCGGCGCCCCGGTCACACCCGTGCCGGCACCTCCGCCCCACACACTTCCGCCACCCACGCCCACACCAGACCCTGCTCCTGCTGCTGCTCCGTTCAAGGCACCCTCGGCGCGATCCCTGTTCCTCTGCATATCAGCAACCTGCCTCTCAGCTTGCTCGCGGCGCCGGTTAAGCTCTCCGAGCTGAGACGTGAGAGCGGACGTGGCGCTGTCAATCCAGATAAGTGATGACAGGTGCGCGTTCAGGATGGACGCGATTTGGTGCAGCTGCAAGTGCAAGGACGGGGTTGGTGGTCAGCCTTGCGAACGCAAAGACCAAGGGGGGGTACCCATTCCCAAGACCACCCGCTGATGAAAACTCACAGCATCTCCCTCCTCCTCGTCCCCCTTCCTGGCTGCGTTCACGTCCTCCACCAACCCCGACAACGTTCCCGCCATCCCGTTCAGCTGAAGGTCAAGCTGCTCCGCAAGCGCAAACGCTCTGTCGCGGTCCGTGGGGTCCGGTTGGTTGGGCAGTCTGACGTATGGGCAGGAGGACAGACGGCATTTGGGAAGGAAGGCAAAACCGGTGAGCGACTATTTTCATCACATTGCAACGACACCCCTCCCTCCTTCTCGCCCGTACACACGCACCTCTTGCCAAACTCTCCCACCTGCCCCATCTCGACCTGGTCCAGCCTCTGCTCGTACGCTTTGAGCACCGAATCGAGCTCCTCCTGCTGGCGCTCCACGTACTCGAGGTTCTGATCGATCTGGTGCTGTAGCTGCTGCAGCTGGAGCAGTGTCGTCGAGAGGGTCGTGATCTGCGGTGGGCCATTGAAGAGTTAGGATCCAAGTGTGGCAAATGGCAAACGGCACCTTCGCGTCCCCCCACTCGCACGCGGACACTCAGCCAAACCCACCTCTACTCCCGCCTCCAACACCTTCATATCCACTCCATGCACGTCCACGGCGACGCCATGGAACTTCCGCGTGAGCTCATCCAGACTCCTCTGCCAGGAATTCGCCACGTCCTCGAGCGTCGCCGTGCGCGAGATGAGTGGGACCGTCATCAGCGCAACCGCGGACCCAGCCCCCGAGGGGCCAGCGGTCGCCGACGACGCGCCGGCCGCGGAGATCGTAGCTGTTGGGAGAGGGGTTTTGGATGGCGTGGCTGCAACCGGGTGAAGGGAACCAAAACAACAATTTAGCACAAAATACCACACCATCAGACTTCTCCCTCCTCCGCCCCCAAACCAAAGCCCTACCCACCTGCAATCCCCAGCTCTGCCGCCTTCATGGGTCCCGGCGTCCCCTTTGCGGCACCCAGGGCCGGCGCTGGTGTCGCAGGAACACTCGCAGTTGTTGCACTAGCCAGCGAGAACCCAGCCGCTGGAGCCGTCGTTGCCGGTGCGGCGGGGGTGGGGGCGGCAAACAGGGACCCACTTGCAATTGGGGCAGCGGCCGTGGTCGCGGGAGCGGGTGCATTAAGGGAGACACGCAGCGATGGTGCGGCAGTAGAAGTTGCCGGGGCCGGGGCCGATGTTGCAGCGGGAGTAGCCGTGGCAGCAGGTGTAGCACCAAATCCAGGAAACGAGAATCCTGCAGGCTTTGCGGGCTGCGAGGGTGCCGTCGCGGCCGTCGTAGCAGGTGCGGGCGCAGCGGTCGCGGCGGGCGGTTTGGCCCCGAGCGAGAACAACCCTCCACTCTGCTGTGGGGCTCCAAACAGTCCTCCCCTCGGAGCCGCCGTGGTCGCGGGGGCAGCGGATGCGGCAGGGGCAGGGGCAGGGGCAGGGGCAGGTGCAGCGCTACCGAACGAGAATCCTGACGGAGCAGGCGCTGGTGCCGGCGCGGCGGGGGCGGCTGCCGTGGAGGCCGGCGCGGGCGGGTTTGCGTTGCCGAACATGAATCCCGATGGCGCTGGAGCTGGCGCGGCGGGGGCAGGAGCGGCGGTGGACGCGGCCGGTGCGCCGAAGCCGAACCCTGCCGGAGCAGCGGCGTCGGGAGCGGACGTTGCGGGGGGTTTTCCGGCGTTGAATGCAAAGCCTGCCGGAGTGGGCGCAGGTGCGGGTGCGGACGAGGCAGGAGCAGTGGTGGAGGCTGGTGGTTTCGCGCCGAATCCGCCGAACCCGCCGAACCCGCCCGCGGTGGAGGCTCCGAACAGAGCTCCTGCGGGGGCCGGAGCGGACGTGGTGGGCGCGGCGGATGCGGCACCGAAGAGCGCCGATGGGGGTGCAGAGGAAGATGGAGTGGGAGCGGCTGGCGCCGGGGCACCGAAGAGGTTCGTGGGGGCCGACGTTGCAGGCGCTGGGGCACCAAAGAGGCCCGTGGACGCAGCCGATCCCGGAGCGCCGCCGCGAAAGAGACCGCCGGGCGCGGCTGCTCCTCCTGTGGCGCCAAAGAGGCCTGTTGGTGCGGCGGCGGAGGGCGCTGAGGTGGATGCGGCACCGAAGAGGCCAGCCGCAGCGGGAGCGGTGGTGGCGGGGGCACCGAAGGCGCCTGAGGATGCGGTGGTTGTCATTGTTGCGCCAAAGAGACCAGTCGCCGGTGCACTAGTGGTGGTAGCGCCAGCCCCGCCACCGAACAAGCCCGAGGGAGCGGTAGCACCGAAAAGTGATGACGGCGCAGCGGCGGTTGTGGTTGCGGCTCCTGAGGTGGAAGGTGTTGCGCCGAATCCACCGAACCCCGATCCCACGGGAGCAGATGCGGTGGAGCCGCCAAAGCCGAACCCTGAGAAGCCCGCAGTCGGTGCTGGTGCAGCGGAGGTAGAAGCAGGTTGCGTGGTGGCTGGTTTCGAGCCGAATGAACCGAATGGCGTGGACGAGGGTTGGGTTGAAGCGCCGAATCCACCGAATCCAAAGGATGTTGCCGGGGCAGGAGCAGCCGTGGACGCCGGTTGGGCGGACGACGCCGGCGGCTGCGCGCCAAAGGAGAAACCGCTGGATGGTTGGGCAGACGGCGCGGCGAAGAGACCGAATGCAGGTGCGGAAGTTGTAGGAGCAGGAGCAGCACCAGCGCCGAACGAGAACGCGGCTGGTTGTGCGCCCTGCGCGGGCTGCGTGGTGGCGGGTGGTGCGCCAAAGGAAAACCCAGCTGAAAGGTAATGCAGAGTGGGGGTGTAGGTGAAGAGATGAAATTAGAAAACTTGACCCCCCCTCTCGCACATAGCACTCACACATGCTGCCTGCTTCTCCTCTGCTGTCTTGTCGATTTTCCTGCTCAGATCAACCTCGCTCTCGCTTCTATTTCCTCGTCGCTGTCCACTGCTGCGGTTTCCTCCCTATCGCGTCTCTGATCCGTGTCACTCGGCTTTTCCTTCTCGCGTCGTGAGCGAATCCTCCCAGCTCGCCGAATCAATCAACGCAATCCGCCGTGCCTGAATGTGTACTGAATGCTGTGTGCAAGAACCACACGACTTTGGCCACAACAATTCATCCGCCCTTCCTCTCTTTCATCCTGCCCGTTTGTCGTGTATTGACGCACGTTTTGAGAGCAATTCGGTTTGCTAGGAGCTGAGATCCTCAGAGTTGCAGCGTCTAGTTTTCGCTTGGCTCTCTCGCACGTAAGCTCCACATCGATCCCGTACGAAAGCAGATGGAACTCCGACTTATGGAACACATTATATCAAGGGGTCTTGTCATGGAACTACAAATTAAATACTACCAAAACAAACAAAAACTGTAATTCAAGTCAAGTACTTCTCGTTAAACGCCTTCTCAACCCTCCCAATGCCCGTCCGTTCTTTCACGTCGTGTCACATCACCCCTCTCCCCTCAGCACAAGCTCTCGTCGCACAACGGCGTCACACCGGGACTTGCCAATTTCTTCGCGTTGTTCACCTGCCTCAAACACGAGTCGTGGCATGCCGCACCGCACTTTCCATACACGCATGCCGCCGAGCAGTACGTCGGTGCGATGCCGTCCGGATTGGCCCTGATGTAGCTCAAGCACGAGTCCTTCTCCGATTGGGTCAGTGTGCAAGAAGGGTTGCATGGTGCGCCCGCATTCAGCCCACTGCTGACCGGTGGAGGAGGTGGAGGGCTGGAGTCCTCTGTGAGTGGACGAAGATAATGAGATTCATGGAGTGTGAGTATTCAATGTGCGTTTCGTGAGTGACCATCTGTGAGACTCAATCCACTCACTGCAGCACGATTGGAAGCACTGACTGGAGCCGCGCGGGCATGCGCAACTTCCTAGACATGGTGAAATGCGAATTAACAAGGATCGCATGAGTTGAGTAGTGGGACTCACGCCCGTAAAACACTCACCGAAATTGCAAATTAGGTTGTTATCACACTGGGAGTCGTTTGAACATGGCCCGTTGAATGAGGAGGAGGAGGAGGAGGAGGGGGGGGGGGAAGGAAAATTTCCTCCTCCGGATGAGACGCTATCAGGCGTGTCAGTGGTTCCAGTCTGCACTAATGCCCGGATTCACAACACGTGTCAGCCGAATGTCAGATCTCCGCGTATGCTCACAATTCACAACTCTGCTGACCCCGACTACTCACGCCCTAGTCCAAGGCCAAGCCCAAGTCCTAACGCAATCGAAACGAGAGCGCAGACCAGCCACATCCAGGCTTTCACCCCCGTTGCGGGAAGCTTTCCGGTGCTCGTCTCGAGCTCTAGTGGGGTCATTTTGGAAGACATACTTTAGTGGAGTGGTGCTTGTGTTTTTTCTGGGGGGAGGATAGGTCGAAGTGGTTAGCGGATTATAACTTCCGGGTTTGTTACCCAAGTATGTCTAAGACACAAGTATGTCTAAGGCATGCTAAGCATCGGAACGTGTCGCATCCCTTTATTGCCGTGCATTGGATCCCACGCTTCATGTCTACATAGGCACAGAGCGCCTTAGCGTGATAAGGCGCGCACCTCCTGGCTAACGATCGCTATCAGCTCACACGATGGGTTTGCGGTTGCTCATCGGTAATTCAATTCAGTTCATTATATGGTGCAAGTTCATGTTTCTATTTGTTTGCAACCGACGGCTGTAAGAATAAGAATAGACTGAAGACCAACGTCATCATAAATCTGCCACACTTGTCCGTGCACTCTCCAAACCCATATCCCTACTCCCTGACATATGCGGTAGGCCCAACGTGCCCGTTTTGGTCCGCGAGGCTCGGTCCGACTTGTTCCCGTTGTGTGCGCTATCCATTCGCCCAGCGACCGAGGCGGCAAACTTGGGGAACGTGTTGCAAAAGAGAGAAGTTAAGACTTCGTCGCGGATTGCTTTATTAAGAGGGGAGCAATCGTGTAAGCTTCTTCGATGGTTGTGAAACCCAACAAGAGAACCAACCGCGAAACATTCCGAACGTGTAAAGGCCCGCGTTCACCTTGTCCTCTGCGTCCTTGACCACCAAGAACGACAGATTCAGCTCCAGCTCTGCTCCCCGTTTAATGAACCGCTCGAAAAGTCCCTGGAATAAATGACAGCAAGCAGAGGGGATGGCTTGGTTTGCATAGTCCACTTGAGTCACGGACGTAACATCAATGTCCTTGGAAAACGAATTTGATCGGACAATTGACCCAAAGGTACTTAAGCGCCCAAGCTGGTCTTTGGGGGTCGTTGTAAGCATTGGGCGAGACTCAAATAGTCCTTGCGGCCCTGGGCTCAACAAATGGGATTGTGATGCGCGGAGAGCGGCCACCGCAGCGGTCACGGCAACATCGTGTGCCTCCAAGAAGAGTACTAACTCGGCGCAGAGATCGCGGGCGGCAAACAGTCGAAACTCATTCCAGAGTGGGTCTCCACGAGAACTGCAGGTCAGGTGTTGAAATGACAGGACCTCGGAGCGTTGGGATAATTCAAAGAATGTGCCGCGACGGCGTCCTGGATATAGCCATTAGACATGTCATCAACGGGGTGTAAGGGTCCGTGGGATTACGTGAACCGAAAGCAGCAAAAGCACATATACATTTTCGCTTACCAGACCTCCAGGCTACGAACGTCGGATACACTGCGTGAACAAGTAGTGACTCCGTTCCACAGATGCAAGAGATGAAAACTCCGTTTATCCACTGCGTTAGAAAGCTTGGCGCCCAAGTTTGGAGTACTGTGTCTGTTTGTGGACCAGAATGTCTGAGTTCAGCAGAAAGGGGAGAGCAAGAGCACCGACAAGGGTCTCGGAATAGTGTTTACTCACACGACACAATGCCTAATGTCGAGGTGAGGACATCACAAATATACAGCCACCTTATATTGGCGACGTCCTCCATACTCCAAAGGGTGTGTAGTAAGAGCGGGATGGGTCCAGTCAAAAATATCAAGCCCAAAACTTTCACGACCAGGTATCCAGATTGTTCACCATGGCACAGCTCCCAGGAGGGACGAACAAGCTGATTAGGAAGGAACACGCCCACTATAAAGCTTATTTGCGTGGCAAAAACCATCCCCAGCAGGAATTTCGTTGTGAGAAGCCGTCGGTGCCGCATAATTAATCGGACCAATACATTTCCCATGTCGGGGGTTTTCGTTGTTCCTGACAGAATCGCGACTTCATTTTCTTTGTACTTCATGATGACAACAATGGCGGAAGCCGTACCGGCAGCCAGCGATGTGGCGGCACCTGTTCAAGAGAATGAGTTTCTTGTTATCTTGAAGTGGAAGTGTACCGAGGAACCTACCAACAACATATACGTAATACGAAGCTCTGCAGTCGTTTTCGAGCAGAGCAGAGTCCATAAGAAACGCCCCTGGGTGGAAACTGCCTTGAATGGCACATATGAAACCAAAGTCCAATCGACCTTACCACACCACATCACCAGCTGACCCAGCAAAATGAGTACTATCAACCCTGGAGAGCGCTTCATGACCGCATTAGATATCATTAGGTAGCACGCGAGTGTATGACCAACCATTTGAATAAACACTGAGCCTTGGAACCACAAGTAGGCTAGAATGGAGGCGATCCATGCTGTGACGTACAGCAGCGACATGGATAAACACAATTCATTGCAGGCACCAATCCGCCACATGGTTGGGGGAAGGTATACTACTGGAGGATCCATTCAATCGGCGAAGATTGGAGGGAGCTTCCCAACTCTTCGCCGATCAATGGGGTTCCGCTAAAGCTTGCTCTTAGCGAAATCGTTAGGCAAAAGGCAGCCCCGTTGACCTGTGAACGTACTAGGTGCGCTCCCTTGCCCTTTGTTTCATGTGATGGATTCGTTGGAGGATCCCCTCTGCTGCGGTCTAGTCTGAGTGAAGAGCGAGCCCTCTCAAACAGACAAGCTGACAGGTGTTCGAAAATCAAAGCGTAAACCGTGCGATCGTCGCGAATACTTAAGTCGAGCGCAGACAGCCGCTTTCGTAGGCATCTTAAGAGCGGCTGGAGGTGAGTTTTCTGTTAGTCCACGTGCTGAAACGCCACTCACTGTTCGGCTTCTGCAAGCTCAAGTTTTTCATTCGCAGCCTTGGTGGTGACACCACACCTGGATGGCCTCAGAGGGCGCAAATGGTCGTCTCATTGATGCCCTGGAGAACGCTGACCTCGAGGAAGTTCGCCGAGCTTTGAGGCAAGGCGCAAACGCAAATGAAGCACGAAAACGAGTGACGCTCCTTGTTCGCCTACCAGATGGAACGACTCGATCGGATTCGCAGCTTATGGAGCCACCTCTTGCCCTCGCGATTCGAACTGGCAGGGCAGATTTGGTGAAGGCTCTCATTGACTCTGGTATGTGCACCGTACTCTCATGTATGAGGAAGCGCGAAGAATAAGCCGTACTGCTATTTACTTCTCGGAAGGATGCGATCCAAATGTCAAGATTGAATGGTCTATCGGTGGATGGCACTCACCCTGGAGTGAGTAAGGATCGGTCACGCTCTCAGAATAAAACGAGATAACGAAAACGTTCCTGTCATGCGTCCTTCCATGTCCGACAGCACAACTTCGGTGGGACTCACAACGCTGGGACGAAGACGATGCGCTCAAGTTTGCCTCTGCGCTCGACTTTGCACTTACCCGCGGCCGCCGCCTATTCAACTTTCCCGGCCGCGAAGTTACTCTTCGTAGCCCGTCAGATGGCGACGCCGTGTGTGTTTGGATCTCCCTGCAACCCCAAATCGAAGTGATTCGCGTACTCCTTGAAGGAGGGGCGCGAGTCACTCCAACGGCTCTCGTCCGAGCAAAAGGGCTCAAGAATCCCCAACTGCTTGAGCTAGTCCATGATTTTGCCTCCAAGGAGCCAGTTATCTCTCCAGTTGCAACGTCCCCAACCACCGTCTCTCCTCTGAAGGGATCGTACCCTCAGCTTGAACTTCCCCCATCCCGAGACGCGCAGCAGCGCTCAGGAGGTCCTTTGCATCAACGTCAGCCATCCAAAGGCCGGAGTGCCATTAGGCTGTCTCCGACAGCACCTGATGTTGTTGAGCAAGAATCAGCTCCTTCACTTTCGGACTCTCCATCTGTTGGACTGGCGGCCCCTGCAGCCGAGGTACCGATGGCGGATGTGACCACCTCTCCCCCCTTAGCCCCTTCACCACTTCCCTCCGACGCTGGTGAAATTGCGGACTTGCTGGCTACAGTTGCGGACCTACGAGCTGTCCTTGCCGAACGTGACGCTCGAATCAGCGAGCTTGAACAAGACCTTGACGTCACTGTGGACGACCTTCAACAAGTACTTGCAGACGGTGACTCGGAACCGACACAAAGAGACAGGGAACGCAGGAAGCGTCTGGTAGAGTTGGAGAATGGAATTAGGGAACGTGATGAAAGGCTTGCCCAAGCAGAGGCAGAGCTTGTGGAGCTCAGAGAGAAGGAAGAGCGAGTACAAGAGCTGGAGGAAATGGTCCGGGAACGGGAAGAAAAGATTGCAACCATGGAGGAAGAGAGGACCCGTCTAGAGGATGGTAGCTTGCTTTCTGGCACATCGAGTACGGAGCTCTTGAATAGTGGGGAGATGCCTGCGTTATCGCTACATGAAGTTACCCCTATTGACGAGGACACTCTTAAAACTGTTGACCCTGCCATAATCATAAACTTTCTCCTTACCGGCATCCGCGAACGTGATGTCAACATCACTCTTCTTGTCGAAACCGACCATCGGCGCCGAGCCACAATTGCGGCTCTTCGAGGACAGCTTTTGTCCCTCGAGGAAGCTCAACGCAACGCAGAGGCAAGTCATGCTCGAACTTTGGCAGATCGTACCGAGCGCATCACCACCCTCGGCAACGAACTCGGAGCAGCGCAGAGGCAAGCTCAGGAGGCGAGAGGCCAAGTGCGCTCTCGCGAAGACAGAATAGCCAAATTGATGAATCAAATCGCGATGCTGGAGGAGGATGTGCTGGGGAGGACGATAGGGGACGAGAACGAAGCAGCTGCATATGCTGAGTCCCTGCGCGCTCAGGTCAGAGAACGAGACGATAGAATTGCAGACCTGGAAGAGGTGCGTTGCTGGTTTGCAGATTTCTTGGCAAATCAAGTCAACCCATTCGTGATTAGGAAATGTACAAAGGTTATCGCCAAACTGCCGAGGAAATACGACAACTCAAGGAAAACACGAGGAAAGCAGATAAACTTCAACAGAGCACAAAGGACGAGCTCGCCTCCGTCCTTGAAGCCGAGAGCTCCCTTCTTCAAAAGCAGCTATCCGAGGAGCGCGACCAGAACAAAGATCTGAAGGAGCAAGTGCGATATCTCGAAAGTGAACTCGCTGTGGAGAAATCTCGTGCTGGAGACATGGCTCTTCTCCGAGAGCCTTTCCCCCGTGGGCTGACACCGGACCTTTCCTCGAACGTCACTCGCCACTTGGAGACTGAACTTGCTTCCGAACGGGAAAAAGTGGACCGATTATTGCGGGAGCTCAAGAGCTTAGAACGGAAGCATGCCGAAGTGGAAGCCGGACAAACAGGAGCAGCGCCAATCAATCCTCAAAGTGGTTGGCTGGAATGGGGTACTAAGCGCCATGTATTGGCGAAAGACCAGAGTGCCGCCGCGACTGTGAATGGACAGAGCCAGGTCAATGGGACTCGGCAAATGAGAACAGTCGCCCCGACTCCGCCGTCTCTTGTGAAACGGACCCTAATCGTGGTGGCGTCATACGAGCCAAAGGCGAAGGATGAGCTGACTCTGAAGATTGGAGATATCGTGGTTTGTTTGTTCGAATGGGGGGACGGTTGGGGTGCGGTGCGTTTTTCTTTCAATCCCTTCCGTTGAGTACATCCTTTTATCATAATGCTGTTCCAACTCTCCATTCCATAGGGAACAAACAAATCACGTATACAGACTGGCTTCTTCCCTTTGTCATGCGTGTCGTTGGAGTCGCAAAGCGTGAGTGAAGTGGTACCGGTGATACCAACTCGTACGCTGTCCTTGCGAGACAGGCGAGCGACCTTAAATGCTTAAAGTATTAAGTGCTGGCCATCCAGTGCCCACGTAGGTCGGAAATATATGATTTACGTATGTATGTCGTAGAGTTATAAGTTATATTTTGTCTTCCTGTTCTGATCATGTGGCAAGACGGGCTCGTTGTGTTGTGGATACCATGTAGACAGTTAAGTCTAGTGCAACTTTGTCCGTTTCTTCGATTTTCGAAATTCGTGGATGTTTAGGTATCAGTCTAAATACATTGCAAAAGTTTAAAAAACGCTCAATCGTCAAACACGACCTTGCCGAGAAGCTCCTGAGCGTCGTAAATGAGAGCTGGCACAGGTCTAATTTTGTAGAACTAAGAAACGCGATCGTTTTAGAATACCGTGATTTTAAAATCTCGTTGAAGTGACCACACACCTCGATTGCTTTCTTCACCCGTTGAGCATGCACGTCAGGTACAAGACCGAACTTTTTAAAGATGAGCTAAAACGATCATCGCACACCGAGTTGGCAACTCCTGTTTTAAAGTACTAACGAAAAGCCAGCCCCAGCTCACCTCGTATGGGGAACTCGCCCCAAACCAGTCCACACCGTGGCTTACGTGCGCCCATTTTTGCCAACCGAAAGTTCCGGCAGCCTCAGCGCTCACGACAGGGATTCCTTCACCGAGGACGGATCGTTGATAGTCGAGAGATTGTTTCGCAAAGAGCTCCAGGCAAGGGGCAGAAACGACACGAGCCTGGAAAGAGGAAACACGGTTGAGATTATAATGGACACAACATCACGAACTGCAATCTGACCTGAATTCCCTCGCTGGCGAGAAGTTTGGCAGTCTCAACAATCAAAGATACTTCAGAGCCAGTGGCAACAAGAACGACGTCCGGTTTCGGGACGTCCGACAGGATGTAGGCACCGAATGCGACCTTGTCGGCGCTTGTTCCAGACAATCGGGGGAGATTCTGCTTGCTGAACGCGAATACGGAAGGGCCTTCCCTGAATTTGAGCGCCTGAGCGTATGATCCTGCAGTCTCATTTCCATCGGCAGGGCGGAAGAGGTAGAGGTTGGGAAGAGCTCGCAGCCAGGGAATGTTCTCGCTGGCTTGGTGAGTGCGGCCGTCTTCACCAACGGCGATGGAGTCGTGCGTGGTGATGTAGAGCACCTGGTGACGGCTCAGTGCTGATAGACGGATGGCACCCGCGGCGTATGTGATGAAGTTGAGGTACGTGGCGTTGAAGGGGATGATGCCACCATACGCGGCGACACCGTTGCTGAAGGCGGCCATGCCATGTTCGCGCACTCCGAATCGGACGTAGCGTCCAGCGTAGTTCCCATACTTGTTGCCGTCCTGAAAAAAACCACACAATTTTCGATTGATTGTTCTTGGAAAACAGTCCATCGGCACTCACGGGTTGGAACTCAGTTTTGCCTTTGTAGCCAGTGCTGTTTGATCCAGTCAGATCAGCAGAGCCCCCGAACAGTTCAGGGAAAACTGGTGTGAGAGCATTAAGGCAGTCCAAAGAGGCCACACGTGTCGCGACCTGCGGTCCTGATGGGTCGTAGACGGGAAGAAGCTTTTCAAAGTCCTTGGGCAATTCCTTCTTTATCAGACGGCGTTCGAATTCGGCCGCCTGTGAGCATTCGAAGTTAATGGAGAGCAAAAAGGATTGGCGAGGTGTTTAGTCTACGTACCTCCGCAGGATAGGCTTCCGCAAACTTGCTGTACAACGCATTCCACTCCTTCTCAGCTTGGACACCTTTTGCGCGCACGGCAGCGTAAAGCTCATAGACCTGTAGCCCGAAAAGTGGAGATCACAATGTTGAAATTTGATGACGCTCAGGAAGTCCCAGTTTCACTCACGTCTTCCTCAACATGGAAGTGTTTCTCCGGATCAAAGCCGAACTTCTTCTTCATTTCAGCGATGTCTTTAGGTTCCAGAGGTACCCCGTGAACCTTTTCGGTACCTTGATTTTGAGATCCGTAGCCGATAGTAGTCCTACGAGAGAAAAGCAAAAATTGGTTAGGAAATGTCCTTATCAAAAGTGTTGAAGTTACAAACCTGATGGTGATCAGACTTGGCTTGTCCTTAACGGCAATGGCAGCTTCAATTGCTTTGGCGATACCGTCAAGGTCACTGTCTCCGTCCTCGACGGTCTGCGTGTGCCATCCGTAAGATTCATGACGAGCGTTTACGTCCTCAGTGAACGTCAAGTCGATCTCGCCTGGCACAACCGGCAATCAGTTCTCAAATCTCATTTCACTGAAAACCAGTACCATACCATCGATTTGGATGTTGTTCGCGTCGTAAAGAACAATGAGATTGCCAAGCTTCAAGTGGCCGGCGAGGGATGCCGCTTCGCAGGCAACGCCCTCTTGGAAGCAGCCATCTCCAATCATGACGAACACGTTGTTGTCCACAACGGGGAAGTCCGGTTTGTTGAAGGTCGCCGCGAGGTGTCGTTCGGCGGCCGCCAGACCAACACCCATGGAGATTCCCTGTCCAAGAGGTCCTGTTGTAACTTCAACACCGTCAGTCAGATGGACTTCGGGATGTCCAGGGGTGCTATAAAAGACCAGATAAACACGATGAGATCCAACTCGTTACAGGACTACACAGAAGAGCTCACTTGCTCCCCATTTGACGGAAAGATTTCAGGTCATCGATGCTCATCTTGTAACCTAGGAGGTGGAGCATCACATACTGAAGGGCGGAGCCGTGGCCGTTGGAGAGAATGAAGCGGTCTCTGTTGAGCTGATCATCAAGGCGATTCGGAGATTATGGGGAGAAACGCCCAGGTAGTTTGTGATAAGTCGGCTGTATTCGGCGATTTGGGAAACATTTGCCATCTTACCCAGTGAGAGTTTGTCGGATTCGCCTTGAGGTACTTGGTAAAAAGAACGTGTGCCATCGGAGCACATCCAATGGGTGCCCCGGGGTGACCAGAATTCGCTTTACGGACGGTGTCCGCACCAAGAACGCGAATCGTGTTGACTGCTTTACGATCCACATCCGTGAACGACGAGTGTCCGTTTACGGTCATTGTGGCGAGTTTCGAGAGAGATTGACAGTGAAACACAGTGCCAGAATGGACCGATGCCCTTTTGAAGACACCTGAAAATGCGCCGGTGACCAAAGCGGCCAGTAAGGTCAATGGTCGAATCCGCCTCCCCCCCGAAGCTCGGATTTTTCACAGAAACTCGCAATTAGCATGAATGGAAGCATAAATGACAGGACTTTTTCTACTTGTCGTCACTTTGATGTGTGACAGATTTTAGGCTGAAACACATCACCCGACACTGTCGAAGTCAACGCCCTGCAAACTCTAGCCTGGGGCAATTGTGTGCTATCACAAGAAGTCCAGCTAGAGCGCCGGCGAGTCTTGACGTTGTCACCATGACCGCAATCTCTTCGCTTTTGCTAGGGAGTTCACATTGGTGATAGAAGATACCGTACGTCCTTTGTAAGGTAGCATGCACCACGAGCAAGTGAATTCCATTCGTCTTTTGATGTGAAGTTTATCAAGTGTGATCGGGATGCGGCCAGCTGGCGGGCCGGAGTTTACAAAGAAGCTGGACCACCCCCATCTGCCTTTCGAGCTCGTCATGCAGCCGCTCGTATCAAATCCCGCCTCTCCATCGTTCACGCTCCCACCACCTGCTCCAGGAATTGGGGTGTGTCATCAGTGGGCTCCCTAATCAAGACTGATGCCTTGGTGATGAACTCATACAACATTTGATTCTCTCCACATCCCACCAACGCACACAACCTTCTCGTCTGCCAGGATGGAACGGAGTTTTACGACCTAGGGCAATTCAAGTTTCAGTCGGGAGGGTCCCTTCCTCGACTCGTACTCGCGTACAAAACGTTTGGCAAGCTGAACTCGAGCAAAGACAATGGTCGGTGCTCAGACATCAACCGAAGTGCTTCCACTCGATCAATTGACGTGGTGTTCCACTCCATCTTCGCTTTTTGATTTAATCCGTCAGCGATCGTGTTTCCGACCTGCTACGCTGGCTTATGGCAAGACCAAGTATGGCTTATTGGAGCAGGGAAGGCGTTGGGTAAGAATTCAATCTTAAGCCACCTGCCAAGCCTTGTTTCTCACTGTAATTCAAGATCCAAACAATTACTTCATTGTGATACCTTGCTTGTTTGGTGGATCTCAATCTTCATCGCCCTCCAACACCCCGGATCCATACTACGGCCCTCGATTCCCCAACATAACCATTTACGACAATGTTGTTGCCCAGCACAAGCTGGTCACTGAGTACTTGGGAGTCAGAAGGATCAAACTTGTGGTGGGCTGGAGTATGGGAGCGCAGCAAACATTCCAATGGTGAGTGAATATCGTCTTTCGACCGTTTGGGAACACGGATATGTCGATTGTCGATTGCTATCCTTTTGCTGGAACTCTGTGACGGAAGGATCAGTCGCGATTCAACGTGTTTGTGGAAGATTACTATACCTGAAGAGGTCGTACTAATAAGCGCCACCAACTCAACTTGCTCAAACTATGTTCAACTAGGGCCGCGCTGTATCCTAACGTGGTCGAGCGTATAGCACCGTTCTGTGGCTCATCTAAAACTTCAGTGCACAATCAAATCTTCCTTGAGGGCGTGAAGGCCGCCTTATTGGCAGACTCTGAGTTCCGAGATGGATGGTAAAGCACGGCTGCCCAAACTTTGGTATACGCGAGGAGAACACGTGCATTCACCCCACAGGTACGCCAAGTACCAAACGTACCCGCATAAAGGGATGCGTGCTTTCGCCCGGGTCTACGCCGGATGGGTCTGCTCGCAAGCTTGGTTTCGAGAAGGAAAGCACATTGAAATGGGCTACACTAGTCTGGAGGACTTTCTCGTTGGATCACGGGAAGGTTCGGTCATTTCCAACATTCTGTATCTATCGCGCCTCACACGTTCGCTGGTACAGGATTCTGGCTTACGAAGGACCCCAATGACCTTCTCGCGATGATGTGGACATGGATCCATGCTGACGCTTCGGCCAATGAGCTATACCTTGGAGATCTCGCGCGTGCACTGGGCGCCATGAAAGCCAAGGCAGTTGTTATGCCTGGTCGAACCGATCTTTACTTCCCGCCAGAGGTGTGTCCGAATTGGTCTGAACATTTCCGACAAGTTGCTGACCCGAACTTTGTGAAGGACAACGAAATCGAGGTATCCATGATGCCCAACGCGGTGTGTGTGCCTATTGAATCCATATGTGAGTAACTGCGGTGCTCCACTTTGGAACACGTCCAATAAATCTTCCCTGAATCCAGGGGGTCATCTGGCTGGAAATGGCAACGATCAAGCGGATGTCGCCTTCTTGTCTGAGATGATCACGGAGCTCCTGAAAGAAGAAGTTTGAAATTCTTCCAAAGAGGGACAACGGTTTTAGAAACATGTATTCAAAATCGCATTCAGTCATTGTTGTGCCCCGTCGTTTGCCCGTTCATTGATGGTCCTGCGGCCCATTCCGTCACACGAAGATCACTTCCAGTTTCATCCCTTCTCCTTCCCCATGACCATCTCCGCATTTTTCCTCCCGTCTTCTGCCTCAAACGGTACATCACCATCTCCAGGTTCAGGGGGAGACGGCTCCGGCCAGTATGCCCTTGACTACTACAATGTCGCCATCGCTGCATCGATGCTGGCATCAGATGGTGAATTTCCCAGGAATCTGCATAGAGGGCTTGTTTGGAAACTGTTTCGAGCACTATTTCGCGGTGATTGATCATCGAACTTTACAGCTGTGGTGTCGCTCATGCTCGGGCTCCAGCTTGAAAGGACGATAGTAGTGTCTGCCATTCGATGTATCATACAGCTGACAATAATGGTGAGTACTCTCTTTCTCGTTGATGGCCCGTTAAGTTGGGGTCATTGATTCTCTCTTGACCCTCTTCCAGGGATATATTCTAACTCCAGTCTTTGAACATGCGGAGTCTTTCGAACTGGTCTTTCTGATTTCAAGTGAGATATTTTCTTTAGGATAACCGAGTACTTGAGTTTGACCAGTCGTCGGCAACAACAAAGTGATCTTAATGACACTGGCTGTTGTCGAAATCGTATACAACAAAGCGAAGTTCACCTTTACAGGAGAAGTTGTCATAGTCTTTGTGTCCTTGTTCGTGAGCGTTGGATTGGTGTCCGCTTTGGGTGTGGGCTTCGGTATGTGTATTTCATTTTTGTGGTGGGGTACATTTTCAATTCCTCTGCCACACCAACCTCCAGCGATGAATGCTCGACCCTTTTATGAGGCGCGGCGATTTATTCCAGCGGTACGTTTGTTTGGCAACAACAGTTGAACCGGTGACCGACTGTGTTTATCCAGTACGGCATGCTACTCGGCAATTCTATGACTGGCGTCGCCGTTTCTATCACTACTTGTCTTACACAATTCATGGATAGAAGAGACCGGATTGAGGTCAGTCGGTGTGCTGCGTTGCACTGTGGAAGGATCACTAACATGACAACCAACTTGGATCATTAGTACATGCTTGCTTTGGGTGCGAGTCGATGGGAAGTCGGTGAGTTGCTCCTCGTCCTCCGATTGTCGTGCCCAATTGATTCCAAATTATCCAACAAAAAGCGCGCCCCGTCATCGCAGAAGCAGTTAGGGTGGGACTACTTCCCGGCTTGATGAGCATGTCGATCATTGGGTTGATTTCAATACCAGGGGTTCGTCTAGATGTCGTGTTCATCAACATGAGTGACCTCATGCATTTTCTTTCCACCTCTCCTTCCAGATGATGTCTGGTCAGATTCTTGCCGGTGCACCTGTTCTCGAAGCCGTGAACTGTGAGTGCCGAACCCGTTGACTCTCTCTTTCAAAATCAGAGACCGTGATGTAATATTTGCCTTCAGATCAGATCATCATCATATATCTTATTTCCTCATCTGTCGCCCTTGCTTCGGTTTTGGCTACTGTCGCTTGCGTTGCAACGTGCATTGATGGCACTCACAGGCTTCGAATCGACCGAATTCAGAAGCGAGGGAAAGGGAATCCTCTGATCGCAATTGGGGGAGACTTTTGGGGCATGTTGAAGGACTCCTTCATTTGGAGCTGGAGAAAGCTTCGAGGTGGAGAAGTGAGACTCAGCTAGACGTTGCTCGAATAAAAAAATCTATTCTCTTGAGAAATCCCCGAATCTTGAGTTCACACTCTGACCGAAGCAGTGTCCACAGCGCTGTTCTAAGTTCAAAATTGAGCCTGTGGCTTGGCGACATCACATGGAATTCGTCGGCGCTGCTCGCGCACAGTATCCGTTTGAACCCGAAAACCCAGAGGAAGTGAGATTGGGACCGGGCGATGTAGTGCTGATCCTGGACAAGGGGATAGAAAACTCCGGTTGGTGGAAGGTCAAAGTGGTGTTCAGGAAGACTATCGTGGCACCGGACTCCGGAAATGGGTTTGGGCTGGCGCCAAAGACCTATTTAAAGGAGGTTGGTGCAGATTACTGAGGGAATTTGAGACATCTTGAGTTAACTTCTTCGCTTTACAAGTTCGGGTTGCCAGTTTCCCTCGCAGTAGCATTGTTTCAATACTCTAGCGTCGCTCCGGAAGAGCTCTCTTTCTCTGTCGGCGATCGTTTCAACATCATGTACAAACCATCAAAAGACCCACATTGGTGGATTGGGGTAGAAAACCGCCCAGGCGTTTCCAGTCGTTGGGGCCTCCTGCCCGCCTCATATCTGAAAGAGCAGGTGAGCTCAAGGACCGATTCTCCAGAAATCACTCTCATTCACCACCCCATGATTTCACGAAACTTCAAGCTTCTTCCGGTGCCCAGTAACTCTTTGCCTGCTGCCAGCCCTACTCTTCCAACCCGATCGCCCACCCTTCGCCGCACACCCCATATTCCTGTACGTCACGATTCCAAGGTGCACAGTAGCGGCGGAGCGGGACAACCACTCGACCCTCTACGGCCTAGTTCTCTGAACGCGGGAGGGACGTATGATCGAAACGGTCATTATGGTACTCGTCGTGCAGATGTTGGGCTGACACCAAACGGACCTGTTGGTCCGCTCGGCACTTCTCTGTACCCATCTATCGAAGACCTCATAAACTCCGCACCGGATCCTTTATACGATGTCGTTGGACCTAATGCCGCCCTTGGCGCCTCACAAATGGCAACATCCACCGCCTCCACTCCAACAAGCCCTGCCATGCAACCCTCACCTGTCATCCCCGGACTCCAATATCCGCCGAACTCTTCGATGCCCGGCGATGAGCCTCCACCAGTTCCTCCGAAGAGTGATACGTTGAATGCTCTGGGTCCTCAGCAACTCGATGGATCTGCTCCGGGACCCTCCAGAGTACCCTCCCCTGTGATCAATTTAACAATCGCCCCCACAGAAGACCCAGTGAACAACACTCCGAGCCTGGTACCGAACGCCACCCCAGGAACCTTCCCTCAGCCTCATGTTCCAAATACTGCGCCCATGTACCCTCTTCCAGCAGTTCCCCATACAATCCAAAATGGACCTTTTCCGATTCGTGCATGGCAAGACCGAACACGCACCCATGTTGTACCGGGGACGTTTGTCAAGGTTGCCCCATCCAACACTTCTAACCCATACTCCCCCCCGAACGTCCATATCATGATGCAAACGGGTACCGAAGTCGCCGTGCTTTTGGACTCTTTGTGCGAAGAAGATCAAGAGTACGTTCGGACGATACATATTCGTCCCGTGAACTTCCCAATAACTGTAAGTTGATGTTTTATGTGGCTCAGTTCTATGATCTCCTAGCGTCTTCTTTTTGCAGTCTCCTATTGGTACCATGGTGCCCGCACCAGATCATATTCACAGCCTTACGATTGGTCAACACACGATCGAGAGACCTCGCACTTTTCCCCTTCCGCAACCATTACCGCGTCCCCTCGGTGCATCCTCACCCAATTTGGGACCCACCACCACGCCACCCCCACCTCCGTCGGATCGGCCTGGTTCCAGTCAAGCTGGCTCCCTCTCCATTACGAGGCCCGAGTCTCAAACCCAGAACACCCAACCAGCATCGACGTCATCAAGCGCTCGACCTGACCCGCGTTCCGACGCGATTGAACAAGTCGTCCGCATTGGATACCCCCGCGAAGAGGTCCTGAGTGCAGTGGAAGGCCTTGAATCGGGTGTTGGGGAGGGATCTCAGTGGGGTGAAGGCAGATTGACAGTTCGGGGACTCATTGAGGCGATAATGTCGCCTAGGTCAGCTCCGCCGACAAACCCTCCTTCTCCGTCACAAGCAAGTGCGGACTCGGCAACGGATTCGAACCTGGCACAGTCACGACAAAACTTGGATGCAGTGATCGCTGAAGTTGCGGTCATTACTGATCAGTTGCCCAGTAAGGTGCGCATAGAAGCAGAGAAACTTGCCCCGAACGGTTCGGTGGCTCTGAGTGTTGAGGTGTTACTCGAAGCTGTTGAACGCGAGATAGAACAAGAACGCGAACGAGAAAGGGGACGAGAACTGGAAAGGCAAAGGGAGCGAGAGATGGAACGCGAAAGGGAACGCGAGAGGGAACTTGAAAGAGAACGAGAGGCAGCAGCAGCAGCAGCGGCGGCAGCGGCTCTAGTACCACCCCCTCCGCCTGACGAGCAGGCAAAAGAATGTGTGAGTGTGCAAAAGTCGCCTTTGCCAACTTCTTTGAAGTTTGTATAACCAAGCGTTCCTCTCTATTCACCAGATTGTATGTTTTGATCAACCAAAAGAGGCTGTACTGGTTCCATGGTGAGTCTCGTGCAAGCTTCGAATGTCATTCCTTCATTTTCTTATACAACAAACTTGCTCTACTTAGTGGTCATATTGGGATGTGTATGGCTTGTGCCGAACAGTTGAAAAGGCAAGGAAAGCGCTGTCCAATTTGTCGGCAGAACATTGAGCGGGTGGTGAGTAAATTCCATCTGCATGTTTATCGTCCCCTCGCAACTGACGCAACTTTCGGACTCCAAAAGATAAAAGCGTGGATTACTTAGACCATGTTGTGAAGTCCTGTAATTTTGCAGTGGTTACGTTACTGAATATCGTAATTTTGAGTACCGTTTCATCTAAATTTGTTGCAGCTATAAATGTGAAGACGTCAAATCAGGAGAACAGGGCAACAATCGCTTGAAAACGGTCCCAACGACAACAAAATTTGTCACGACATGCATTGATAAGTTGGTTCCCGACAAACTTAACCAATTTCGGACAACACTGACACTACACGATCTTATGTCATATGGTCAACGCTAACGAAACGGTTCTGAAGTAGTACACATGAAAATCTCAGTGGACAGTTACGGCAGCAGAAACGGAGATCTTTCGGAAAAATTGCCCTCGCAAATTGCTCATTATCAACCAGCACTTTACGTGGGGACCCCCTTGAAGTGCAGATCTCATCCGGTACGACGTCGGGTGCCCGATTTCAATGACTGGTGTAGTGCACAACACGTTACTTCACACAGCTCCTCTGGCCGCAACTCTCACTGCGAACAGAACACGCTGCGTCGAACTGGTTTCGAGTCACTCAACACTTTTGGAGTGCGAATTGCGATGCCGTGCGGAGTACTTCGCCGTTGATGCTACCTTTACCGACGATACCAAACAGGCACATCTACCTCATGGCATGGCATGACCGGAGAGGACCGAAATAATCGATATGTGCAAGCTCAAATTCACCATACAACCACGATACACCGCACTAACCCTCTGCAAATTACACCAGCGCTCTGATGGACGACCCAAGTAGCAAAAAGTGAGCAAAGATTCGGAGGGCGAAAGATTGAAGGTGGGAATGAGCAAAACGACACAAGAACGAATAAAGGCAACAGTAACGCACTCGTAGGGGACGGGGTTGACGGTCTCCGGGGCGTTCTTGGCGGTGACCTTCACGAACACGGCTTCACGGGGCTGGACTGGTTGGCGCTTCAGGTTGGCGACCTCTGCAGGACGTATAAGGATGATTCGTTCGACAACGACAGGAGGGGGGTCAACATCACATTTGGCGACACGAGCGAAGCAGAATAACATCAACTGACCTCCCTTTGCTCTCGCGTCCCCCGCCTTCTTCGTGTTCTCCTTCACCCTCCGGAGGAAATCGTCTCGCGAGTGGGAGTGTTTGATGTGCTCGACGCGCAGGTTGATGCGCTTGGCAATGATGCGGTTGCCAACGCGCTTGTTCACAATCACACCGACGGCGGATTTGGTCACGTTGTAGATGATGCCGGTTCGTCTGCGGGTGTGGAGCGGTAGGTCAGAATCAGGGAACGGAGTCGATCCGGCAATGGCAGAGGATGGCTCCCATGGGTGGAATCGCGCCAGTCCGAGCGCACCAGTTCCAGTGGTTCCACGTATCGATTCTAGTTCCACTCTAACCACTTGATCCTCGCTAACCGTCTCGAAAATCCATCGTCGGCCATCAACCAGGTCGGCACTCCAATCCAATCACCCTCCGTCCCGCCTTCCAAGTCCAGCATCCCGTGGCAAGTTTCTTTGTCTCAGCTGAGCTGTGCTCGTACACACCCCTGGTAGTACTTGTGGGGCATACCCTTGTGGATGGCACCGTTGGCCTTGATGTCGACGACATCCCCGACCTTGTAGGTCTTGAGGTAGGTGGAGAGCTTGATGGGTCCCTTTGTGCGGAAATCGCGGGAGAACAGGTAGCGTGTGCGCGCGCGAAGACCGAAGGAGTGAGGCATGGCGGGAGGCTAGAGTGTAGAGTGGGGGTTGTTGTGTTCGGGTGATGGAGATGGAATCCGGTCCGCAGATGGGAATGAGAGCGAGCCCGAAGGTGAGTGGTGTCCAGAAGAGTACGGAAACGAGTGCGGGGACTCACTCGCTGAAGGGTGAGCGGTGGATGGAAAAGGTCTGTCGCGGGATCAGAGACTTTTTTCTTTGTATTGTACCCAGAAATTTCAACCGAACTCCATTCAAAACCAGTTTTTCAGTCTGTGCGCATCAATTCTGCGTTTTCAAGCGAATTCTTCTCTCAATCGCATCTTCAACTGAATGTGCGAAGTATGGAGAAAATTTGCTTGGATTGGAATGCATTCCACACTACATGTAGATTCGAGCCAAGATTCTTTGCCCACCCAGTGGAGTCCGTTCTTTGCTGGCAGCTTTTGATGTTAGCGTTCTTTCAAACTTGGGGGCGGAAATAGGGTTTAGCCACGTGACCAGAGGCGCCGGGCCACACTTGTTGTGCTGCACACACCGAGGCATCCATCCACTGAAGGGCGACCACGCAGGTTGGTCTCCGTCGCCGCGCTCGCCTCTGCCGCTCGCAATCTCACGCCGGATCCCCCCCCGTCTCCCCCACCCCGCGCCGTTCGCCCTCCCGCCCTCCCCTGCTGCAGTCTCTGTCATTGTTTCCTCAAGATGTCGCTGAGGAATAGTGCGTATCCGGTGCAGTGCATTCGATGCAAACCGGGACTGGGAATGCGAAGGAGAATGATTCCACCGTGGGGACTGTCACGGAGTGTGGATTGCTCGTGGTGGATTCGACATGGACAACCCGACCGACTATGGACCGGAAGTCTCAACACCACACCTGAAACGAAGGATCATCTGGAAGAATTGGAGACGCTCCTGTATTGCTGCAGTTCTTTTTTCGGTGGCCGTTGAAGTAACCCATCCCACTTCACCCATCCAGCGTCCAAGGTCATCAAAGTCCCCAAGCGTCCGTACACCTCGGAGCGTCTCGACCAGGAGCTGAAGCTCCTCGGAGACTACGGTCTGCGCAACAAGCGCGAAATCTGGCGCGTCGGTCTCATCCTCTCCAAGATTCGTCGTGCTGCTCGTGAGCTCCTTACGCTCGACGAGAAGGACTCCAAGCGTCTCTTCGAGGGTAACGCTCTCATCAGGCGTCTGATCCGCATCGGTGTGCTCGACGAGACCAAGGCCAGGCTCGATTACGTGCTTGGTCTGAAGATTGAGGACTTCTTGGAGCGCAGGCTCCAGACCCAGGTCTTCAAAAACGGCCTTGCCAAGTCCATCCACCACGCTCGTGTCCTCATCCGCCAGAGGCACATTCGGTTAGTTGACGGGTCTTTCACATCTGTACTTCGTGTTCCCTTCTAAATGTTCTTTCCCAACCCCCACTTGACCAACACCATCACCACCCCGAATCTCCAATGCAGCGTCGGAAAGCAAATTGTCAACATTCCCTCGTTCGTTGTTCGTCTCGACTCCCAGAAGCACATTGACTTCGCCCTGACCAGCCCGTACGGTGGTGGCCGTAAGTAACCCTCTCACACGTACTTTGCCCCGCGCATTATTCCAACCTGCCCTTCCCTCACTTTCAGGCGCCGGTCGTGTAAAGAGAAAGCGCGCCAAGGCCGCCGAGAAGGCCGAGGGCGGTGGCGAGGAGGAGGAGGAATAAACTGTCGGCCTTGACTCGGAGTGTGAGGGATGAGCTCTGTACAAGGTGGCAGCGGTTCGTTGCATGGTGGTTGTGGGTTATTGGTGTTTTAGTGGGGATGGTGTTTCGGTGTCGGTCGCCGAGCCGTTTGTGTATGCCCGGTGCTCTTGTAGATGGGCGTGTGCCTAACGCGAGGGACTGAATAAAGCGCACATTTGACGATTGCAAGCTCTTTGTCTGCCATTTCCATTGCCATAGTCACTATATACAACACATTCAATTCTCACAGTGCCCATCAAGCCTCAGTATCAACATAGCCGGCTAAAGGGTCATCCGCGTGCTGTCTCAACCTTCTATACGCCTCCAACTCCTCTTCGCTGACGTCGCCTACGGCGCCCGACACGTACCCTTGCTCTCGCTCGTTCACTCGCGACCGCTTGCGCCGTTCTTCCTCCTTCATCGCCGCTTCGAGCCGCGCTGAGTCAAGCTCGATTTCACCCTCGCCAAGCGTGGCGCCGTTCGCTTTACGCTTCTTCGCTTTATCAGTGGTTGTGGCGGGCTGTGAATGGACAGTACGACGTCATTCATGGTATCGAAAACGACCTTCTCCACCCTCTCCCAGGGGCCTTCCTCTAGGGTACTCACTGGTAGCATGCTTCTTCGCTCTGGTTCCTCTTGCATCACCGGGAGCGCCTTCGCTGCCTCCTTTCCAGTTTCCCCCGTGCAGTACGAGTTCCGCACATGCGAGTGGCAGCACGAGTAACCCCATTTGCCGTCCTTCCACCACGATCCCCACACGGAGGTGTGGTTGTTGAGGTACGTATCTTCCAGATATCGACTCTTCACCTTTGCTCGCTCTTGGCCCTTGATGACCCGACCGGCACGCGAGTACTCCACGTAGTTTTCCGTCTGTGCGAGAAGCAGCTCTTTCGGGGGAGCTTGCAAATGCTCAACGCCACCATATCGGTCCAGGATGCTCTCTTTCACAGTGTCCTTCACTTTCTCCTTCTTCTGCTGGAACTCTCGGTAAAGCAAATCCGCTTGGGTAGGATTCGACTGAACGTGAACGTCCCCACCGCCACGTTGCGAGGCCTCCCACGCGAACAGCTGGAGCTGATTCATCTTGGTCACATCCCCCGTGTACCGCACAAAGTTGTCACCGGCGAACGGAACTGCGGTCGGATCCTGCTCCCGATCCCTGTAAGGGTTGTCACGCATAGAGCGGGTCTTGGGGTCGTAGTGCGCAGACTCAAGGTTCAAGTTGCGGAGGTACTTCGCCGTGTCTTCTCGGATACGAAGGTTCCGGATGGACGTCCGTGTCTTCGTGTCGATTTTTTGTCCAGGCATGTCAGCTTGTTCGGCGTACTTGTCCTCATCCAAGCTTTCTTCCACTTCTTCTTGCGGAACATCCCCCGCCTTGAGCTTCTCCTCGAGTTCCGCTGCGCGCGCTTTTCGGCGCTCTTGGTCGACGAGGTCGAATTCTGCAGAAAAAAGGGGGTTTAAATGCCGTGGCAATGTTATCTCAAACTTTCGCTCGTCGCCGTACCGTCAATCTGCCTCATGTGTTCCGTTGGGTCATACCCGTTCCACCTGTCACGCTTTCCATCCCACGATGTCTGCACGTCTTGAACCATTTCATCAGGCATGATGTCTTTGTTGGTCCACTTGGCTCCAACTTTGCGAGGCCTCTCCATGCATTCCTTCGTCTTGTGGGTCATGGACCCACAGTTCTCGCACGCGCCTTTGCGAAACTTCCGCGGTGCTTCACCCTAATTGAGTAGAAAGTGAAAAACGGCCTCGTAAGCCTCCGTGCCATTGGCATTTGGGTGCAAGGTTTGGGAAAACGTACCGCTTTAGCACCGCGCTCATACCATGGGGTCTCCTCCACTTGCTTCAGCAGATTGCGTTGGTGAGACAAGCTCACTTTGCCAGAGTCGATATACCATGGTGCGGCGCTGATGTCTAATATCATTGAGTGAACAAACGTTTGGAGGTGAGAACTTGGTTGAAAACGCAACAACGCAGGTTGACATTTGGCACGCACATTGAGGAATATGTGGATTGATGTCTTTGCCGGTTTCTTCATCGACTTCTGCAGGCGCCGTCCCGCTATGAGGTGTAGAACGTGACAAGGACCCAATGATTAGGCAAAGGTGTGGCATCACGAACACAGGCACACGCTCACGCTTTGCGGGCGGCTTCGAGATCCTTCTGGCGCCTGAACTCCTCGCGCGAAAGCTTGTTCATGGAGAGTGAACTGCAGTAGTCGACAGGTGCTGCGGTCAACTGCTCCAACGAAACTCTTACTTCCTTGCTTCATCATGGCAACAGGAACGACGAACTCTCAATTGGAGCACCGTGAGTCCTGCGCTGCGCAGTCCTCAAATGCGATTCGGAAAGGCTGACGTGCGACACTTCAGTCCAATCAAAGTACATTGGGACTGGCCACGCCGACACCAATAAGTTGTGGGTGCTCATGCGAAGCTTTACTGCGAAACACGACTTTACGCTATTCTGTGTAGCGAGTGGGTGGTGAACCAGCATCGGGACAGCTATGCGTCATATGTGGGCCATCACAACCTTGTGAGCTACTTCGCGGTCGCTGAAAACGAAAGTGTCGCCCGAATGAAGTTCAATTTTGTCGAGGTGAGCCAAGTATGCGCCGGAAAGAACGTCCACGTCCTCGCTAACCGTCGGTTCCACCCAGAAAATGATACAACCGTGTGGTCTACCCATTGTTCGAGATGATTGAATTGACAATTATGTACTATTACGTATAAATCCTGTTAGGCAATCTGCATATGCAAATAATTGTTCCAAGTGCTGCCACGTTGCGACATGTGTATCCATTAACTGCTCAATGACCGCCTCCTTTGTCCTGTTGGCATTCGCCAAAACGTCACCGTGAACCTGGGTGTCCAGGTCAAGATTAACAACCGGGAGACTCCTCGCTGTTGAATCAGGAAACCTACCCTGATTGTGTGACAGAGGAGGGCTTCGCAAACCTCGAAATTCATCTTCTTGTCAAGACTCCACTGCAAACATCGCAAAAGAAGTTCCACGTCCCTTGTATCGTTCTCATCACTGACAACAAAACTTTCGAAACCGACGGAAAGCGTTCGAATGTGGAAATCAAGCGCGGATGGTGTCCACGTCGAGATGAGTTCAAACACTGATGAGACTACAAAGAGTATAGTAAGAGGAGGCAACGGCGTGCAGCGCAATTCAAGGCACTCACATTCTCCTGTACTCCCACTGTTCCTCAAAGCCACGGAAAGTGGGTTCTGCTCCGATTCCGCTGCCAGACCGGACCACAAAATCCGCGATTCGGCAGCGCGAACTTCGCGAGACCCATAAGCATCTTCGTCAGTCACACCCACATCCAACTTCGGCTGTGCACCAGCTACCGTCGGGAGAAAGAATGGCACTTTCTCAGGCTCGGTTACCTTTTGAGAGGCCTTGTTTCGTGCCTGTAAGCGACCATGACATTGTGTTGAAAGGAACAAGACTTGAAAGAATATGTGGACAAATTACTCACCTTAATGGTGTCCAAATTAAGTAGAGTGTGCCATCGCGTCTTTGGTAACTTCGACAGAGTTACCCCGTTTTCGAAAGTATTGGTGTCGGGCACGATTTCATCAGCTTGTTCGTCCTCCGTAATCTCCAACTCATCTGACAATTCGAAAGCATGAAATTATTGTGATGGACTCACGGGCAAAAAAATTAGGAACTACGAACCCGAAGCATGCATCTCCGAATCGTCCTCAAATGCTGTCGTTGGAAACGAGAGAACAGGAACATTATCTGTTTGAGATATGCTCCCTGAAATATTTGTCAAGCGCGCCATATTGCTCCTGAACATCATGCCGTAAGTGACAGGTCTGGGGAGACAACTTTCTGTAGCCGATCAGGTGCACGTACCAGAGGAACACGCCAACATTGTCGATGTGTGATGTCGCGAGGTACTCTCCTGTTGGACTAACTGCTAGGCTGGTAGCGACGCTCTCAACTCCGAAAACGTCGACGCAAAGTCCATTTGGCAAGTCCCACGTTCTCACTGTACTGTCACTCGACGCCGAGACAAGCCATCTGCCGTCTGGTGTAAACGCGAGGTCGGTAATAGCACCTTTGTGACCCTGAAATGATCGCACTATCCTCCGTGTGTCCAAATCCAAAACAGAAACAGTCCAATCATCCAAAGTGACAGCAACAAGCGTCCCCGTCGGACTTAACAACAATCCAGAAGCGGACGAGGAAAGATACACGGAATCCAAAATATCTGCGGTATTGAAGTCCCAGAACTTGATGGTACCGTCGGCAGAACAGGTGATGACGACGCGATTCATGGTATCGGATGTTACTCCGGTGACAGCACGATCATGGCCTGAAGGTAAAGCATGGATTCAATCAGACCAAAAACTTTCAAATCAAGAAAGGGTGAACATACTCTTTCCTTTTGGACCAAACGAGCGTCTATGCTGACCCGACTGCATGTTGTACATATCGACGGAACCCCCCGAGGACCCCACAAAACCAAAGTTTCCGCACAGGCTTATCGCAACAGAGACGACAGGCTTCTTGTCAGTAGTTCTCAGTCGGTGGTGACCCAAAGCTTTTCGGTGCACGTCCCAAGTACGAGCCCCTGCGTCATTCAAATGTGCAGTGATCATGTTATCCCATTCACCTTGTCGATTTTCGTCTGGAAGGAGCAAGGAACACATTAAACCAGGAATTCCAAGGTGGTCAGACACTCGACCTTACGGGATGACATTGCCGTCACAACAGGAAGTTTGAGTTCTTGCACAGAAACGTCTCTTTTATGCGAGAGTGCCTCAAGGCCCTTCCCTTGGCTCAGCTCGGTACATTGAGCATCCCGTACGATGTTGACAAACCTCACACTCTGATCACGGGCAGCAGTAAGTAAAATTTTCCCCATAGAGTCGTGAAAACGAATTCTAGTTGGTGAGCCTCCATGTCCTTCCCGTGAACGTAACAGGCGAGGAACACCATCGACTGCATCAAAAAGCCACTGCTTGACAGAGTTGTCAGAGCCTGCACTCAGTAAAAGCGGTTGCCCATCGAAAAAGTGCAGTGAATGGACGGTCCCGTGGTGGGCTCCCTTCATTACCGCAACAACACGCCTCTTTTCCAAGTCCCAGAGAGTGATATCACCCCTTGCGCTTCCAGTCGCCATTACGGTTGCTCCATCTGTCCGAAACGCAATACTAGAGACCCTGTCCTCCTGATACAGGACCATTAAACGTTCGTCCATCAAGATGTCATGGAGAGCGATGGATCCATCCAAGAAACCAACTGCCACAACTCCTGCGACGGGCGTAGAGGATAAGAAAGTAACAGCCGAGTCTCGGAGAGGCCGAAAGGTGTGGATCAACTGTGACGTGCGCACATTGAAGAGCCGCATGGAGCCATCCACGCCGGCCACCAGTATCTTGTTCAATAAGGTGGGAGGATGTAGTAGGAGAACGCCGAGGAATTCGGGTCCCAGCTCCCAAGAGGCTTCGACCTCTAACGCGTGGAGTTGTGTCATTGTCGACAACTTGAGTTCACACCAGCGCATTGACTAACCTCCAGAGATGTGATGCCACACATTGACAGAATTGTCACTTGTCAATCCAACGAGAAGGTTCCCCAAAATCACCAAATGAGTAACGGTAACCCCGCGCCGTTCTTCGTTCGAGTGGTCGGGAATCGTAAACCGCTGGACTTCTCGTGCGCGCTGAAACTTTATTATCGATGCTCCGCAGGAGGCGAAAGTGAAGTCTTTCTGGGAAACGATGCAAGTTATAGGAGCGTTGGTTGGTGTGCCTTTTGCAAGAAAACATGAAGCCGCTAGCTTGGAGAAAGACTAAAAGCTCGAATGAGATTTATTTCTCACCAACAAAGAGCAGTCGGAGCTTGTCACACTTGTGGGAACGAGAGAGGTGCGAGAAATGGTGATGGTGACAGACTTCAGAAAGAAGTTGCACATGATTCAGCTGCCATCGATCGCCAAACTCACCGAAAATATCTGAAATGAAGTTCCAGTACATGTTGTGAGAAAATGTTTGCTTCCCCTCGTCTGAACATCCACGGGTATCTCATTTGTCACGACACCAAGAGCTCTGAAGGGCCTCCAAGCGCCTTTTACCGCCCGACCCATTTCCTCACTCGATCCAGCAAAATGGCGCAGGAGACGAGGTTCAATCTGCCCACGCTGGGAAAGAAGAACACCAATTCAGGACAAAGAAGAAACCGATCAAAATTATCCCCTGCAATTCAACCGGCTGTGCTGACCAAAGGTCAAACGGGTCTTTCGTTTCACCACTCTGATCAGGATTGAGGGCACTTGAAAAGCTCATTTGGAAAAATCGGCGCCCAAATGAATCTAAGGCGACTGGTTGTTGCTGAGAAACACTTACATGTCAATGAAAGGCCGCGTGCATACTTTGTGCACTTACCGAGACAAAGTAGGCCGAGCCCAACGGGTCGTGTTGGGAACGAGTGTTTCTGAGGAATTCTGACCACACCACGAGAGGTAGACCGGATAAACGTGAAGCTGACACACTCTTCCACCGCATTTTCTCGCCGTTCTCCCTGACGATATGGTGAAGAACTTCATCTTCTTCACGATCGCGCTGTGAAGTACTGCGCCCAAATGTAAATGGCAACCCTGTACTTCGGCATAAAATTTGGTACGAGGTATGTGATAAGGATCATTGACATAAAAGTGTCGCTGTAATTCTACATACACAGTCCTCGTGTAGGTGAAGTGACTGGCAATTGTGTCATAAACCGTGAAAGAGTATTGTTGGAACGGGAGAGTTGAAGAATCAACTCCGTGACTTGGAACATATTGGATGTTATGTTGTATATCTCTTAACACGAGATAATAAGCCTAAAAACCCCCTGTCATATTCCTTGGCTGAAATCTCTCCGTTCCTGCTGCCTTTCGTTTGAGCACTGCCGTGTGCGTCCTGATCCACTCCACCACATCTTCTCCAGTTGTAAATCGTATGGGCTCCCCCGACGGTATATAGAAGCCAAACGCATCGGCGAGATCATAGCGGAGGACTTGCAGCTCCTGGGAGTTGAGCTTGAGGTCCGAGAGGGAGGTCGTGAGGGTGGGCTTGGATTGGTGTGATTTCAAGAAATCCACCACGTTGGGTTGTTCACGCCGTGAATTAGATTGTTTGGGGTGTTGTAGAATCGCACGGAAATGGAGAGTTCGTGCATGCGATGGGCAAGAACATTGAAGATGGAGCAGGTGAAATTTTCATTGCGTTTCAGAACGCGACACGAATCATGACACGATCAAAGTTGCAGAAGGCGGCGGTAGCGTCCATTCAAGAGACAAAACGGAGATTTCAGAGTGAATACTAATCGAGCATGTTCGAAGCAACTCATCCAATGCAAGTTCCATAACGACCTTCCACACCAACCATCCAACCAGACACGCCACCGTTGCGGACTCACCGTAACGTTTTTGTTCTGGTTCAGGGTCTTCAACTCCTCCAAAACCCTTTCCCGCAACGCCTCGTCCGTGGTTCGCTTGTTGAGCTGTTCCTGGAACTCCTCGGTATGGAGCAAGAAACTGTCGTTCGAAACGTATGGTGTTAGAGAGGGTGTTCGATTACGATTCATGGAGACTTGTGTGAACAGCAAGGTGCGATGCTGCTCACCGAAAACGGTATGGAGTGCTCGACCCCGAAGAGGATGCGCGCGTGGGAGCCGAAGATCGCAGAGCAGAGGACAAAGATGGGGAGGAGCGCCTGGCAAGGGGCCTTAGGGTGGCAAGGATTGTGGATGACATGGATTGAGACTTCCGTTCGAATAAATGTGTCTGCCTGGTTCGAGCTTGACACCTCAGTGAGATTATGCATTCAACTCGGTAGGAGCAACTGCCAAGTTATCTGATTACAATTCCATATATTCGTTTACAAAGCGTGACCACTAGTGCATCCAATTATTCGCAGAGATTGTGACATGTGCATCAACACAAGATAGAGCTCTTTATGCAAAAAAGCAACTCACTGATTGACGACAGTCTCCACGGCAATTGGCACGCTCAAGACCTTCTCCGCTTCTTCGTCCGTCAATTCGATGTTGAATTCATCCTCAATGGCCATGGTCACCTCGACAGCATCGAGGCTGTCCAGACCCAGGTCCTCAATAAATCGTGCGGTGGGAGCAATCTGGGCAGATGTCGCGACGATTGTGAGATGGTGGTGGTTACAGAGAGTTGACAAGCGAAGTCTCAAAACGCTCCCGGCCAGCAAGCATAGCAATGTCCACATCATTCGGATCGAAGCATTTATGAAGAGAAAAGTTTTTCTCCGAGAATGAAGTGTCTCGAGAAATGAAGGATTTGTCGACCACCATGCTCTTCCGTCTAACATCATGGAAGCATGGCCCGATGGCGATTCATGCTTGAGGACATTCGTTGTTTCCGCCTCACCTTTGCAGGATCTACCTTTCCAAATCCGCGAAGCACTGCCAGGACTCGGGTTTCAACCTCACCCTTGTCGAGATGCGAACCAGAGGCGTACAGCCGAGAGCCGAGGAGAGGGGTCGCCGGAAGAGCTTGGCGGACTGTAGCCGAGAGCAGTCCTCGAGAAGTAGCGGCAGCGGCGACGCGTGGGACGATCCGAGAAAGCATGGTGATTGAACAGAAAACGTACAACTTCGGTGGCATCGCAGCACAAATACATCACTTTCGATCGAATGGACACCAGTCAAGGCGCGAAAGAATCTGGTGGACTTCATGGATTATCGAAGCAGCTTGAAGTAATTTTCCAGCGTCAACTGAACTTGATTTGAACCAATTGTGATACGGAGCCGGCAACCATATGATGCAGGATATTCTTGGATCGGAGCGTCTTCCACCATCACAGGTTCAGGCACTTCCTGTCAGAGCTTATCTAGGTATATTATTTTGGTGCAATCTTAAGCCTCGTTGAGCTCAATCGAACTCTTGCAGACCAGACTGTGGTTCCCGTTTTAATGGAAGGACTGAAAGCCGTAGCGCGCGAAAGGTAATGTCCACGTCGTTAGGCGTCAAGTTTGTCACGCTGGCTCATAGTCTGTATTGCACACAGGCCTGCGAATCCAAGTGGGTCGATCTTGTGACGCTGTCATTTTCTTCTCTCAAACCGCAATGCTTCCTTCATATAAGCTGAATATCTGGGCATGTTTCTCTTACGAGCCAGTAGATCACAGCAAGAAAGTGGGCCCTGAACGCAATTTACCATCTGGTTGCGTGGAAAGTCATTGTAACTGATTTCTTCACTAATTGTATATACATAAAGTCATCGTGCTCCTGCAAATGCGCCTCTACCGTGCTCTCGCCAGGGACCTGAAAGAGGTTTTGTATGTATTTCTAGTCCTTTGAGTGAAAACGTTCAAATGTTCGAGTCAAGCAAGTTGGTTCGGGGATGAACCATGACCTTTCTCTCACTGATATCAGTTCCAGTGGTTTGACCTGTCTTCTTCGGTTGCTGATACTTGAAGGTTTGGTTGATCACAACACCAGCTTTCAGTTGCTGAGAATCGTGTGAGATATCCTCTCGAGTGGGAATATCCTGCTCTCTGCCAATTTCAATTTTGGTGTCGTATTTTGTATCGAGTCTCATGTCATCTTCCTGTGAACTCTTAGGTGCTTTCAAAAATGATGGCTTTGTTGCAGATGTGATACCGATCGGCGTTGTCAGGGTAGAATCGTTTGCACTTGTTATGTCGAACCGCTTGCTCCGAAGGCGCTCCAATAGTTGTTGGTCACGAGCGTGTAACTCTGATGATGGATTCAGATGTAACAGGCGAACAAATGAACAATCGCAGCTTGCCCACCGATCTTTTTCTTGCGACTAGCAGAATGAGTCAGTTCAAACATAGTACAGCTCGAGATTTTTGATGTTGTGATGTGGCACAGGGGCTCATCACTCCTGCACGTCATGACTGTGCATTTGCGCGCACAACGTCCTGCACCCCTGATCTCCATCAAAAGAATCAGTGCAATTCATTATACATGAGAAATACATGAGAAAGTGGAACCAAAATCATTATTCGTCGTCCTCAGTCTCCTTCTTCTCGTTGGATTTCTTCTCCTTCTTTTCTTTCTTCTCCTTCTTCTCCTCCTCACTTTTCTCCTTTTTTATCTTCTTCTATAGAATCAGGTAAGATAATTTATTGATCCACGGAATGCCATGAAACACGTTCCAACATACCTTTTTCTCCCCCTTTTCCTCACCATCTGCTTCCCCGTCCGCGACTTTTCGCTTTTTGTGCACCTTTTCTTCTGCTGGCTGGTGCTCCGCTGGAGCTGGAGACCCACTTGTCTTAACCGCTGATTCAACTTTCACGCTGGCGCCTCTGTGTGAGCATGCCCGATTGTCCGTCAGACCAGAAGAGAATGGGGCCCGCCATCCATAACTTACGCGTTGTAGTCAACGAAGTCCTTCTTCCAGGTGTCTGGGGTAGCTTCGTTCGCACGACCATACTTGTCCAGTTTACCACTCGCGATCTGCATTGGAAAAATGATCAAAACGTCCAACGAGTCCCAGTACGAACACCAAAGGTCTCACCATTTTCTTCTTTTCTTGAGCCTTGGGACCCAAACCCCATCTTCGAGGGTACGTATCCCTCTCCATAATCACTCGTTTAATTTTGGCCACAACGCCGTGATCGCACGTTGCCATGACAGCCGTGTTCATCTGCGCAATACCTAATGCGATCGCTTCTCCCTTCGTGGTCATAAGAACGACTTCCTCGTTGATGTCGATGCTGCTTTCAAATCGGAGGAGACCCGGGACCATGAGCTTTGCGCCGTAGCAGATGGCGTTGACAGCAGAGTCCTTCACGACAATCCGCTTGTATGTGGTAAGGAGCGACTCAAGTGGGCGAATGGCGCGGCGGAGGTATGACTCTTCAGATAGGTCAGGTTACATGAGATTGTGGACGGGGCAACAAAAAAGAAAAGCAAAAACAGAACATACCATCCCTTGTGTTGTCATAAAGCCATTGAGCATCCATCACATCGTGCATTGTCACCATGTCATCCTGAAAAGAGGGCACATTTAAGACGAGACTTTTGGGTTGCTTCAGCAATCCTTCTTACATTTTCAGACAATGCACCCGACCGAACTCTCCTCAATTCCTGCATGTGCCCTCCGACTGCGAGCAAGAGACCCAAGTGAACACAAAGTGTTCGAATATATGTTCCGGCCTCGCAAGAGACCCAGAAAACAGCCAGATGCCGGTTGTTGTCGAACTCATAAAGTTTCGTTTCGTGGATTGTTCGGATACGAAGTTGTCGTTTGACGGCGGAAATAAGAGGAGGTCGTTGAAAGAGTGCACCGGTAAGGGTTTCGAGGGCCTTGCCAGAACATACTGTTATTACACTCCCAAGTCGGCAATGCGCGCCATCCTTACCGAAGTGAGCTTTTTCTCTGACTCTAATGCCTCGTGCAGTCGAAGTACGCACACGTATTCCTTGCCTGCACCTTGCTGCGATTTCACCAATCGAGTTGCACGGTCGATACAGACGATCAAACATCCAGTCACTTTCGGGTCCAGTGTACCCGAGTGCCCAGTTTTTTCGACCCTGAGTATTCGTCGTATCCATGCTACAACCTCGTGAGACGAAGGGTTTGCGGGTTTGTCAAGATTGATAACACCATATCTATGCGGAGCGAGAAGTCATTAGTTTCGCACTGGATCAACAGACGTTCACCGTTCTTCGAAAAACACACCGAATATACTCTTTCAGATCACGTTTGAGGGGCGATGTGCCGTTGGGGATCGGTGTGTAATGCCCAGTTCGAACGTTTAGCTTATCGTAGTTCTGCGATCAAAAACCGGGCAGAGAAAAAGGATAGATCAGAAGGCCACCGAAACGAGACATGGATAACCAGGATGCACCCTGTTGTCCATCAAACCATCAGCTGATGTCCAACTCACCTTAAGAAGCAGTGGCCAGCGAGAGGAATCGAGTGGTGCAGTTGCTTGCGGCTGGATGATAAATTCGCCCGATCGCTGCTTTTCACCGACGGTCTCCTCCTTGTTGCTCTTCGACTTCGACATGATGACGGAAAGAGAAGCTTGCTGTGGTCCGGTTAATCTTTTGTCAAAAACAGCCAGCGCCCTTTACATGCGACTGCTACCCTTCGCACAGATTTCTTAGGGTCATCCAAGCAACTATCTAGCTGTGCAAGAACTCTCTTTACGTGGGGATGCAAAATGTCATATCGGATCGAGGCTGGCATTGCCTGGAGGCAATCCAATGATTGACTCCTCACGTTCTAGATGTCGAAGGTTGAAGCACTAAATCACAGACTTCATGCTGCAACCCTACACTCACCATTGATCGGGGGTTTCTTCTGTGATTCGCCAAATCCAGTAGTACTGGTATGAGCGAAGATATGTGGGGCGTCAACATACTTGCAGCCTCAGCCAGAAGAAGATGGAATATATCAATCACAGAGCCTTGAAGAACCTCATCAGGGTATGTCAACGACGTGAAGAGAGTAGGGAGCAGCTATGATGGGAAAAGATTACAATGGGAGGGAAAGCCCATCAAAACTTTTCAACGACTCACCTGAGCTAACTCTGGAATGATAATGTGATTCGGTGCACTTTTGATAAGTTTTGACAGCACAACGAGGTAGTTATGTCGGATTCGTTCTTTTGTGGAGAGCTTTGAATCCACTTCAAAACGATACAGTCCACAAGGACTCACCGCTGGACGCTGTTCGAATGCCTTCGTTTATGATTGGAAGTAACGTTGTGAAGAGTTTCTGCTTATATAGAGGCTGGACGGCGAGGTTACTAAGGTCAAGAAGCATGTTCGGGTGCTAAGCTCACCTTGATAACTGCTGCGTTTTGTTTCGAAATGACGTCTTCCGAGTCACTTAAAAGTGTTTCGAGAGCTTCGATACCAAGCTTTGACGTGGCATTATTTCCCAACACAGAAATTAGTTTGCTTGCCATCTTCATCCCAAGTTTCGAAGACTTCAGGACCAACGCTCTTGCAAGCTGAACGTGAGCGCATTTGCTCAATTTTCAGTGTTGACGAACGGAGCAGAACAGCTCACCCAAGCGTACGCCACTAGCGCAGGAACAACTAATGGTCCATCACCATCAAGATACGTTTCCAACTCTGGACAAATATCGTTCTCGACTCGGTGGGATAACTGGCCGCCTGAAATGATTTGTTTATCCTTGTCATGCTTCTGGTATGATACGAACATTCTTACCGCGGTCCCATTTGTTAAGAATTACGGCGGCAATTTTGCTCAAACATGCGCCATGACGGGGTGATGGCGAGGCGATTGCCTCTGCACTCAAACTGTACAGAAAGTCGGATGGAGAAGACAAAGGTAATTGAGTGGCAGGGGTAATTGCAGTGACAGCTGACAAAAGTATGGGAACGACACGCGCTGCGCTTTCAGTGGCATTCCTCTAGGCGCAACCCCATCGCATTCCGCACTAATGAGATGAGTGCCCGGCTGGACAAAGCAACTGACCACTTACTTTTAGTGGCTCAAATCGAAGCATCTGAGAATCTTGAACTGAATTCTTCACGAACTCGGACAATTTATTTCCAAAAAAGGTTGCGAAAATCCGGCGGACGAACTCCGTCGAGTGTCTAGGATATCAAAGGTCAGCACCGGAAGGCAAAATTGATCGTGATGAGACACAACGACGCACTGAACATCACTTATTCTGATCGCGGTAGAAATGATCTCTGCAACATTATTCACGATCTCTACATCGGACAAGGCTTGATTTGCTGTACTTGGATCGCGGGCAATAGCGGCTGTGATTGTTGCTTCTAGTAACGCTTCCGCAACAGCAAGTCCGGGATCTTTGTCGTTCTCTGCCGCACTTGCTCGCGTTTGTGCATAAGACGGGTTGAGAACGTGCTCCATTCTGGTTTGAAGGATTCCCTGAATCGTACCAAGGATGGCTAAGAGGGAAGTCATCGCTACATCATCCAGGGATTCGTTCCCGGACAGGGCTTTGACGCGCTCAAAGAACAGGGAAAGTAGCTCTGCAAGCACCACATTCGCGGAGGTCTCAGTTTCGATTGCAATCACTTCTATGCTCTCCATTGTTCTCGCAAATCTGTCAGGTGTCAGCGAAAGATCTGGTATGATGTTAGCATCGAATGTTGAATCCGCTCACTTCACGTCGTCTCACCTCGAGCTTCCGAAAAGAGTAATGGAATCGTGTTCTGCATTATCAACGTTGGGACATGACGGCAGACATCCGCAACCGCTTGGAGTGCAGCATCGGAAACCAATTCCTCACTGTCATCAACAAGGAAGCGTTGGAGTTGAATAATGACATTTCTGAGCTCCGCCTCTGCCAGCAGATCTCGAGAGAGAGCAAGTGCAACCATGCCCCGCAATCCTGTGATCCGAATACCTGTTTCGTTGGGGGTTTGCGCCGTTACAGAAAAAATATCGAGCAAGAGATCCTTATGTTGTAAAAATGGCGAGCTGTCGGCGTCTACATCTGTTGAATCACAGAAAAATGAGTTGATAGCTGGCATTAAAATGAACGAATCTTGATGAACCTTCACGATTGGAAACCTCTGCACGCGAGCCGTACAGAATCCGGCCCCCTGAGACGAAGTCCACCAAATCTTCAACCACTGCGTTGCGGCCAGTTGACGAGAGCTCGCCTTGAAGGAGCTGAAAAAGAGATGGTGCTGCCACTCCAACAACTTGGTGGCAACATGGATCCGATGCCTCGATGAGAGTGGTCAGAATTTTCCCCGATATTCGTGCGAGTTTGGACTCTGGCTCTTTCAGGTGCTGGAGACATTCCTCCAATGCTTCAGTCAAAAATAGAGACAGCGCCTCTTCGCCTTTACTCGTGGACGACCAGGTGTTAGTTGAGAATCCCTTCGCGATAGATCGAAGGAAGGACAGCACTTGACGCTGTTCTTCGGAGTTGTCCTGTGCTTTCATTATCTGAAGAAATACCTGTGATACTAGACGGTTAACTAAAGCCAAAGATACCTACGTCCTCTTTGGCAAGTTCCCAAATCGTCTGGATGTGGGGTTTAAATGCAATTGGGGGGTAAGTTAATGTACCTAATGCGAGGACATCCATGGCGTCCCTCTAAAAAGGCGAGGTAGGCTTCAAACTATCAAGTCATATCTAATGCGTGAAATCCTACCTTCGCAGTGGGATTGCTGCTTGCCAGTTTTTCCAACAATGCCGGAATTGCAAAATCGGCAATCAGTGGCGATGCTACCAAGCAATTCCGCAATCCATCTCGTAGATCCTCTGTTGTGATTCCATAGGGATCGTCAGGGGGGGGTTTGAAGGTGATGGGGAAGTACGCGAACAGAACGTTGCAAACATCCTAATAGGAAGTGCATGAACATGACAGTCTCCTCGGGGTGCTTTTGATGTGTCCTACTTCAGCATTATCTCCGATGTCAAACACTCTTAGAATGTCTCTGACAAGGCCGAAGGCGATTACAAGGTTGCGAGGGTCTTTCTCCCCATCCATCGCTTGAATGTACGCAGGAAGAAAGTTTGCTGCATCTTCTTGAAGCTCTGAGCGGAAAATCGAAATTTGAGGTTCAGCTCATCTTACGTTGACGAGAGGAGTACCTCACGTTCTCCACACTTCTGCATTAGCAATTCGATAATCCGGTAAATGTTGTTCCGCACAGACTGCTGGTAGGTTTGTAGGTTAATTTCTTCGAAAATTCTGCGCAGTAGTGAGTAAAAGCGTGGAGTTCAGGAAACTTGTCTGACGTAAGAAGTACCTAGATGCTATCGCAGAGGCTTCGGTCTTTGTCAAACGATCAGACTTCAAGAGAGCAAGAAGTCCCTTCGCAAGCTCCCCAACACTTGGCTGGTCGTGCAGTCTTTCCAAGTAAAAGTTGAGTAGTACGGAAGCTATTGAGAGAGGGTTGTGAACAAGATGCTGCATTGAAGTTACAATACAAATCATACCTGAACTGGATGTAATCCGAGAGGGATTGATTTCAGACAGAACACATGACATCAATTCGATTCCTAGACGCGAGAAAACGGTTCAGTTCGGTTTCGCGTCATTTGCGAATCCATTTCAAGGCACCTTTCGCCCTTTTAAAAGGATCATCACTAGTCAGTGCACCACCCAGTGCCTCCACAATGTTCAATAGAGATGCTTGATTGGATTCTATGTCTAATGGGCGAAGGATAAAGAATCGAGGACAGAATCTTCAGCACAAATCATCACACTCACTTTGGACAATATTCTCCAGAGCTCTTGTCCGATCTTCATTTCGGGAGGATTCGTTCGCATCGAGAAAGGAGTCCACAATGGGTTGAAGTTGTGACATGAACCGCTTCACGACAAACCGCGCCGGGCCACGGACAAACCTGACTGACAAATATCGAACGTAATGCATTCCAACGTCCAAGCAGATCATGCTCAAAAATACTTAGAGGTGAGATAATTACTTAAACTGTACCTTGCATCTCTTTCATCAGTGTGGGGAGAGCGCACTCATGTCCATTGCGTTCATCTCATCAATCTGGCTAGGAACACAAAATTCCGGAGCTCTTTCAGCAGCTAACATCCGCACTCCTCTTTTACAAACCGGATGACCCAAAAGACTTTGTCTTGAAGCAACTTGAGACCCTGCGAACATCACGAGTAAGATCCCCCGAAATGCTTAACAACATCGTTGGAGCACAAGTAAAGCTGAGGGTGTCATCCTAGAAAACTAATATTCCATTCTTTACACGTGATGATTTGCATGCAATCTTTCGCACATTCGATGCAACTGACAAAGGTTACATCTCAACATCACAATATGTCCAGGGTATGTAAGAAAGCCACTTTTCTGAATCAAGAACTCACGCCACTATTTAAATGATGAAGCGATGAAAGTGATTGGAGCAGAAACTGTAGCCAATCAAAATCCGAAGGGGATTTCTGAGAACCGCATTTCCATCTCGTCTTTTGTGGAAGAGGCTTTATTTGCTCTGTCCAAGGTGTAAGAGAAGTGTAAAGAGTGAAATGCTACATATACTACAATAATATCAAAATTGAACAGGCAGAACCATTCCCATTCACAGCTTCCATGTCGTTTCAGGTGAGAGACCAATCGCTACAGCTTGCTTGGGTGGCGGCTGGTCTGACCGTATGCTCCGAACAACCTTCAGACCCCTCCTCCCTTTCCGGTTGGTGAATGTTGCTATGAAGTGCACTGTGTGGTTTTCTCAAGAGGCATTCTCGATTCCAGGGTCCCCCTCCAATTGGCGGTCCTATAGCGTGGGGGGTCGCTTCAGGCGGTCCTCCAAATGGTTTCGGAGGTCCTCCGCGACCCCCTCCTCAGGTTGGTGCTTTCGCCAATGTGGACTTGGCTGAATTGAGCCAATAAGAAACCACAGGCGGGTGGCGTGGAGCTATACACTTGCCGCTTTCAATGACCTCTTCGTGTTGGGGGGAGATTCGGGTGGAATCACGTGGAGCGATGCACATCGTTGAGTTTGACTATTTGGTGGCAGCTCCATGTCATACAGCTCATGCTAACCACAGTGCGACTCAAAATTGAACGGATGCTCTCGAGAAACTTGGATTAATGGAGGGGAAATCAAGGGACATGGGACAAGATTGGACGGAAGAAACTGCGGTGACTGCAGATTCGCTGCGATTTTCACGTTGTGATATCATAGTTACTTTCCCTTCTTGAATTATTGTGGCGAGTATGAAAACTGCTGCGCTTCTCTAACTGATGTTGCCATCACTCACAACACAGGCTCAATGGACGGCTCACCAGACAACTGACGGTAGAACGGTGGGATTCTCTTCGCGCTTTCGCAGGACCATTCTATTAACTATTTTTCTTTGACGTGTAGTATTTTTACAACGCTACCACGAAAGCAACGACGTGGGAGAAACCGGATGAGTTGAAGAACCCACTTGAAGTATGATACCTTTGGCGGACGCAACTTCTGTCGTTTAATGTGGAATCCGTATGCAGCGTGCACTTGCAACACTTCCCTGGAAAGAATACACGGACAAATCGTCTGGCCGCAAGGTGCGTTGTCGTTTCATCGATGATCCCCCAACCCAAATCCTGACGACCATGTGAACACTGCAAGTACTATTCAAACACCCAAACAAAGCAAACTGTTTGGGAAATGCCTCCTGACTGGAAGCAAATGGTTGAGCGCTACGAAAGGGGCGAATCTCCTCTGTGAGTCTTTGTCCTGCTCTTGATTCTTATTCCTTGCTCATGTTTATCACACGACTTGGGTACCTTGACTTGGGATTGTGGTACTATTTCCTCTCTGTCATTTTTATTGGATATTAGTGAAACGGGCGACGGCGATGCGCTTCACCCTGGAAACCAACAAGTTGTTGTGGATTTTCGCACGAAAGAGGAAGCGGAGGAGGCTTTCATGAAGCTCCTTGCAGAAACGGTAAAATTGAGCTTCCGTTTTTCTCTTTTATTCACCACTGATACCGGAGGACCTTCCTTCAGGGGGTTGATGCCAACTGGACGTGGGACCAAACAATGCGAGCTGTCATTAGCCACCCCATGTACCGCGCCCTCAAGTCACTTTCGGAGCGTAAGACCGCCTTCGAAAAGTATGTTGCGGAAAAACGTAGGCAAGAAAGGGTGAGTGGATGTGCTGCAGCTCTATTGTTGGCCTTCGGTGAGGACCCTTAACTGGTCGTAGGAAGAGCAACGTAAGCGTTACATGCGCGACCGTGCAGAATTTCGCAAAATGCTCGAAGAACACAGTGATATTAAGTCCTCCACAAAGTGGCGAAAAGCTGCCGAGCTCTTAAAAGACCACCCAACTTTTAATGTCATTCCCGGGGAGAAGGAGCGGGAACAACTTTTTGAAGATTGGGTTGTCGAGACTCGGAACAAAGAGAAGGTAAGTAGGGAAGACGCATGATTACTCAATACAGTAACGAACTCACGATTTTTTTCTCAGGATGAATTTCGGCAACGTCGGAAAGTTAACATGGAGAAGTTCCGGAACCTTTTGAGATCAATTCCTCAAATAGATCGGTTTACCCGGTGGAGGGATGCCCAGCAGTTTTACAAATCAACGCCGGAGTATCAAAATGACACAGCGTTACAGGCAATGGACGCTCTTGACTTTCTTTCGGTATTTGAAGAACACATCAAGCAACTTGAGAACGAATATGAGGAGGCGCGTAATCGAGAACAGCGTTTGAAACGGCGCCAAGAGCGCAAGAACAGAGAGGCTTTTTGGGCATTTCTCTCTGACCTTGTGGAGAGGGGTATCCTCACATCGACGACGAAGTGGAAGCAGATATATCCGATTGTGAAAGACGATCCCCGTTACAACGCAATGCTTGGACAAACGGGATCGAGCCCGCTAGAAATGTTCTGGGACATTTTGACAGATATGGAAGAACGTTCCCAGGAAGAGAGGAAGCTTGTTTCGGAGATAATGAGGGAGCGGAATATCACGGTGACCCCGGAGACATCGTTCCCACTCTTCCTAGCTCAATTCTCCGATGAACGTGTTACTAGTGTAGAGAAGCACACTTTGAGAAAGGTATACGAGGAGGTGAGCAAGTCGACGTCTGGTAATGTTGGGCAGAGATAACCAAGGAAATCCGGTCCAACAGCAACTAGAGCGTGCCATTCATCGCATCAAAGAAGACAAGCGGAAGGAGGAAAGGAGGACAAGAAAGAGAATGGATTACTTTAAGGCACTTCTGAAGAAGGTTGATCCTCCCCTGACGGCGGAAGCACAATGGGAGGAGGTAAGGCGATTTTTTATGATCGAAAGTGTCTTTCTCATACTTTTGCATCATCCAATGAATCAGGTGAGGCCTAGAATTGAAGACAAAAGAGATTTCCAGGATTTATCTGAGGAACAACGAATCGAGGTATTTGACGCGGTTGTGAAAAAGCTTCGTAAGAAAGAAGCGGAAAAGGGAGGTCTTGGAGGAGGCGAAGACAGTGACGACGACGATGATGAACGCGACGAGGAGAGAAGGAGGAGGGATGGCCGTGACCGCGACCGCAAAGAGCGGGAGCGTGATCGGGATCGTGAGAAAGATCGTGAACGGGAACGCTCTCGAAGAGAGGAAGATCGTGATCGCGATCGAGAAAGAGAAAGAGGTGACCGCCGAGACAGGAGTAGGGATCGGGAGAGGGATGTGCGTGATAAGAAGTCAAGACATGAACGATCTCGAAGGGACAGAAGCGGGTCTGCAAGTGAGGACGAACATGACCGCAAACGAAGGAGAAAGGTGGGTGGAGAATGTGATATTGTTTATTTTCTGTCGTGAGTACTACTTTTCTTCCTCTGCAGGACGATGAGATGGAGGAGGGTGAAATATAGGTTTCAAAAACGAATAAATTTCATTTGTCATTGCTCTATTCGTGTGCGATATTCATGTCTGTAATTCCTCAATTAATTTCATACCGCTAGGTGGTTCGATTGGGACGCCATCAAAGAAATCATTTTCAACGATAAACCGAATGCATTGCAAAATTGTTGCTCTTTCTCGTTTGATCTCTTTGGAAAGTAGCTGCACGAAACATTGAGATGTTTTAGCGCTCTGTGATGAGAAGAAAGCGATTAAGCATACCAATTGCAGCAGAGACTTTCGCTTTGTGTGAGGTGGCGCCATCTTGGACGTTGTACCGCTCTCTTTGGCTCTACTATCATTCCTTGGATTCGATTTTCCGCCCTTCGCCTGTCCTTTCCCTTCATCGGCGTTTATTGTCCTCCGATCATGGGAAAATCTGCATCGCCTCCCATTGTTGCATCGGCCACGCATAAAATATTTGCAGATAGGTCGAACACGACCAGGACCATCCTGCCCCATTCCTTCGTCACTCGTTCTTTCGTGTGCCTTCTCACGGGATTGTGATTGAGAATCGGCACGAGATCCCTCTCCACGCTGCCTCTTTTCTTCCTCCTCCTCTAATTTTCGTTTAATGTTCGCTTCAGATGGCCAGTTCTTTTTGCGATCCGCAATCCATTTCGCGATGTCTTCTGGTGTCTCCAGACGTATTGAAGGTGGCAAGAGGATGGGGAGTCCTGCAGTCTCCCGGCTTCTACTCTCTGCAAAACCAGCCCCATCAACTTCGTCCGGTCTCCCATCCAGATCACCACTGTGATTCTCAGCATCCAGAGTGTCACTTTCCAGATCGTCATTGTCCTTAACGCCCAAGGGTGGTCCATTGGGTATTACTTTGGAAGAAGCTCCAGTTTGGAGATCCCCAAATAGATTAGAAGCATTGAGACCATTCACCTGGAGCTGTAAACTTTGAATTTGCGCAAGTGCAGTCTCGACTTCCACCGTTGACGAGGTTGTTGTGTGTGTTTCAGCGATCTCTCCGTCCTCCCATCGATCGTCCATTCCAGAATGCTCCAATTTCACTGCCTTGTGTTGTTCTTCAGTCAAAAATGAAGTCTTCTTGACTGAAGGGGGGTAAGGGGACGAGCCAATGTCCTCCTCCCGTTTACGTTTATTTGAAACATATCCAGCGTGAAACTCGTGTTCGTGATTCTTCACCAAACCTGGACTCGCCGCAAATGCACAGAGCGAGCACTTCACATGGGTGCGAAAATGTGCTTCATATGCAGTTTGTGACGGGAATGAATGTTGGCAAGCCAAGCAGCGCAAGTTAATATGTGCTCCGATGTCCTGATGGAAGTTTTGGCCCCCCTCTGCTCCTTGTGGTTGATGATGGCGCACTATGGTCTGATCGGTCCAAGGAACAGCTCCTGCTGGTAGACTTTGAGTGGAGGCTGGCCATGGATCGACACCATTTCGATCATAGCCACGATCGCTCCATACGTTTCGCACCTGGCCTGGATTGATGTTCATCCCCGTTCTAGTCGGATGGCCACGAGCGTAAGAACTCCCGCGGTTGCTCCATCCAGGGGAACCATTCCTCCTCTGATCAGCTCCTCGGTCCTTTCGTGGATTTCCCTTGGAACTATTATCCCATGTAGGGGGCGGTGGTGGTGAAAAGTGGGGGAACATGTTCATGTTTTCTCTTCGATCTCATCTTTCATTGAAACCACACAAAATTGAACATTTGAGTATAATGCCACAATTTGAGTCCTCTCACAACTTGAGTACATTTGTATGATTACTATTTGCTGTGCTTCCATTGTTCGAAGACTGTGGGGAAGGGGGAGCACTCGAAGACATACCCGGAATGCGGGCGCCCCGAGACCCTCTCGCTCCAGATATTGCTGCCACAAAGTTGGAGGCTGCCGCGAGACCATCGAGTGCGTCGGTACGCGCTGTTGCACTTCCCACTCCAGGACCACCCGCGCCACTCGAACCACCAACTCCTTTTCGCGGAACATCCAGAAGCAGGAGTATCTGAGCTTGGAGTTGATGACACAGAGCTCTGAGTCCGTGTATCTCATCTCGAACTTTGACGCTCTCGTTCATGATGGCAACATTGTTCCGAAGTTCTGTCGTTTCCAATTGAGCTCTCATTGCCGTAAGCTCACTGGACAGCCGTTCATTTTCTATTGCAAACTCTTGCAGCAACAAAGGGGGAACCATGTGGTCGTGGGGTGGATAGGGCACACCGCCGAGGGGGAGTTGCGGATGTGATTGGGGAGGCCCGTAAAATCCTTCGTCCTGACTAAAAAGACCATCTTCCATCCACGCAGAAAGTCCAACTGGAGACATTTCACCGGATTCCATATTATTCTCAGGAAGTGCATTCCTTGGCGCCCATTCTGATCTGTTCTGCACATTAGAAACAACACCAAGCTGTTGCCTTAAACCAGTCACTTCAACTGTCAAGCCAGCGACTTGTCTCTTCAGTGACTCGTTCTCTCTCGTGATGCGGTCGTTCACGATACGTTGCTTCTCCAAAAATCCTTTGATTGCTTCATAAGGGCAACTTGGCAAATGATCCGATAGTAGCAACCGCTCGCCCAGCCACATACACCCAAAGCTGGAGTGCAAGCAACCTATGGGGAATCTGGGACATAGCGTGCTGGTGTGCTCCACAAGGAGCCGGCGCAATAACTGAGTTTCACAGTGAGGGCACACAATGTTTTCCGCAGGGCATGTAGACGAATGATTCTGATCCCAAATGGCATCCCAAATGTTGTAGTTGATCAAAAGTTCGCCCTGCTTATGTATATCTTACTCACCTGAAACTCTCCCCAAGTGAAAGTCTCCTTGCATTCGTCGCATTCAACCTGCCTCCATTCACAAGATCGAAGGTGCTCGTCCCAATCCCTTTGAATTACAAGTCTCTCACATCCACGATTTGGACACTTCTTCGCAAGATATTCACATTCGCTCCGAACGTGTGATTTGATGAACTGTCGCTGAGTTTCGAATACACAGCCATTCTCTCGAAACGGACAGCGAACACGGAGCTCATCCAACATGTTGGATATGATGCGGTCGGCCGGATGGAGATCGAAGGACTGTGCAGGCGACTCTTCTGAAGGTTGGGGGGTACCAAGGCGAGTTCGGTCAACTGGACACTTTCCACTCAGTGAAATTGTCCGCGTAATGCATCCTTTGCAGAACGTATGGCTGACCCGACGGTTGTGGTGAGACAGAACACTAATGGTCGAACTGGGTCTTGCCCTTACCCGCACGATGTCTTGACTGGTGACAACATTGGGTTGTGACATACATGGCATATGAGATGTTGACTGATCTTTTCCTCGTCAACGTAATCTGAGTTGGCGGTTGAAGCGTTCGACCTTCAACCAATTAACGAATATTGCAACACCACTCACCGTACTTGTCACTTGTTGAAAACAGATCATCCAGATCTATTGAGAAACGCACCCCAGACTCGGTTGTGGATGAGGCGCTCAGTACGTTCCAGAGGCTCCCAGCATCGGGTTCATCTTCACCGAATGCGATCCTTCAGCGTTGATGGGAGACTAGACCCCATCAATCCGGCATAACGATACCTTGTGTGAGAGCTCTTGCGGCAATGCCGCTTCGGTCTGGAGAGTGGGGAGCATCGGAAGCCTCGGATAGCTTGTGCATCAGGCCGTTAGACGACAATGCCGAATCGATTGCTAAGGAAAAGCAAATCGTTTCTTACTTCTCGATCATCCATCATTCAGGTTCTCGTAAAGCCTGATGATGTAACCATCAAGCAACAGAGAGGGATGAGAAGATGGCCGGAATCATTGTATGTCCTCAACTCGATGATTATATTCTTCTTTTCCCTAGACTTCCACCCTTTTTAAGTGCTTCCACTCTTCTAAGCGGTTTCTCTACTTCCCTTACTGGCTCCCAGAAGCCTAAGTTAAGGGGTAAAGAGTTCTTTCTATCTGTAAACATTCTCCTCACGGGGTCATCAAAATCGAGAGGATTGAGTGGGATCGGTTTCGAAAAGTAGTCCGCGACCTCTCCAAGGGTGGTTAGACTGGTGAGGGTAGTTTGGGGAACATCGATTCGTCCAAATTCGGACATCGCAGTTGACACGATCTAAAGATATAACGATAAAACGCGCAGTTAGTCCGCCGTAAAGGTCGCAACAACATACCCGAAACTTCAACGAGAGATCTGTCAGCTTGAATTGCCGCCACATTACTGTGTCGCCATCCACCGGTACCCCGAAGACCCGGGCAATTCGGTTTATCTCATTTTCGGCCTCCTGTTTGGAGGGCACAACAGGCACTCGTCGCTCCACCGTAGAGCTGCGGATTGAAGACGAGTGGTCTAGCCAAGGAGATCGCATTTCAGCCCTCTTCGATGACCGGACCTTTCTCTTTCTTCTTCCAACTTGTCTTGCGTGTATTGCTGTCGTGAGATATTTGAGACCATCGATATTTTTCGAGAGCAATTTGTTACTTTGATGCGTGGAAGAGTCCAAATCGGGACAGAAGGAAAGGATACAGAGTTCGACGAACATGGAAAAGGTGGGAATTGCTGAACCCATGTGGACTGTCGCCGACAAGATGAAAACTCGGGAATCATCTTTCGCTTGGACGTCCGGGGAAATAGTCGCTGACACCGTTGCATCTGAATGTCGAGATAGTAAGAGTCAGAAACCATAATGACAACACATTGCTCCGAAAAAAGACATTTTGGGGGATTCAGCAAGTTTAGCGTAATCTTAGCGACTCCAATGGGTCCAGCGATGCCTTCGAATATTGACGTATTAGAAAGAGACACGTCCCTTCCCGCCATAAAACAATGTTTCCACGAGACTTCGCGAGAACAAGCCTTGACGCAACAACAACAACCGATAGCTGCCTTCTCCACTGTTCAACCAGAACCAACTGAGCCACCATCAGCATTCGATCCTCAATACGAGCATCGACGCAGTCAAATGACAGAGGAACCAGCACGCCGCTCGGCGAATGGATTTAACTTGGGTTCATCATAAATCCATAGAATCCTGCTTGATGGGAGAGGAAATACGCACCATTGGTTTCTGGAAGGCAAAAAACTTTCGTGCTGTGGTCGCGAGTTCAGTTCGGTCTCAGAGGGTTTCAGACTTCCCGCCTTCACAAACCAATACGTACGGTACTGACCAACATGGGTGTACTAGGATTTTTCAGGATTCTCATTCTTGGCGGCGGGGTAACCCTGTACGTGATTCAGTCGATGTGGTCTGACATCCTTCATGGCAAATCGTAACACGCTGAAATGGCACCATCGCTTGGTGTGATTTCGTGATTCCTAGAGTCATGGTTGTATTTAACATCCTCCAGGCAGGTGGTTCTGCAAAATGGTTATCCTGGTTTAGTCAAAGGAAAGTTCCCATTGATAGGTTCTCAGTCTTCCACTCCAGCTTACCACTGCTGGGCGTGTTTGGGTCACAAAATGGTCAAGCTTCGCTGCCGGTGTAATCTGGTACCTCATCTCCTCAACGTTTGAGAAGATCCATGGAATGCCAATCACCTACAGCGGAGACGAGGTCAGTTCCAACGCTCCTCTGGCGTGATGTGCCACTGATTCCGGTGGCCTACAGCTTCCAGATGGCGAATCAGCCATATTTCTCCCAAACCATCAAGGTTTCAGTGATTTTAGTGAGGGGATCGTTCCGGATTTGCACGTGATAATTGCACTCTGAACGGGTCATGCTCTCAGACCTGGTCAACTTTGTAGCTCTTCGCCACAAGATGTTGCCTAATTGCAAGTATTTTATTAAAGATTCGATCAAGTGGATGCCGTTCTTCGGCTGGGGTGAGTTAAATCTTGATGCCATCTTGAAAATCATTCTACAGGACATTTTCGTTTTAGGAATGTACATGATGGGGATGATTTTCCTCAAAAGGAACTGGGATAAGGATCAGGGCCATGTGAAATCGACTTTTCAGTTCATAAAAAACAATCGTATCCCTGTATGGCTGGTTTCCTACCTCGAAGGGACAAGAATAACTCCCCAGAAGAAGGAAGAGGTACACAATTTTGTTTCTTTTGAGCATACGAGGTGGCCACAAAATGTCACTCTTGCTCCAGAGTCAAGCCTTTGCCAAACAACGCGGCCTACCAGTATTGGAAAACGTGCTCATTCCAAGAACCAAAGGATTTATTGCAACTGTTCAAGAGCTGCGTGGTTCTCACGTTACCGCTGTGGTGGGTACACGTGCTATCGATTTCTTTCCGGAACAACAACCTAGAAATCTCTCATTGTCATGTTCCTTGCTTGCACTCTCGAAGTATGATGCCGTCTTTGTAAGTCGTCGCCCTTACTCTTCTTGCAAATGACATGTTTCACCTTGCATTCGAAAAGGCATACCGCTACAAGAAGACGACCCTCACCAAAATTCCGTCTCTTACGCGCATTTACAGTGGGCCTCTTGCCCCTGACTACGAGGTGCATGTACATGTGCGTCGATTCCCCATCTCATCTCTCCCGAATGATGAAGCAGGGCTCAATAAATGGGTGATGGAGCGGTGGATGGAGAAAGACAAAGTGTTACACCGCCTCAACAAATCATGGACCGATGGAATGGAAGGCTTGAAGAACGGAGGGGAGTGGAACCAAGTGTGGGATCATAGCCAGTGGGCAAACGCGGTCGATTCTCATCGCAAGGCGGACTGAAGGAGAGGTGACTCCGGTTTAAGAAGTTTCCTTGACGTAAATTCGAGCAAAAGGGGGACATTGCTGCTATTCGAAACCGTGTTATGTATTGACGTGAAAAACAACACACGATGGTCTATTTGAGGAAGTTTCACGCCCTCTTGGTGACACCTGCGGTGATGAACGGACGCCTTATTTGGTAGGCACGTGACGAAACTCTGCACAATAAACTCACGCTCGACATCCCGAAGCGCCTGCTTCAGGATTGCGTCCTGGGCATCGGGGGACTCGAGCTCGGCCTTCACGCGGTCAATAACGTATTGAGCGACCTCGCGCTGTCGGCGCTCCCGAACAGAGGCCTCGTAGCGAACCCAAGCCTCGAGGGTGGAGCGAACCTCTGTCTGAAGGGCAACCTGTTGCTTGAGCTCGTATGCTTCGGCCTCCATGCGGGCGATTTCCTAATAGCAGGGAATTGACAAAAGCACCAAAGGCGCAATGGATAGTGCAACGTACCCTGGAAACCTCGTAGAGGTTCTTGGTTACTCCCACAACGTCGCCAAGCTTGCTCACGTGCTCAAGTCTCTCCTCAACCACAGCTTTGTGGTCCTCACGCGCTTTGGAAAGAACGTCGCGAATCCGCTGAAGTTGTCGCAAGCACGTCACAATGATACCTCATCAATGCAGACAACGAGAAAGAACCGCACCTTTTTCTGGTCCTCAAGGATCTGAATAAACATGTCTTTGAGGTTCAAGTACGCCACGGTGAAAGCACCAAGCATAGGAATGGCCTCCAGGGTCTCGACATCGAAAATGTAGACCTCCTTCGACACAATGTACGCGGTGATGGAGGCGGCGACGCTGATGAAGCCGGCTTTGTGTGCGAGAGTCTTCCCAGGGGCGAGGTTGACGAGGTTGAGGGCAACCTGTTCCGGCGACGGCTTGACCTCGGTGGACTGGTTGCGACGGCCGGACACCAAGACCGAGTTCGCGGCGGGGAGAACAGCCCGAGGGAGCACAGGGTTGGAGAAGTTCCGCAGAGCGGCAGCAACTGATTTTAGTAAGCCGATGGAGGAATCGACCGATGGAAGTCCCGAATGGTGAAGGATTTTTGTGTTGGTTTCATTTTGTTGAGCGAAGATGAACGAAACAGCGCAATGTCGATCCATTCCCATCCAAAATCGATAATCAGTAGAGCGTGGTTGATTTTGTGACAACGTAGGATCCATGCGTGATGGGGGTCAAATGTGAAGTATGCACGTTCCGAAGAGACAGGAAACGGGAAGCAGGAAGTCGGACATCGTCAGCACGACCCGCTCTTGGTCGAAAAAAACAATCCTCAGCGTCATGAACGCACCCGCAGCTGAGCGCGTCGCAGCCATTACCTCTGCGGTGAACGAGGAAAATCGGGGTCTGTGCCACACTCCCTTTCAACGTTTCAACTCTTCGTTCTTCCAAACGATTATCCTTATCGCGTGGAGGCGATGTCACGGACCGCAAAGGTCACATTTGGCGCATCAGTGGCGTGGCTAGGTGTTTGTGTGGTGGGGGTTCATCTCATGAAGGAATGGGAACATAAGGTGCGAGATTCGCTTGACACCAATTTCGCAATGGATGTTTCATATGCCGCTCAATGACCTCATCGATTGATCGCTCATGAACACGGCACTCTACCCGACCCGGATCCGACCACCGATTCAACATTGTGCGGGTCTGTTAACGTGGCAGGCAATGCGTGCGAACATTGTAAAATTTGACGCGGAACGGGAGGCTCGGCGACAGATGAACATCATTGAACATGACGAGATGACGAGAAAGCGGGAGATGCTACAGCAGGAGCAGACGCTGACTTCTGGCGCGAGAACGACATGACTCATTGGACACGTGCATGAACAATCTGTTGTAAATACATTATATTAGCTGAGCTATGAATTGAACGACTAATCCTTATATTCTCGGGCCGTAAATAAGATGGCGAGGCGCTCCGCCAGCTTGGTTTTGATCTTTCGTCTGTCTGGAGCGTCCGGTTCTGCAACGTTCACGAAAAGTCGCTGCTTCGCCGTCAAGTCCGGGCACTGGTCGAGCGCGGCATAAAGACTAAATTGCAATCCGAGACGAAATGAACCTTTTGCCATATCCAAAGCAACCAAACCATCCCTCGCAACTCACCTGCTTGGTGTGGGGTAGGCCTTTGCAATCACTTTGGCCTTTTCGGCACTCACTCCTTTACACGTGAGGAGTGTTTTGAGCCACTGGTTGACAACGTTGTCCGTCGCCTTCGCGTTCAGCCCGTTGAACGATTTGAACGGGACAAGGTAACGTCGTCCGTCCTGTGCCTCCCGTTGTTCTCGCATCGTGTGGAAGTGCATCTTGTCGATCGCTTTAGAGGGCATCACGTAAAGATCCTTGCCCTTTGAGACGCATAGATGAAGAAAATTGTGCAGAAGGGAGAAACAATGTTCAAGCTTCCGCGTAGAGTCGCAACACCCAGAACCAACCCACCCTATACTTCTCCTCAATCATCCTCGACATCATCGCTAAATGCTTGACGGTCTCTTCAATCGAGTACGTGTTCTTTATGAAGAACCCGTGGGACACAATGGTCTCCACCATGGCCGTGAACGTTGACCGCATCCACTTGCCCTCGTCGGTCGCCACGAGCCGGTTCGCGTACGAGATTTGGCCTTCAAGGAGGTACGTCACGTGCGAGAGCCCGCAGTTGGAGAGCCGGAACTGCATGCGTGGGGTGCCATCAGGGATGGTTGACATAACGACAGGTTTCATCTATCACTCACCTTTTGCTCCTTGAACCGCCCGTCTTTGATACTCGCAATCAAATCATCTACCGTCTTCCTCTCCACGATGTAATCAAGCACCACATCGTCCGTATCATCCCCTGTATTACAAAAATAAAAGAGAAAATTTCCCATCAGTTCAGTTCAGCCCAGCACCTTGCATTCTACCCCACCAGTGCCCACCTGTCATCATTCCCTTCTTCTTCGCCACCCACATCACATCGCCAACATGCAGTACCTTGGTCTCCACCTTGACGCCCACCCTCGCAAGGCCGTCCTGGAGATACTGGCGATCGGCCGCGCCGTGGCCCTTACTGCGGATCTCCCGCAGGTCCACCACGCAGTACACGTCGTATGTTCCCGCCAGGATAACGTGCGCAGGACCTGTCCAGGTGCGCGGGGTCTGCACAGCAGGGCGGTAGGGTGCCGGCTGTAGCACACGGTCAGCGCTGGGGATCGTGGTGCGCCCGCTTCCTACGCCGCCGGATGACGAGGCACGGACCGTGGTTGTGGAGGACATGGATTGAGATGACAAGCCCGCGGAGGCGGACGGCGGCGTAGTAAGTGTGGTCGAGGATTGGCGGGTGAGTCCAGTTGGAGCACAAGACACGAGAGGAACTGGGCGTCGTGCGGGGGCGGACGAGGCCACACCGGGTGCGGGGCCTATTGGTAGCGCTGCAATCATACATCAGCATCACACCGTTGCGGCTTCCCATCCCCATCACCAAAAAGCGCTCTCACCAGCCAACTCAATTCCCCCCGCCACCTCGGGCGCATGGCCGTCCGCGAAGTACCCATACAACAACCCTTCCGCGTCGGGAACGATACTGCGCCGTTGCACTGTAAGCGCGGTCGGGTGGGACGCATGCGATCTATGGTAGCATATCTTGAACAAGACTTGGTTGCCTAGTCACATAAGGTGAGGGAGGTGCCGTTCATTCCGTGTAACGTTGCAATCCGACGCACCACCAACCCCAACAGGCGTACCCACCCAACACATCCACATCAGCGTCGTCTTTTCTCCTGACCCGCGCACCGCCATCCTTGACGTACGAAAACGCAAACGACTCCACCGTCAGACCCACGGGCCCATCAGCGGGGTCGACGACGACGTCTGTGTCGGGATCCCCCGCAGGGATCGCGTGCGGAGGTGGAAATGCGGGGGCAGCGGCCACGGCCGCGGGTGGTGGGCGGGAGTCCCATCCTTGAGACCCGCTAGACCGCTGCATGTGCACGTCGCTGTCAGGATCATACGCCATGACAGCGTCCATGCCCATTCCCACATCATCCTCTTCGTCAGAATCCAAATTAATCACGGCCCCGCCGCCCACGCTTGCACCAGCAGACGACACCCGTCGCGCGGGCGGGGGTGACGCGTCCAAGTCGACGACGCCGACGTCGCTCGCAGTGAAACGCAGCGGGGGGGGGTAGGTGCGTGGGGGCGAGCCCACGGGCGTGCTCGAAAGCGATCGCGTGGGGAGTGCCGGCGAGGGCACGGGCTCCGGACGGACGTCGGGCATGTCAAACGAGGGAAACGATGGTGCGCGCGCGGAAGTGGACGACACGCTCGAGGATGCACGTGCGGCAGCGACGTCGAACGTGAATGCCGTGGCGCGCACAGAGGCTGAGGCGGACGACACGCTCGAGGATGTGCGCGCGGCAGTGGCGTTGAACGTGAACGAGGACGTGGACGACGTGCCAGAGGACGTACTGCGGGTGGTCGTGGGGGACGTGGCGCTGGGTTTGGGAAGGGTAACGTCCTGTGTAGTTGTTGAGCAGACATTCGCGCCGTTAGCCCATACTCGCACAACCACCGCAACGGCGCCGAAACAACCCACCCCCACATCAACCCTTCCTTCGCGATCTGCCCACCCAAGCACCTTCATTGAGCGCTCCCTCAGCTCGTCCAACAGCTCGAACGGATTCACCTTTGCCTTGGGCATAGCGCCGCCGCGGGCCATGGCGGCGGCGGCGGTGAGGTCCCGGATGTGGGACGCTGGAGGCGGTGGTGCACGGGCGGAGGCGGGGGCAGGGGCAGTGGCGTTGGCGGGAGCGCGGCGGCGAGGCGGTGCTGCTGGGCGGTGGTCGGAGTCGGAATCCCAGTCAGATTCGTCATCCGTCAGAGGCTCGTCACCGTCCCAGACCACGGGGATGCCGCCTGGGTTGAGCGACCCGGGCGGCGCGGCGGCGCGGAACCTGCGCGCCTTTTCTTCGCCGAGGGCCGTCAGTGTGAACCTGACTGGGTTCCTTTTTGGGGGGGTAGGAAAATGGTGTTAGAGGTACACGTCCACCACCGCATGCCTGACCCCACTTCAACGCCAACCAATCCCAGCGATCCCGTCGGGGTGCACGTGAAGATCCACCGCGCCCCGCATGGCCTCTCTTCAATGTCAGTCAGCCCCACCCACCCCGTCAGAGTGTGCATGTGATAAGATCCATCGCCCCAAACATTACGGTTTCCTCAACGCCAGCCCCGTCAAGCCCCATCTCCGCATCTCCATCTCTAGCCCACACACCCACTGGGCACTCACCCCTCCTTCTCGATCCAATTCGCCTTGACCAGCCTCTTGTTATTACTATATGCCGTATACAGACTCCCTGGCGGAGGCTTGTACAAGGACGCGTCGCACAAGGGCTGGGCGGCGCGAATCAGGTCGGCCTTGTACATGAACCCGGGCCCGCCGGGCGATTCGCAGTCGTGCAGAAGCGCCATGAGAATCGCCCAGTTCCCCGAGCGCAGTCGCGGGGAATAGGGTTTCGGCGGTTTCGGGGCTTTGGGTTGTTTGGGGGCTCGGGCGCGCTTGCGGGGTGGCGGGACGGGCTGGTGTGGGGAGCGGGGAGTGAGACGATCTCCTTCGTCTTCTTGTCCTCTCGCTCTCTTCTCATCTCCATCCTCGCCTCCTCTCCTCCTCTCCTTCCCTCGTCCTCTCCATCCTCATCGTCGTCATCCCGTGTCCTCCTCTCCTCCTCTCTCCATCCGCATACACCTCATCTCCATCTCTCCATTCTCATCGTCCTCATCCTCGCTGTCCTCTCTTCCCTCTGACCCTCCCATCACCTTGCCCAATTCCACACCCATCACCCTCCCATCCTTCCCCAATTCCCCATCCCCCATCCCACAAACTCCAACTTCTAACCTCCAAGCTCACCTGCTCATCACCACTGTCCTCATCCAACAGTCTCATCTCATTCGACCTCTTCCTCTGCTGTCCCGCCTGTCCCATCTGCCCCGCCTGTCCCGCCTGTCCCGCCTGTCCCACCTGTCCCGCCTGCCCCGCCTGTCCCATCTGTCCCATCTGTCCCGTCACACTCCCACCAGGGTACGGATAGGGGGCGACATTGGGCGGGTTCTGCGGGAGAGGCAAAGCATCCTTTTTGGGCCGACCCTTCTTCCTCGCCGGGGCTGCGGCGCCTGCAGCCGCGCGTTCGATTGCTGCTGCTTGCGCGTCGGACCGGGGACGGGGTTCTGTGAGATTGGGAGATTGAGATGGGGGCAGGGCAGGGTTGTAGATGTGTCAGGCCGGCTTACGAATTTTCCGCTTGATTGATCATCACCACCCCGTACGCATCCCCGGTCCTAGCCCCGTACGAATGCCCGGCCCACCCTCCCCCCCCCCCCCCCCCCCCCCCCCCCCCGCCCACCACCGACACCCTCAGGCGATGTGTAAAAAAAACACTCACGCGCATCCGGCGGCGATACAATGGGACCGTTCTGAGCCTGCCACCTTGCAAGTTCGCGCTGGAGCGCGCTGGCGATGGTGGGTCCGATTCCATTGACGTTCTTCTGTGCCTCGGAGTGGTCTTTGAGGACGTATGGGTAGAGTGCGAGGTTCCTGAGTGCCTATTTCGAGTGGATCAGCGAGGGAGTGGGGTGAGACGGTGTGCGGTGAGGTGTAAGCGCAGAAACGACTACCTTTTTGTAGTTTGCGACAGAGTGCTCCGATCTTGCATTCGTCTCCTCGTGTGTCAGCAGCGTGCGCAAACACTGCCACATGACCGGGTTTGGGCACGCGGCCGGACACGCGGTCAGCGAGTTGCGCGGCGGCATTGGTGGCCCGTGCGTGGGAGACGCGAGGATGCGTGCAGACTGCGCAGAGTGTGTGGGCGTGCGTGGGCTGCGCGTGCGAATCAAGTCGACATCAGCGCGCGTGTGGGTGCGGACTTTGCGCTGCGGTCGGCGTCCGCAGAATGCTGGACTGTGCACAGCCAGTCACGTAACACATCACACACCTGAGCCCGCACCAAAGACAGTATCACAAGTCTTTGCCCATCCACAAGTCATTCGCAGCGGCGATCTCGTCCCCTCCAATCGTGTCGTCCGCATCACACTCCAAGAAACTCGTCACACACCCGTACAAAGTCCGTCGAAGTTTGGTTTGCGCCCCGCAGGAATTACTTTGTTGACGTCGACATGACTCTCGCTGCAGAGAGCTTCCGCGGGTAGGGCGAGCGGGTCCAAGGCCCAGTACGTCCCATCGTGCTGGATGAGCTCGGAGTGCGCTATGGGCAGCAGGATGCACGACCTTTCCGTGCGTGGATGCGGCTTGCATGGTGCTAATGTGCTGATGCCAGATGTCCGGGTGGCGGTTCGATTGAGGCGGCTATTCAACCCACGATCGTTCAATTTTCTGACGTTTTGCCTTTCAACGCGTTTCAGTGTACTGTGTGAGGCTTGGTGAGCTCGTTGTTCGTTTAAGTGTGAGAATAATGTGCCTAGTTCACCCCAGAGACTGCCCTTGTCATTGCTGAGACGCCCTTCGTATTGTTGCTTTTCGCCGTATCAATGCCAATCACACCCTGAAGAGCAATATCATACCGTCTCCAAACGTTGCAGTCAGCTTACATCCGATTCATGCACGGTCAGAGGAACTGCCTACACCCGTGACCGTGTTCAACACTCACCCACATCTCAACCGACCGACGCCCGACAGTCCGACACCCGACGACGCCCTTCCCGATAATATCAGCACCAGTCTTGCGCACCCGTGTCCTCCCGCGATATTGTCGTCATGATGCGCTCCACTCGGGTTGTGGTGCTTCCTCGGTCATTGGTGGAGTTCGGAACCGTCGTAGCTTTGGTTTGGGGCGCATCGGTGGTGCAAGAAATTGGAACGTTGTCGTACGGTATCTGGTATTGAGAATGGGGAAGCAATGTCTTAGTTGTTGCGGTGTCCGGAATTGGACATGGTGATCATCGACCGGAAAAGGACCTCGACAGAGTCGCGGTAGGTCTCAAAACAGGAGCGAGACTATGGAGCAAAGTGCACGTTTCGCATCTTTTGCTCTGTACTGGTTTGGCGAGGAAGAGCAAGTTCCGGCGCCGGCTTTGATCAGTCTCCACCTTCCCACGCACTGGACAAGGCGTCGTGGCCGTCGCACTTTTAAATGACAACATGCTTTCTCAGACTCTCTTTGCCGCGCATACTCGTAGCAAACTTAAATTTCCCTTACACGAAGACTGATATGTAAATGCACAAGCTATGGGTTGGACTTGCCATACATTGGACGTTGGACGGGGGCATTAGTGGGCTCTTTTCATTCCTGCTCCCGTGCACTAAATGGGGTACATGGTGACTGCCTCCTCGTGGCGTACCCTGGGCAACGTTCGAAGCGTTCGAACTGCTGAAGTGGCTGAGTTCGCCATCGAACATACGGTAGTGAACTCAAGCTCTTTTTCACTCAAATCTGCAAACCAATGAAATTTCGAGTGCCTGGAAGTTCGAGTGTTATTGAAATGACTGTGCCCAGGAGAGTCGTCTGCGGTCACAACGACCAAGGGCGCCATCTCTTTCCCTCTTCCCACCATTCATCCCACCTCGCAATTCGGCCCCCCCCCCCCCCCCCCCCCAATGCCATCCATCCTCGGCACCGCGGCACCCACGTCGCTGGACCAGGGAATCGCAGCCCTGTTTGCCCAGCCGCAGAAGAGAAAACTCGCGGGAGACGGCGACACCACGACGGCCAAGAAGCGAAGAGCGAGCGACGACGAGGGCGATGGCGGTGCGCGGGAGGGAGCGGGGACCGGAGAGAAGAAGAGCACGTGGGCGAGGAAGAAGGAGCGCGCGCGGCTGGCCAAGCTGGCAGAAGGCAATGAGAGTGCGGCCACATCTCCCACCCGCGGTGCCGAGAAGGGTACACCGCGTTCGCGTGCAAAGAGCAGCGAGGAGGGGGAGGACGGCGGCGATGTCAAGACGGAGGGCGAGGAGGGGGAGGAGGAGGAGGACCAAGACAATGCCGCGAAGCTCAGTCGCACCGTGTTTATCGGCAATGTCGTGACAGAGGTGCTTACAAAGAAAGTGAGTCCACTGTCCTCGTCCTTTTGTGTCCGAATCGACGGAATGACCGTACTTCCTCACCCCCCACACACACACACACACACTTCAAAGAGCACGAAAAAGGAATTCACGAAGCTACTAGAGCAATACGGCACGCTCGAAAGCGTGCGGTTTAGGTCCATCGTGAGTGCCCTTCCTTTCCTCTTGGCCCACACTTCCCACTGACCCACACCCCCAAACCTCAAACTAGGCCTTCTCCGCCCCCCTAGCCCGCCGCACCGCCCTCGCCGCAAAACTGATCCACCCGAACCGCGATTCGTGCAACGCCTACGCAGTTTTTGCCACGGAGGACCAGGCCACCGCGTGTGCACAGGGACTCAACGGCATGGTCTGGATGGAAAGACATTTGAGGGGCGACTTGGCGGGGAGGGATGGGGTGAGCTTCTTTGTCGGTGGTTTTCTGTATGTTGGTTGAGGGGTGAGGGGTGAGGGGTGAGGGGCGAGGGGCGAGGGGCGAGGGGGGACGGCGGTGGGGTAGGATGAGGTGGGGATGACGAGAGTTGGTATTTGGAATGTGGGAAGAACGGGAGTGTGTTGGGGAATAGCCGGAAAAGAGGGAGTCCCAGAATGAAAGGCGCGTGAGGATGTCTGCGAATGCCGTAAGGCGCATGAGTGCGGGTCTGTGTGAACGAGACCCCCGGACGTCCCAAGATTGAACGACGACCAGCAGCAATGTCGCCTCTATTTCCTTTCCCACCTTCCCACAACTTCCCCCCCGCTCCCCCCACCACATCTCACCCACGCAGCCTCCCGACCCCAAACGGTCCGTCTTCCTGGGCAACCTCCCGATGGACTGCCGCGACGAGCAGCTCTGGGAGCTGTTCAAGGACATGGAGGCCGAGATTGACGCCGTCAGGGTCGTCAGAGACGCAAAGACAAATGTCGGCAGAGGAGTCGGGTGGGTGGTTGAGGATAGGTTCTTGTTAAACACGAATCAACAACCATCTCTTACCCCCCTCACGCACATCCACACCCCAACAACCCCCACAGCTACATTACATTCAAAACACGCGCCGCCGCACACCTTGCGCTGTCCCACACCGGCACTGTTTCGAACCGCGAAGTCCGGATCGTGCGATGCAAGCCGCACATCCCGCGGGCGCCTTCGGGCGTCGGCTCCGTCGCGGCTCCCGGGTCACACAAGACCTCCAAGAGCGAGCGCCCCGAGAAAGTCCATGGCGCGATCAGGCGGTTGGTGGGAAAGGGAAAATTGGATAAGCCGCTGCACGGAGGGCTAGCAGCGACCGAGGGTGAACGGGCGGTCAGGGGCGATTTGAGTGGAAAGAGTAAAGGGAAGGGTGGGAAGATTCGGCGTATGGGCGCAGGAGCGGGACTGGGCGGTGTGAAGCCCAAGGCCAAGAAAAAGGTGGGCGGGTCGGCTGGAGGACCTGGCAAGAAGGCGAAAAGTGGGAAGAAGTAAACAAGTGTGAGGGGTGTGATGTGTGAGCTCCGTCGACGGGGTATTACAGGACTACCGATGAAATTGTACAATGGTGACGTGAGCCCGCAAATCTGGTGTCCAAAATCAGCTGTATCTTTGCCCCCACAACCGCCTCCACAATTTTCTCCCAAGAAGCTGGCGGCCAAAATCAGCTGTGTCTTTGCCCCCACAACCGCCTCCACAGTTTTTCCCAATCAGCACAAGGTGCTTTCTCCCTATGCTCTGAAAGGTTGCTCAACGTGGGGCAATTCGGGAATGGTCCACATCCTCCAGGTTAAACATCAAAACCTATGAATACCTGCAGCTTGACCTTGAGCATACTTGTATATTATAATGCTTATAAAGTGAGCGACACTGTCCAATGTACAAAACACGTGGGGTACTCTGGCAACTCGTATCAGTGTTGCCCACATCCCATTACTATTCTGCTACCGATTCACCGGCCTAGTGAACGACGGTCTCGGCGACATAGGCGCCGCGCCCGCCGAGGAGATCCTCTGATCACCTCCCGCCAAATCCCCCAATAGCACTTCGATATCCTGCCTCGTCTGTGCCGATATCTGGGCACCTCCCAAGTCGCCTCCACCCTGACCACCGTCTCTCGAATACGCTGGTAACTGCCCGTACGGTTTGGGGGTGCTGGAAGGGGTGGAAACGGGGCCATCCCGCTCGTCGGCAGCGGCGGCAAGGCGGGGTGTAGCGGAGCCTAGAGGGGACGGCGAGGTGGGTCTATAGGTGGTTTCGTGAGTGGAGCGGGGGCGAGAGCCCGAAGCAGACTTTTGTTATTGTAATGGTGTGCGAGTGGTTAACGTGGGATCGAATTACTACACATGAAGTGCAACATAACGGACAACTGTTTCATCCTACCTGACGACTCTGGGATTGAGATCCTTGACTCCGAGAAGATGAAACACTCCCACCGGATTTCTGGTGCAAGGTTACGTAGGTAGATGGGATCCATCCTATTTTCAAAACAAGGTACCAGTTGCCAAGGTTAAGTTTTACAATTTAGATATCGACGTAGGGTCCCACCCACCTTTCACAGACCCGAGAACCCCCAAATACCACGCCCCGTGCTTCCTCATCACGTCCACTCGATCTCCCTTTTTAATGCTAAGCTCATTAGTCGCCCGGGCGTTGTAGTCAAAAGTGGCGATAGCGTAGGTTCCCTTCGGAACGTCATCGTCCCCTGGCCGCGAAGCACTACTAGAGACGGAACCAGAACCTCCTTGTGTGCCTCCCAGTGAGCCCGTTTGGGCAACCGGCGATGCTTGTTGTCCAGACATTGCAAATCCCATTGCTGTTCCTCCCCCGTGGCCGAACGCAACTGCAGGCACCCAGCCAGCCCCACCTGTGGGCCCTTCGACATACCACCATCCAGCAGGGTCTTTGGACAAAACGCGAACTCGATCACCGGCACGTAATGTGATATCTTCCGTCTTCTGTGCAATGTAATGTTGCGTTGCGACGGCATCGGATGGGGGCTGTTGTCGGCGAAGAAGGAAGGTCGGAGTTTGTTCGGAAATAAGGTTCGGAGCGGTGGGGATAGGAACAAGGGCGAGAGGTCGTTCGTGAGGTTGGATTGTACGTTCTGTGCAAAGGCATCCCAAAACAGATGATAGAACTGACGAAGATGTGATGAACTCACCGATGCCCTGATAGAGAGAGCTCAAACCATACTTTCCACCTTCATCCCTGAGTTTGAATCGTTTCAGCGCATGTTCAATTACGCCGGCAGCATTTTCAGTGGGCTGGCACTTCATGTACTTCTGCTGCTCGCCATCCCGTTGCAGATAGTGACCAACAACGCGAACAATCACTGACTCTGATGCTGAAATCGTGGGCGATGCCGGGCCTGGGGAAATCATGGACGGGTTCGATGAGACCGCTGACCAAAGTGATGACGTTCCTCCACTGGCACCCGCGCTAGCAATTCCCCCACCCGCTGTAGGAGTGTTTGGTGATATAGTCGAACTTCCATTCATCATAGGCTCTCGATCTGTATCGTCTGGTGCGGTTTTGAATGACCTTCCAGAGCTCACAGCCGCAGAGTGTGACGAGAACGCCGTTGATGTGGACGAGTAATGGCTGTTCATTTCCCCAGACGCAACTGAGAAGGGCGTTGGTGTCGATGATGACGTGGAGGAGAGGGAGTACGGAGTAGGAAGGGACGGGTTGGAAAGGTGGGCACGGAGAATCTATTCGTGGACGGATAGAATTTGAAGGGTAAAACACAGGCACGAGTATTGTAAACGTACCTCCACCTCCCTCACAAGAGATTGGACGGGAGCAACCGCTTCTCTCAGAGCCACCAGTTCCCGATTAATTCGCGAGATTTCGTGCAGGAGATCTGAAACGGTGGGTTGAGGTGGTGTTACATCACCTAGAGGAGCGAAATCAATGGTAAGAACACAAAAATGGCACTTCCGATTCAGAGTGTGTGCACTCAGCACCAATAAACGAGCTACTGCGGCCCATCGACAACATTGCCCCGGACGGAAACTTGTTAAACGGAAACGGCATCCATTCCTGGGCAACCCCAGACATCCATGACGCACCATGCTGTCGCGAGCACTAAAGGGATATTTGTGCACGCTCACCTCGTAGTCCACCTGGTCCCTGGGTGTGCAAAATCCTCCGTTCTTTGTCCGCAGTCGGAGTGACGGGGGAGTTAGAGGCGGACGGGGACAATGGAGGATGGAACGGAGGTGCAGGCGACGATGTGGATAACGCTTGGAAGAGTAAAAGAATGTAAAATGTCTGCGACAAATCGAAGCACTGTCTGAACGTTCGCAAGAAGTGACAGGGAGTTCTCGCGGCGCATTTCATCATCTTTTTAAGTTCGCAGCAGTCGCTCTATCCACATCGCCATTTGTCCAGCATTAGGATAGCACTGGAGGGTACATGAACATCCCACCCCACAGACACATACGCGGCGGAACGAAGTCAAACTCCTCAAAAGGCACGCCCTGTCGAACTTTGACGTCGTAAACTCCGCGAAGAATCGATACGCGGTGTCCTACTGAGAGCACGCCGAGCTCCTTGAGCATGTCGTGATCTGCGTGAGCGAGAACATCGCCAGAGATTTCATTTTCTACATAGAGGCCATCCCAGAATGGCGAGGAAAGTAAGGAATACAGGTAAGATGGATGAGCGCTTGAGAGGGAGATTTGAGAGAATCAACGAGGCGAGCTCCCGCACCTTCGAACGATTGAGGATAGAGGGCGTTCAGATTGAGCGCACGGATCCATGAGGCGACTTGCTCAGGAGACCAGTCGGGAAGTTGCCCGAACGACTCCATGAAAAGGAAGTTTGAATCATGCAGAGGAGTTCATATGATCGTGGTTTTACATTTTGTTATTTTAACTTCGAACGAGGACCTTCCTCCTAGCTTTACTACGCTCAATAGTCCGTTTTGCCGATTTATGCTTTCGTTTGTACTCCTGTGTGAGCTGTTTCTTGGCCTCGTGCCAGTTTGCTACGATTTGCTCCCTAAACCAAAGAAATCAAGCAAATGCACCATCAAACGTTGGCCAAATCACACTAACATAGAATCCGTTCGAATTAAAAGGCTATCCTGTTCGCTGTGAAGAGACCTTATTGAGGACCTTTAGACAATGTGTGCCGTGCCCTGTTGCGACGACAAAGAGAACCCACCGTGGAAGGAGATCCGGCCGGTCCCAATGAACAAAAAAGAATTTATCTTTTTTCAGGATGTCCGTGACTTCTCGATCGAGCTGTTTTTCCTGTGTCACCAAATGGGTCAACCCTGATTGAATAGGTTCGCCGGGGGAACCCACATCCTCCAAGGACAACCGAACATCCCGTGGTGTCGCCACTTGCGAAATCATGCTAGAAGTCTGTTCCACATCGACCAACAGTGTTTCCGTCGCTAAATGCTCTGGCTCTGTCACCAATCCTCCGAACAAAGATCCACTGCCCTTGTTCCTGGAATTTGGCGCTCCGAATACAAGCGACCTGAGATTGGTGTTGACACTGTACCCGATTTCTGTTCCGGTCGACACACTTAATATTTCGCCGTGACCATAACTTGCAACGTTCGGGGCTTACCTTCCATCGTGTGTTCTGACTGCAAAACTGCATCGCTCTCTCGTGGGTCACCAGAACCTGATACGGACTCATCGGAATCGCTAAAATGTTCTTCATCGTTTTTGTTTGCTCCAGCTTTACTTCCTTCCGTCGTGGATGGTGAATTACTCCGTCTGCTCCGGTCTTTCGAGTCGCCTTTAACCTCACCGCTCTGGTCTTCCGAGTCCTCTTCAACCTCACTGCTCTCGCCGTCCGAGCCTTCTTCAATATCATTGCTCTGGTCTTCCGGTTCCTCTTCAACTTCACTGCTGTCGTCCTCCGAGTCCTCTTCAACATCTTTGCTCCGGTCTTCCGAGGGCTCTTCAACCTCATTCGTGCCAGTCACAGTATCTTCCGTTTGCTCATAGCCATGGTCCCTAGATTTATCCTCTGAAGACTCGCTCAAAGGTTCTTCGTCGAACATTGTGCGAAGAAGGGACAAAGTGCGATCGCGCTCATGAGCCAGTTGTCGTGTTAGTTCACTCTTGGAATCAAAGTGTTGTGTATCAAGGAATTGCGACTTATCATCTGCCGAATTTGCGAAAGGTAACCGTTGAACTGGAGATTCGGTGTTTGAAACTGCACTGGAAGTCTTCCTTCCCTGGACTTCAGAGATATCTCCCCCACTGCTACTCTCCTCGCTATGATCAAGTACTGTTAGAGGCCAACTCAAATCGACGACGGGCTTCTCCGGACCGATTCCAGCTCCAGGGAAGAACTTGTGAACTGCCCCAATAGCAGTGGGGTCGATCTTGTAAGCTTTCTTCGACCCAGGATATCTCAACCAGATGATTGTAACAGCTTTCCCATTTCTAAGCCTTTTCCATTCAGGTCGCTTGTCGACGTCGTCTTCTGTCAACGGCTTGTTCACCCGAGGATCCTCAGTCACCTCCAAAATATTTCGCTTCCGCTTGTTGGTCTTAGAAGAAGCGGGAGCTGTTGACCCAGGGGTAGCAAGAGGTGGTACTGGAAGGATGGGTACATTTGGATTGTTGGACGGTTCCTCCCTTTCTTTCTTCAGCACCTCCAGTCGACTCGGTTTTGCGGTCTCGATTTTCAACACTGACCCTCTCCATTTCGTGTTGTTATAGATGTTAAGACCTTAAGATGTCGTCGCGTTAGAATGACTGGATGAGCAACATATGAGGGGATCCCAACATTTCCTCAGCATTTGTTCACTACATGAGAGCGACACATAGCCGAACCCACGACACTTCTCTTATCATGTGCCATTAGAAAACCTGTTGGAAAGTGTGGTGTGCAAAACGGTGGAAAGCGCTCACCACTCCTTTCCCGATCCGCGACCAAATGCACGTCCAGAACAGTCCCGAATGAGGAAAATCGTGACTTCAAGTCATCGATGGTAACATCGGCCGGTAGACCACTGATGTGCAACCGTCTGGTTTCCATAGATTTGAGGGAGAAAAAAGGTTCCGCATAATGTGCCATACATAATGTAATCTACACCAACCGGCCCCGAAACTCTGCTCTGGGGTACCGCTCTTTCAGTCCTTCCCACTGCACTACAAAACAGTCCACAAATGGATATAAAAGTTTCCCCGACAGTGATAAGGACTGAACTCTGGCGTATGACTCTACAAACATTGTGATAACTCGGTATCCAAACAAAACCTGCATTGAGAAGATGAACACATTGACACGCAACTTCCGAATTCTCAGGTAACCCTTACTCTCAAAATGAAGGCCCAAGCACATATCGGCACACAGGTACCAGGTCCGTTGCATATTATCTGCAAATGAGAGAGTTGTTGCTACAGAATTTGAATCAAAGAGAGATCAGACTGACAAGCTCTGGAGCGCCTGCCACAACAGCTCGCAACGATGCTGGCACAGCCCGGAGTGTGGTAAGGATGGCTGTAATGTACGACTGCTTCACTTCCCTGCTCCTTGGAACCTTAACAACAGTGTACTGAGGGCAAACCGTTGTCTCACACTTCCTGACTTGAGTAAGTTATACTGATACCCACATCGATTCCCTCAGCTGCCCCAATAGATCGCTCAAAGCTTCGCGCCTTCTCCTCGCTGATGGTGTCGGTCTCAGCTAAGACGTATTTGCGTGGGGCATAGCGTGAAGGGGGTAATGAACGAACGAGTCTCATCATTTCGGCAGTATGGCCACCTGGGAAACGTCAATTGTTCATCAACCATCACATTTCCAAAGAGGAGCACGATTCTGGCAAGCAAAAGAGAGCAGCGCGCACCTGAGCCTAAAACAATGCAAACCCGACATGATTCTGCTGAAGCCCTCTTTTGGGGTTGTGACGCTGTTTGGATCGAATTCAAAACGACCAGAGCTCGAACTGTAAGGACAGAAAGCAGCAAAATCCCCACGGCAATGGCATAGGGGAGTGTTTCAGGCATTGTCTAAAAGAGATGTAGCTTGTTGGCATGAAATCTCCCAATGAATCCTTTTTCGATCTGCTCGGTCGGAGAATTTGTTCTGCCAGCCTTCCTTCACCTTCACCGCAAAAAAGACACCACAAGTTTTCATCGCTCTGACATTGCCTCTCCACTCAAGCGAAGCTTTTTCAATCAGCAATGCTGAAATCACCCCAACAGCTCTCACCGGAGAGGGAACACAGCACCGACGACACGTCCAGTGAAAGCGGCGACGATGAGGGAACCAATACTGGTTCCACTACCAACGGAAATGGTGATTACGAGTCGGACGCAAGCTCTGTCCGAGACGATGACCTTTTCGGTGGCCCGGATACTGATGAAGAAGGGACGGGCACGAGACAACCAGGCACAGCCAGACGCCAACGGTCCGTCGTGGGGGAAGGGTCTGACGAAAACTCTGGCTCTGACGATGGCATTAGCGACGGGGCGACCTCAGAAGCAGATGGCACAGAAACCCCGATCGATGAAGTGGACGATGGCGAGGTATCAGACGATGGGGAATCATCGACTGGAGCTCTTCATATACTGGGACGGAGCCAGTCACATCGAAGACAGCCTTATTCACCTCCGAAGCCTCTGGGCCAGATCATCGACGGCCGCCTATCCCTCCATCGTGGGCCCTCGCAGAATGCTTCTCGGGAAGAACAGTTTGAGGATTTAGCTTTGGGAGATTCGCGCGACGCCGAACTTTTTTTGAGCTCGGATGACAGTGTTGCAGAGCAAGAAGATGACGAGGATGGCTCTGACGCAGGTGGCGATGCTGAGGGCGGTTCAACTGTGGAAGGTTTTGGAAGCGATTCCGCTGACGACCTCGAGCAGGATGTTGATATGGGATCCGTTGAACCCGAGGACGAAAACGATTCCGATGCCCATAAGTCAGGCGCCGTGGGCGACGAGGATTTAAGTGGCCCAGGGAAGATTGAAGTTGCAGGGGATATCAATCTTGTAGGGGAGATTCCGCTTGGTGAGTTACCATAGGCACATACAGAGAAGCGGCGGTGGAGTGGAGTTCCTCGTTGGTTGGGGTTCCTGAAGGAATCAGACACACTGACTCGGATGTCACATTTTCAGGCGAGGAGTTTGAAGGCAAGCGCAAGCGAGCACTTCAGCTAATGACTGATATTGAATTGGTTTTTGCGAAGCTGAGGGAGAAGTGAGTACATTTTCCTCCATCATGATGCTTCGATGTTCACTAAACACTACGATCGAATAGAATATACAAAGAAAAAATGCAGGCCATAGAAGCTGAGGAAATTAAGGTCAGAGATGGTAAGTGTACGATTCCCCTTGGCCCATATCGGGGTTTAACGAAGAGTGTGTCTCGGCGCCGCGGTCGCACCACCCAACGTTACGAAGGCTCACATCCAGAGATCACACAGCGTCTCCGTGACATGGAAGTTCGGAAGGACTATCAACTTTCCCGTCTTGCTGCTTGGAAAGAAAGGAGCATACTTTATGTCGAAGGTACTTGGAAGGATCGAAGGCGAAGGGCACACGGTCACTACAAGGTATGGACTGTGAAAAGTCGAGGCATTGCAACAAGGAAAAGCTCTACATTCTTGTCCCGCAGTCTCTTCGAAGGGATCTTCGAGATCGCCTTGCTGAGGAAGCTGTAAGCAAACGATGGAAGGCAGCGGAAGAGGGTCGTAGAATGGACGAAGTATTATCGGGAGGTGAAGTTCAATGTCACAACTCAGTCGTCAAGGATTTTATTAAATCTTGTAACTTTCCAGTGTCCCATGATTCTCCAGACCGCTCAGTTCTTGCGAAACGACGCAAATTGCACCGCGCTGAAGCGTCGGAGCTTTCTCGGATTCAGAGAGATCGACAGGGATTCCCGGCGTCCCTAATTTCAGGACTATCCAAGACGGAAATGACAGAGGATCTCGATAAATTAGGAGTGGGTGTGTCTTCTTGAGAGCATTGGGTCCTTTAACGACGAATGTGCTGTTGAAAAGATCGCGAAACTTCCAGTCGGCACAAAACCCTCGAAGTCTTCGAAACTTTCACCAACGCACCCTACGACTGTTTCCCCCGCCATCCAACCATCTTCTTTACATCCATCTTCCAGTAGCCACGTTACACCGGGTGGCGTCTCGTCAGCACAGTCAGGAGGAATGACATATCCATCAATCCCTGCCCAGCGCCCCCCAGCGCCCCCAGTTCTTCCCGGGCCCCCTCCTCCATCTCAGGTCTCCCAATCGCAACAACCAGTCAACTTGTCCAGCTATCCAGCTGGGTCAATTGGTTTGGGTATGCACCCCCAGCAGCCTGGAATGCATGAACAGCACCGAGCACCTCAATACAGTGGTGGTCCCGCGGTTTCGTCTGGATCCACTGGAGGTATTCGTGGCGAAGGATCACTGGAGCTGGACCCAAGGGTTAGTACCTAGCGCACCCTGTGTAGCGTTGGTTCCACTAAAGCTCCTTGTGCGTTTGTTTTTTCAGATGCAGACAGGGCCTTCCCATCGGCCAAAAGGACCACCGGGAATATCTCTCATGGCACCCTCGCAAATTTCGTCCCTCCATCCAAACCATTCCCACCTCAATGCACCGCAGCCTTCAGTTGCGCCACATCCACATACGTTGCCAACACCTTTGACCCTTCCCATGCCTGCTCCTTCACCCCATCATCTTGCTCCAATGCATTCTATGATGGGTCCACCACCTCAACACCTCAGCATTGTCCCTGACACCCATTCGCGTGTACCGTCGTCTTCGAGTATGAGACTACAGGCGCCAAGTATTCGTGACGGAGTGTACCGCCTTCCTAACAACGAACCTCCTATGCACATAATCAATCGCAACTGAGCGATACTTGAGTGTTAGTTGGTCTGTATAGTAACAGTGGACACACAAAGCAATGGTCTCGGAATGTTTCGCTCAAATGTAACTTTCATTTTTTAAAAATTCAAATGAACACAAAACCTCAGAGGCCTAGAAAGCGCAGAGGCTACTCGTAGATAGTCTGCGACACCGTAGGCTCCTCTTCCATCTCACGTATACAACCCAGGCATCTCCCCCGCAACTTTGACAAGTCTGCTCCACTCCTCTTCTGCATTCTGTGTGGTCCTATGTTTATACTCTGCGAGGTGTTGGTGAGCGATCGCAAGTTGAGCGCGCTGGCGATGGAAGTGCCGTAGCTCTGCGAAAGTGCAGAAGCGAATAAACGCAGTTCTTCGGAGTTGTTGGTCAATGGATTTATCATCCTGAAATAAGAGCGAGGGGCAAAGGAGATGGAACCGCATCATTAATCATTACTTGCTCGGGGGCTTAAAATGAAAGTCAGCTGTTTCACCGATTCCAACGGACCTGGTCGATCAATCCCAAAACTCTCTCTATTTCCTTCTGTGGAGCTCCTTCTTGCTGCATTCGGTCCACACGGGCACGGTTTGCCTGGACTTGTTTCCGAAGCTTGTCGACCGTCATGGAGGTAAGCAAACGCTCCCGTCGATAGAGGAGATCCTAATTCAGACACGTAAGAAGCCCTTAACAGGCTTACCTTGTCGGCACGGAGGACATGAACACTCACATCCATTCCCTCCACAACCTCACGATATCCCTTGAGCTCCTCCGCAACGGTCTCCTCCACTAGCCTTTGGGCATCGCGCGCAACCCTTCCTGCTCGTTCCAACCCCTCTGCAAATTCGACCATTCCTCGTGAGAGCGAGGGACACAGTGCACAATCAGAATCCACGCAAGCCGAGTGGTGAAGAGAAAGACGAACGGTAGAAGCGTACAGAGAGTACGCCGAAAACGCTTCTGAAATGAAAAATCGGTTAGTCCTCGGAGTACTCTTCATATTCTTCATATGCTTTCGCATTTTTGCCTCACCTCCCTCTCTCCTGGCCATCCCTTCCACCACATCAAGCATCCCTCCATACGCTTCAAGCATTCCCGGCAGCGCAATGCGCACCTTCGCCGCAACCTGGTCGACATTCGCTGGAACTGACGCGAGATCCTGATCATCAGGGGACCGAATGGTGAACTCGTCGTCAGTGCCAGTGGGTGGAGGGAGAAAACGCTTCTTTGCAAGAATGAGGTCCTAAGCCATGAAACTGTTTGGTAGCATGCCAACAACACCTTGCTGCAATGAGCTCACCCCTGCCTCTCCCAAAAATACCCCCACGGCCTCTTCAAGCCGCATCACCGGGTGATTTGCTACGTGGTTGATCCACCTCTGGAGCCCTCTTCGGCGTTCCTCGAGGAATGCGTCGTCGACTAGGTTCAAGACCGCTGTGAGGGCACGGCGTAAGGAAAAGAGCCACCAAGGGGTGGGATGGGCTCACCGGCAACACGCTTAGGGGGAAGCTACGACGGAGCAGAAATCAATGGTGCAGTTATGATAGCATTTTGTGGCAATGAACGGGTGGAGTGAAAAAAACAGAAAAGTTAAAAAGAGCACTTTAAAATTGAAGAAGTAAGAGCATACCTGTGTTAGAAGTCTCATGGGATAGCGGCGTTGAAGAACATCTGCGAGCCACACAAAATCGGAGTAACGCCGGACGACGGGAGTACGGTAAGTCTAGAAGTGGCACATGATGATCGTTCCGGAAAGATGGTCAGCAATTTTGGCTCCCCAAACGGTGCGGGACTGCTTCATCCATTCGGTCAAACTTCGAACACCCACCGCACTCTGCAACACGTAGTTCACGTGCTTAAATACAACACCTCCTCGCTCGGAGGCGAGACGAACTGAGACTCTATCCGCCGGCAGACGTTCAGCGGCAGCGGAGGGAGGTATGTCGAATGGCGTAAATGTTGGAGATTTGGGAGGACGTGGGGGTGAGTGCGGAGGTTGTTCATCGGAAGTCATGTTATCTGCTGGAGGCGGTGTGGAGGTGGATAACCGGCCAGCTGTGAGCGTAGTGGATGGAGAAGAGGTTTGTCCATTGGAAGTGGGAAGTTGCCAGGGGTCCGCTGGAGGTAATGAAGCGACGGCAGACGCGGGGCGATTGTGAACGTCGGAAGAGAGTGACGACTGGGGTGACGGGGACGGTGCCGGGTCGCGTGATGTAGGTGAAGAAGGAGACTTGGGGGAGCGCCACAGGGAGTCTGTGAAAGGTTGCGATGGTGGACGTGGACGAGATGATGAAGAGGAGGACGCGGAGGCGGAGAGCGAAGGGGGATTGACAGTGTTGAAGGCGCCCCACGGGTCAGATGCAGTTGGAAGGCGAGGAAGAGCTGATGTGGAAGGGGCAGGTGTCTGTGAGGAATAAGGGGGTAAGGAAGACCATGGGTCGTCGGTGGAAGAGGAAGCGGCAGCAGGCCGCGGTTGTTGGCGCGTAGGAGAGTGTGCGCGACGGGTGAAGAGGACCGAGGCTGTCGGTTCTGTGGATAGGAATAGTCGAACCCGATATGTAACAATCTGAAGTTTCACCGCCATGGTATACCTTGTTCGTCCGCGTCCCATCTGAAGGCAAACCGAGGTCAGAGGTCGGAATGCAATGTAAACATTCATACTTCACTTACGGGTTTTCAACAAGCTGGCTCTTCACTCGGGCTGAATCCAGGTTTACCCGATTCGATACGAGCAAGCACCCGAGCCCAGAAATGCGTGTTCCAAATGGAATTTAGGTATCATAATTGGTAGAAGGAGTAAGTGTCTGGAGGAGGTGAGGTTGCGACAAACACCTTCAGGACTCACATGCTGCGATTATCGAGTCTGACAGAGACGCGTTTGCAGCCGCAGCTGCGGCACTGCTCAGCGGATCGTCAGGCTCGGGAAACCGTGTATCGTCGTCGTCCTTTCGATGATTCAAGGGGGCATTTGATGTTTCAAAACAAGCGACATCCGCTCTCGTTGAACAACACCGATTCCACAAACGTTAGGTCCGGATATGATGCGTCAACTCACATCTGGAACGTGAGACATGGTTCGATCGCGGAAAGCTCAATGCTGTCTCGAGAACTCGCACAAAACAAGCTTCAGGAACTCAAGCCAGCCGGGGCTGGTTCTAAAGTAATGTATTTTCATTCACATCACATTTCTTTTGCCCTTCCATTCCCCTATCGCCCCAAACGATTCAGTTCTGCTACAAAGGGAACTGCAGTGCTGAGAGTTTCGACCAACTATGTTTCTTGGTTTTTGAAATTTGGTCTTGAGCGTTCCACGACGACCAATGCACCCACCTTTTTTGCAAAATTCTCGGCCACCACGTCAGCATCTGTAAACTTGCGTCCAACCGTAAAGCTCTTGAACTTCAACAGCTCGATGTCATCGTGATTTTTATCAAACCCCTGCAACATATCGATTCTTCGTACTTTTTCAAACGCCGTTGGCATTTGGAAACACATACTCACCTTTGGTGCGGTCTTCAATTTGTTACCATCAGATTCATCCCAAAAGCTATTCCCAAAAGTCTTCTTGAACTCCGCCTGCTCCAAAACTCCCTTTAAGCGGCTAGCATCATTGGCCAAATTAGACCGGATGGTGAAAAGCGTCGGCGATTCCGGCTGCCAACGTCCAGCGCCCGTGAAATGTTCTTCCCCTCCAATCTGAAAATAGTATTTTGCTTTCTCGGTAAAATTTGAGTCATTGCGACCAATGCATTCATTTAAAGGGGAGAAGATCCCACCTGAGTTTCCTTTCCTCCCCGTGGTGCCGAATCCCGCAGCAAAGTGTGTCTTGTATGGGAGGCCACCGAATCTCACGTCACGGTAGATCCTATCCAGCGTCGGGTGGTCAGTCGGCGTGATGGACATTCGAAAGCTGACAGGTTCGAACCTGAACACCATCTTTGCACCGTCTTCATCTTTGAGAGTGGGGTCAACCTCACGAAGACGCTGGTAAACATATCGCGCCAGTCTGTCAAACTCGGCTTTGGCTTGATCGTAGCGGGATTTATTGGTTCGAAACCATTCTCGATCGTTGTTGGCAGCAAGTTCTTTGAGAAATTTAATGGTGGAATCCGAAACTCGCACTTCCTGAGCACTCTCTGCAGTCAGCTTCTGCTTTTTGGTTGCCTTGGCATTCGCTGAAGATGCAGCAGATTTCCGCTTGCGCTGCTTTGCTTCCGCGCCGTCATCGTCCTCGGCATCGCTTGCAGACTCTTCTTCCGAATCTTGTGACGGTTGGTCGGAGTGCTCAGCGTCAGAGCCATCAGTCTCGACATCTTTTCGCACCGACGCAGCTCTCCTGCGACCTCTGCTGGACATCCGCGCCTAATGTCTCAATGAGCGGGAGAAATGAGATCCGAGTTTAACCGCTTGTGACCGCAGTAGCCTGGAGACCGCACCTTTGCCAACAACGCCCTCCTCGTGCTTTCCCCTTCCCCCTTCTTGTCCCTCCTGCATTTCATTTTCTTTGCTGCTCAATTGGTGCGAACCGCCACGCCCACCGGACTGCCCAAGCTCACCAGCAGAGCTCAGAATCGCCATCACCAACCTGAACGATGGCGGGACTTAGGCTCTTAAATCTGACCAGAGAATCGCAGCTCTCTTGGCTGAGAGTCGTCATACTGGTGTGTGCTTTTATACCGGTGATGCAGTGTGGCTTCAACGGACATCTTGTTAACCGTCAATTCAATTTTATGCACCGATGGAATCGTTTGTGTTGTTTCTCGTCCTGACAGTCTGGTATCGGTATACTCGCGTTCTTATCGCGGCTCTTCTCGGGTGAGCGGGTCGCCGTTAAGTCGGGTTGCACTTTCGAGAGGTCTAAACTTGCTCCACTCTCCTCACTCTCCTCAATGCGCGGTGCAACTTATAATCTGAATTTTCCTCACTATAGTGATTCGTTTCGAGTCCATCATTCACGAATTCGACCCCTGGTTCAACTATCGTGCGGTGGGTCGACGATGTCTGTGGGCGCTTGGGCATTTGGGGTCGCGGTTTTTCGTCGTTCTCTCTCTGAAATGCGGCGAAATGTGGAACCGGGTTCCTTGGGCTCATCCGCTGGCCTTAGTTTCAAACAGTGTTGTCTTGGCGTCTTGGCGTCTTGCTATGACTGCCGTATCCTCTCAAATCGCTAATCGTGATCCCTGTCATCTTCACAGACTCAAAAGCTTACCGAGTCGGGCTTCTACGATTTCTGGAACTGGTTTGATTCTTCCTCATGGTAGGTGATCGACAGAGTAATTGAAGAAATGTTTGCCGTTCCTGATGGATGAACGATCATCCTGCACAGGTACCCTCTTGGTCGCGTTGTTGGCGGCACAGTCTACCCAGGAATCATGGTGACGGCAGGAATTATCCACCGTATATTGAACGCGCTCCACTTCCCTGTCCACATTCGAGAAGTCTGTGTATTCCTTGCACCGGCGTTCTCAGCGCTGACCGCTGTTGCGGCATATTTGCTGGCGGGAGAGATGAAGGTATGTAGATGTTGCTGTCGGTGTCTCACGAGTTTTTCTATCAGTGCTAATATCAATAATTCTGCAGGACTCGTCTGCAGGACTTCTCGCTGCTGCGTTCATTGGTATCGCACCGGGTTACATCTCGCGATCTGTCGCCGGCTCCTACGATAACGAAGCCATCGCCATTTTCCTCCTCGTGTTCGTATTTTACCTATGGATCCGCGCTCTTAAACTCGGATCGGCATTCTGGGGGAGTTTGTGTGGCTTGTTCTACTTTTACATGGTCTCGGCGTGGGGCGGCTATGCCTTCATTACCAATCTTATTCCCTTGCATGTGTTGGCGCTTATGGCCATGGGACGTTTCTCAAGCCGGTGCTACGTCGCATACAGCAGCTGGTACGCGTTGGGTACACTTGCTAGCATGCAAATTCCGTTTGTCGGGTTTCAACCGGTTAGAACGAGCGAGCACATGGCTGCATTGGGTATGTATCCCGCTCTATTGGGTTCATAAAGTCCACGTTTAATTCTTTCGTATTCATTATTCCTTTTTTCCCCTCGGAAATATTAGGGATCTTCGGTCTGTGCCAGATCATGGCCTTTACCCAGTTCCTTCGCTCATTGTTGCCTGCACGCACCTTCCAAGTGCTCCTCCAGGCCGCGGCACTACTGGCATTTGGTGGCGGACTTGCTGCACTGATTCTCTTAACAACGTCGGGCTTCATTGCTCCGTGGACGGGCCGGTTCTACTCTCTTTGGGACACCGGCTATGCAAAGAAATACATCCCCATCATTGCCTCAGTATCCGAGCATCAACCCACAGCATGGCCTTCGTTCATGTTCGACCTGGGATTCCTCATTCCTATTTTCCCAGCCGGAATATTTATGTGTTTCCAGGAGCTGCGTGACGAGCATGTGTTTGTCATCCTTTACGCCGTTACGGCCTCCTACTTTGCGGGCGTGATGGTTCGTCTGATGCTCACACTGACACCGATCGTGTGTGTCGCTTCTGCCCTCGCCGTCTCCAAATTGCTGGACGTGTATCTCAAAGACTCGAATGCCAACGAGGCGGAGGGAGACCCCAGTTCGACGAATGGAGACAATGCGGCCACCCAACCAGCAGAGGATGACCCCGTGGGTTTGATTTCAAAAATGCTCGGTATTCCCAGGCACTATGTTCGCAGCGTGGTAAACACACGTTGGCTGGTTGTCGGATCCATCGCTTGGATTATGGTCATGTTTGCATGGCACTGCACATGGGTGACTTCCAATGCCTATTCATCTCCTTCGGTTGTTCTGGCGTCCCGCGGGCCTGACGGATCGCAACATCTCATCGATGACTTCCGTGAGGCGTACTATTGGCTTTGGCAAAACACCCCGGAAGACGCCAAAGTTATGAGCTGGTGGGATTACGGCTACCAGATCGCCGGAATGGCAAACCGCACCACACTTGTTGACAACAACACCTGGAACAACACCCACATCGCAACAGTTGGAAAGGCGATGTCCTCACCGGAGGACAAGTCTTACGACATCATGGTGAAGCATGACGTGGATTACGTCCTTATAATTTTCGGTGGCCTGATTGGATATTCTGGCGATGATATCAATAAGTTCCTGTGGATGATTCGAATTGCGGAGGGAATTTGGCCAAATGAAGTCATTGAGAGGAACTTTTTCACCGAAAGAGGAGAGTATCGAGTGGACGATGAGGCAACACCCACCATGAAAAATTCGCTCATGTATAAGATGAGCTACTACCGATTCCAAGATCTGTACGGTGGACAGCAGGCGATCGACCGGGTCCGAGGCACACCGATCCAATCATCCAAAGTGAAGCTAACAGTCGTGGAGGAAGCATTCACGTCGGAAAACTTTATTGTGCGAATTTATAAAGTGAAGAAACCAGACGAGCTGGGAAGGAGTTTAGAGTCGGCTCAAACTTTCGACGAGGGAAAGAGACGAAGGAAAACTGCACAGAACAAAAGTGGAAAGCGGTCCAGGAAAAGCAGAGCTGGCTCTAAGAAGCAATCAGAATAGCAATAGTTGGTGAAATATAGTCCTCTGTAGCACGCATTCGCATGATCAAGCCTTTCTTCCACCTTCCTTCATTGTTCTCTTACGAATATTGTTCACAAAATGACTACGTGCTAATGTAATTGCAAGGGAACAGCCCTATTTTCCCCGTCCGACTATTCTTGCCGCTCCACCAATCGTCAGACACTTTGTCGATGTTAACGATTTTGTCCCCTTCTGAGAAACTGAGCTCGTTATCTTCTGCTGCCTCGTAGTCGTACTGAAACAAAAACTTTGGTCCAACTTTGATTGCGAACATAAAATACGATGCCCTTCACATACCAATGCGGAAGCTGTGAGCCCCTCATTTGCGGCAGAAGCGGCAGGGGACGGTGGAGGCCTCATAGGAGGAGCCTCTACTGCTATAGGTTCAGGTTCAGGTTCAGGTGGTGGACGCGAAATACGAGTCTCCACCGCGGGAGGTGCCATCTGGAGACATGCTCAATGAACGAATAAAAATAACGGTGAGTTCATCTCCTACCTCCTCGACAATCTCAACCTGATGGAAGTCAAGCGATGAGCATAATGGCGAATCGCACACCTAACGTTTATCTTACATAGTTCGAGGGAAACAAGCCCGTTTGACCCGTTTTCCTATTCGTTCCACTCCACCAATCGTCTGAAACCTTGTCGATATTCACAATTTGGTCTCCTTCGACAAACGTAAGCTCGTTGTCTTCAGCAGCGGCGTAATCGAACAGAGCATTGGCGGTGAGCCCTCCAGCTCCTGAGGCTGTGGTCGTACCAGCATTTGCCGACACCGCAGTTGCTGCTGCTGTGAAATTAGAGACATTGGTGCTGGCTCTGACACTAAAAGGAGAGAAATATTTACCCTCCTCCGCCTTTCGTTGCCGCTCTTCTTCAATACGCTGTTCCTCGGCCTCCTTTCGGCGCCTAGCGTCGTCAGCGTCACGTTGGCGCTTAGCTTCTTCAGCCCTCGCTCGCTCTGCCTCTTCTAGCTGCCTACGCCTACAGCGACTTCAGCGTTACGGAGCGTCCATCAAAAGTCATGCAACAAGCACACGTACTGGTTCTCCCCAGCAGCCTTAAGGTCCGCAGCTCGTCGCCGATCTTCTGCCTCTTTCTCCGCTTGTGCACGTTCTCTGGCTTCGCGAGCTTCTCGAGCACGACGCTCAGCATCTTCAGCCTGTCTCTGAGTGGCTTCGTCATCTTCATTCCTTTTCGATCTGTTCCGCAACTCCTCGAGTTCTTTTCTTCTCAAAGCGGCGGCGTCCAAAGGTTTCTCCTCCCTTTCCGTTTCTTCAATTTGTCCAGCGGCTGCCTTTCGCGCTGCAGCAATCTCCTGTTCTGCACGATTTCGTGACAAATATTGAGGTTTGTCTCCACGCTCCGGCTCGTCAGGTTTAGCATTCCTACGAGCGGCAGCAATCTCCTCCTCCGCTCGGATACGCGAAGCCTGTGGTTTAGGTGCAACATCATCCTGCGAACCACCCCCAGACCGGTTCCATCGCTCCGTTTCACGCTCTCTCTGTCTCTTGTCCTCCTCCTCTCGACGAAGGCGCTCTTCCTGAATCTTACGGTCGGCTTCGGATTGCTGCCCAAAGGTGGTGCCAAGCTTCTTTGGAGGTGGAAGCTGAGGTCGCTGATAGTTTGTTCCCTACAAAAGCATATTACTTAAAGTGACACACTGACAAGAAAATGAGATTCAACTCACAACTGGGGCAACTGGGGGCTCTGGTTCGGACCGTTTTGGAATGACTGGAACCACCCTCTGGTAGACGGAGCCCTAGAAGGAAGGGATTATATCGATGGCACCACGTTAGAATTTGATATCAGTACGCACCACTGGAGCTGGTGCCTCCATTCTCTGTGGTGGCTCGTTATGTATCGAGTATTTTGCGCCACCAGCATCATGAACTTTCTTCATGATTGCTTTCGGCTCGACATCATCTGCGTTGCGTGCATTGATTTGGACGTGAAATCCTAAAATCTCAAAGATCGTAAGAGGAGCTCAGTGACACCAAATGGTACTTTTGCCAACCTTTGAAGAGCCTTTTGCAATCATTGACTTGTGAAGGGAACAGGCCCTTTTTCCCGACTGGGACACCATCCCCGCACCACGCAATAAAAACTACTTTCGGTAGGCTCGAAACGTCGTCTGTGACGCGACAGATGCCGAATTGAATCTTCCCGTCCGCTTGTGAACGTCAGTGGAGGATTTAAGTTCGTAAATAATGTCACCCTCTGTCAGTGACTCTCACAGAATTCATCCGCAAGCTCGTCAAGTCCACCATCTGGGTGAATGAATGGTGAAGTGGCATATAAGCAACACAACATTGGGACATGGGCAAACCTATTTAAACGTACCACCGCTACCCTGAACTTTCAGCTCGTTGCGATCACCCACGAGAGCGAAACAGGCCCAGTTCGTTGGATCCTTCTCGTTAAAAACCTTGGATTGGGACATTATGAGGGACAGCACAATCGCGGAGTTCCAACAATGGCCATCTCACCTTCTTGTAAGCATCGTCAAGCTCTCGCGCATATGTGTTAAGATTGACAGACATCCTTTCCCAGTAGCGAAGTGCAAATGGGCTGTCCGAACACCTGAACGATTTCGGCAGAATTACTTATCTTCCTGTCTATTTGTTAGTTTACAAACTGCTCACTACTTTGATTCCTTCTCTTTTGGTTTGCAGCCACAATCACCCCAAACATCTTTTAGCTTTGTGCAATCAAAAATCGGCTTTCGGAGGTGTTCGTTGACCCTGTTATGGACTTCACCAAAGAACATAACACACATATCGAGGCACTCTACTGAGTCCAATTACACCTACCGTCACATGCCCAATTTGCCACCGCATATCGTGTCGTAACATTCGGGGGGCTTTCACGCACCATTCTGATAAAGTGCTCGGAGCACTCGCCGCAGGGATAAAGCTTCGATGATAAAATTATCCACCGTCTTAGGCTCTCCTGTGATGAAATGTTGGTTCTTATCTTAAACAAAGCTGCAACCGTTGGGAACGCGAACCTGCTCATTCGGTGTGGGTTCCTCCGGAAATTGCATTGTCATTGTATGCTGGAAACATAACGTGTGACAAGGATGGACTGAACTCAATCTAAAAGGCTTTGAACGAACCGCACCAGTACTCTCCAGAATGCCCGTCCAAGTTCAGCTCTGGGTTAAATCATTAGCAAACTTGATGTGAGCTTTGCAATCCTGATCTCCATTCACAGACGGCTCACCTTGCTGTTTGATTCTCCATTTTGCCCATCACGCTGTGTTGCAATTCTGGAGAAACGATGAAGTTATCCGCTTCCAGGTCACCCCAGGAGTCCTCTTGAGCACCGATTGTGGTATAAAGCAATATCCCGCCCATGGTGATGCCCGCAAGCGCAAGTATGGTTGCTAGCGCTCCGCGTGTTGGCTTCAAATTCATTTGGGTGGATGAGGGTCAGGTTTCAAAAAGGAAAGCCTGAAGGAGCATGTATGGTGTCTGAGACTTCAATTTTCTCTCAATTTATCAATCTCCAATTAGAGTACTAATCAAGGAAGATAAAAGAGGTGAGAGTAATTCAGGTTCCGTTGCATAAAATGCAAATATTGTTCCAACTGATAGAGGGAGCACAGTGAGCTCCCAGTTGGGTACAAACACGGGATAGCCCGAGTCTCTAACAAAGCCATATGATGCTTCAATGGCCTAATAAACTTTGCTGAGTACGCTTTGTCAAAACTCAAAGGATAACGTCGCCACTCACTGTGGGCAAGGCGAACACATTCAACTCTCGAACTCGGCCTGGACTCTCCCACAGAACTGACAGGCCAGCAGGAATTCCAAAACTAGATAAACCAAGCATTGACCGTGATTAATTTTTACAAGTAAAACACGTCACAACACACTCACGCCCAATATGTCCAGCGCGGAGGTTTCTTCAGCACTCCTCGCTCAATCAGCGCTGTTATGACACAGAGGCCTGCCCTATATATGACGTTAAGGCTTCCAAAGAATGCGCTTGTACGGCTGGCACTTATGAGGGTTGGAAGTGCAGATCGGAAAGGGCTGAAACCTGGGTCAGAACAGGCTAAATGCTGATTTGCGAATCCAACACACCTCTTTGACACTTTTCGTGCGTTGAAGGCTATGGTAGTCGCCATGTTCACTCCTAGGGCCAAAGGTAGGACCGTAAAAAAGCAGCCGAACCAGTTCTCCATCAAGTCCCTCCAATGAGAATGCCCCGGGTGTATCAGCGCACAGTATAAATCTCGTGCTGGGAGAGTACGGGAGATTCCGTAAGTCGCCATTTCGCTGGGGTCTTTGCCGAGTCCTACTCGATTGATCCAGGCCACAAGATGACGCTCTCGCTCCAGGGGGTCACGAACACCACCACTGTATTCTTTTCTAATTGCCATAACAGCTTCCTTCAGAGGCAACGCCGGTGTTGCAAGGGTTGTCCGGGCAATGGTTGAAGCGCCATCTATGATTTCCTCTGCTGTTGAAAGATTCCGACGATTTATGTCGAGGAGTTTTGGAGATGTGTACGCCTGAATGATAATCAATGGTGAGAATGCATCCGAATCGCCAAGAGACTCCGATCACAAGTCACCTGAGATGTAAGCATGGTGAAGAACGTAGGCCGGACTTTGGAAGGGTCCAGCATGACGCCATATATTATCTGCGCACAGATGTAAAGGAAAAGAAGCATTGCTACCAAGTATAGTAATTTTAAATCCGTGTTCAGTAAGCGGTCTTGACGAAACTCACCTCCATGTGGGATCCTCAGCAAGTTTCGAGAATACAGCAGATTTACAACTGCTTGGAGAGCTCTGATTCCGAAGGTTTCCACGAATACCATCCTTCTGGACGGGTGTTCGAGGTATATTGCGAGGGAGCTTATGCCCCCAGAAACAAATGCCCGGGATCGTTCACTTCCAAGATTGTCGAATCGCGCGAGATTGAGCAAGAGCTTGTGGAAGAAACTGAAAGCGCCGAGGCCAGCGGCGAAAGTGAGGGGATATGGTTCGAGGACAATCCGAAAAACTTCTGCGACATGAGCTCTAGGTCACGTGGATTGAAGGGTAGAGTTACATCAGGAAGTACCGCTCGAGAGAAGCTCCGGGCGAACCTTCTTCGGATAACTTTCACCAATGCCCAGAACGCTGAGATCCCAGCTCTAGCAGTAAACGCGAGGAGGAAAGTGCGTGCGCCACTAGTAAGCGCAAATCTTAGAATCTGCGTCCGATTCTTCCATTCTGGTACGGCGCGCGTGTGCTTCTTCTCGGAGTAGCCTCCTGTCATTTTCGGAAATGGAAGTCAGATCGTCCAATATATATGGACCCGACAGTCACGTATATGGTGAAAACCAGTTCCAGATGTCCACCCGTTCTGCGTCACATACCCTCAAATAAACGGGTGCATTATGTGTACATACTTCGCAATTTTCCGTTAAGGATGCCGGGCGGAAAAGTCGTTGTGTTGAAGAGTTGTGGTTTCCATCCAAAGAAGCCGAGGTCCTGTCATCGAAGCTTTTTAGTTTAATTTCAGTCAAATCATTAGAGCAGCTCCTATTTATACTTGTTTTTTACCGTTCGCCAGTTTCTTACACTTATATCGGTAATAATGAGCGACGGGCAAGCAGAGAGGCGCGTTGCTGGAATGTGTACTTCATTCATAAAAATGATTGTGAAAGTTATTAGTTCAGTTTAGTTTGGTGCCAGCTTGGAGTGCAACTCACCAACAGCTGAACACAAGCGTTTGTGTGGACAATGCCTGGAGTCGTCGTTGTGGACAATGGTACAGGGGTGAGCTCATGACTGCCTTTTGTCTTCCTTGATGGCGTACGCTTTCAGGAGAGCTTGAGCCTCGATTGGATTCGTGGAAGTCGGCACAATATGACACACAGCATTGTCAATCGCGATGGCCAGCCGGCACTTGTGAAAGAATCCCGTGGCATTATGACGGGCTCATTGTGATACTGGACTTGGCGGGCTGCTGGAAACGACATGGATCGTGAAGAAGCGAATTCGCGAAGAGCTCTTGCAATTCACCCCGTCCTCGATTGACGTGCTGCCATCTTTTGAGAACGTTTTCTAATGTCACCTTTGATGCACATGCCCCATTACATCCACATCTTGCTGGATGCACCACCGGTCCTTCTAATATTACCACCTGCAATCAACCATCACCGTTCACGTCCTTGCGTTCTGTTCCGTGATGGACTTCAATTTCATTCGCCTCAGTTTGTGAAGTGTGGCTTCGCCGGGTCCAACTTTCCCGAGTCGATATTTCCGGCAGTTGTTGGACGACCCATTCTGCGTGCTGAGGAAAAAGTCGGAGATGTCGAAATAAAGGACGTCATGGTCGGGGACGAGGCGTCCGCTGTGCGGTCGATGCTACAAATGTCGTACCCTATGGAGAACGGGATTGTTCGGAATTGGGAGGACATGCAGATTTTGTGGGACTACACGTTTGAGCACAAACTCAAAATCGACCCAAGGGACAATAAAGTTCTTTTGACGGAGCCCGTTCTGAACCCAAAACGCAATCGTGAACGAATGTGCGAGGTCATGTTTGAAAAGTATGGCTTTCAAGGTGTGAATGTAGCCATCCAAGCTGTGTTGACGCTTTACGCTCAGGGTATGTCTCCGCCTCCCTTAACGAGCTTATCATGACGTTTGTAACCGACTCTTGGCGCCCAATTAAGGTCTCCTCACGGGAGTGGTGGTGGATTCTGGAGACGGTGTGACACATATCGTTCCAGTGTACGATGGATACTCTCTCCCTCACCTCGTCCGCCGGTTGGACGTGGCTGGTCGCAACATCACGAACTATCTCATCAAACTGCTGCTCTTGAGAGGGTACGCCTTTAATCGCACGGCTGATTTCGAAACTGTCAGGCAACTTAAGGAGGCGGTTTGCTATGTTGGGTAAGGGCATCAAGTCTTCAATATCCATGAAATTAAATGATAGACACGTGTTTCTTTCAGCTATGACCTCCCTCTGGAGCAGAAACTCGCGACAGAAACGACTGTACTGGTTGAGACCTACACGGTAATGCAAATGCTTACGGCCCAAACTTCTTTTCAGCAAACCAGCTAACTAGCCTCAACTGCTTAGCTCCCTGATGGCCGAGTTATCAAAGTTGGATCGGAGCGGTTCGAAGCCCCTGAGGCGTTGTTCCAACCACACTTGGTTGACGTCGAGTCTCCAGGAATGGCCGGTATGTTATCTGAGAATCCGGGCGGCTCGAGAGGTTCTCATATCACACTCCTCAGAGATGCTTTTCAATGCCATTCAGGCAGCAGACATTGACGTCAGGCCGGAACTGTACAAACACATTGTTCTGTCTGGTGGATCATCCATGTACCCCGGTCTTCCAAGCCGTCTCGAGAAGGAGATTAAGCAACTGTATTTGGCAAAAGTCCTTCGGGGTGACACGTCCCGGCTCGGGGTAAGCGACCTGTCTTCTGTCCGCAACTCAACCCGTCCATTCACCGGACCGTTTTTATTGTGCATGAAGAAATTCAAAATCAAGGTCGAGGATCCCCCGCGTCGCAAACACATGGTCTTCCTTGGCGGTGCTGTGCTCGGCGATATCATGAAGGATAAAGCGAGCTTCTGGATTTCCAAAGAGGAGTGGGAGGAGCATGGTGTGAAGATGGTTGATCAGAAGCTCGGTGGACCGGGCAGGAACTGAGCCATAGGTGGTTGTGAATTCGTTTTAATAATACCTATCGAGAGATCAGTCGTGGCGAAGGTTGAACACATATCACATGTCGCTGAGTTGGGATTGAGGAGTCTGATGACCGAATACCGATCGATCCTTGCCAAACCAAATCATTGATGTCTTCACAACAAGCATCTTACGTGGTCATTGGCGCAGGCCCAGGTTCGTCACTATCCCATCTCTTCGATCTGTGTGGGGACAGAATTGCTCACCTCGTCGGTGCTTGCTCTGAAGTTGGCCTCCTCGCTGCGCTTGGGCTTGCAAAAAGAGGACATTCGGTGACCGTCTACGAGGGTAGAGAATCGCTCGACCAACGGAGGGAGGAATCATACCCGATAGGTTCACAAATGCATGGTGCGGATAACTTATTCAGTGTGCTGACTCATTCTCGTGACAGGTGTGAACCTCCGGGGGATCCGCGCCCTTCGCGATGTCGGAGGCTCTATATTAGCCTCTCGCGTGGAGGATCACGGGGAAATCATCGACTCGTTCGACATTTACTCGGGGAAGCGCAGAGTAGCTCAAGCCGTGGCAGGAACGATACGCTCACAAACGCGCTTCGCGGTCACCAAGGCAATTTACGACGAGTGTGTTGCGTTCGAGGCGTCCAAGGGGCCTGAAAGTAAGGGTGGGGTAAGGGTTGTCTTTGGAAAGAAGCTGGACCGGTTCGAGGTCGTTGAGGATGGGACCACGGCGGGCAGGCTACATTTCTCGGACCAAGTGGTTGATCTTCCTGTTGGAGTCCGGGTCGTGGCCGCTGACGGGGGTGGTTCCATCGTGAGGAGATGCTTCGTCGAAGCGACCAAGGGGAAAGAGAATGAAATCAAGGAAACACTCGTACCGTGGAATGTCAGCTTCAGAGTGATGTTTTGTGGTACGTACACAATGGTAGGGAGCTAACTTGTTCACGGGCTCACAGTGGTGAATGTTGCACGGGAACAGATAAATCCCCCCTTTCATATCTCGACCCGAAAATTCACTATATCATGAGCGGAGTCTATGTTGCAGTGAGTGTTTGGTCGGAAACCGTGTTATTTTACCCATATTCATATTGTACATGGGCAATAGGTCTCAGGGTCGTCCTCGGATCCTTGGACGTTCGCTCTATCGTGTCGCCCTGGGGCACCTCACCACGACCTGTTCCATCTTCATACCGACTCTCCGACGCCTGCTCAGATTGAAGAACTTCGTGCACACCTGCGGAAAGCGTGTCCGCTGACAGCAGAGCGACTCGATGATCACATTTCTGAGGAAGAGTTGCGAGCGTTCTTTGGAAGGAGGATATTCACGGGCAACCTGGTACATATTTCGAGGTGCGACTATAATGGGTGGGTCGTGATGCTTGGGGATGCGGCGCACGCTTTGTTTCCGCCAACAGGGGAGGTGAGAGAAGCTGCGGGATTTTTTTCCCTTACTATGGACTCTTTATTAAGCATAAGGTGGTCTCTAGGGTATAAATTCTGGTCTTGATGACGTCCACGCACTCATGTCGGCGATTGACGCAACATCTTCGGGTGCTTCCGTCTCACCATTCTCACACTATGCGACAAACCGACAACCCTCGGTCGATGCCCTCCACTCCATCGCTCGGGACATTTGGCTGTCTCAAAGTGGTTCCACCGCTGATAAGATCGTCTCAATGGGGTCGAACATTCTATTCAATGTGTTTTCTCACGATAAGAGCAAGCCGACAGAAGCCGAGTTACGGTATGGACCACCTGCAAAAGATGCATTGCTAGAGTATCCCGAGGTGTGGAAACGCCATTTGGAGAATGTGGGGGGGTACAGAAGAGCGTTGCGCTGGATTGCGGCACCATTTGGGCATGTGACGGCAGACCAGTAGTGGACATACTTAGCACACTGAGAATATCTCATTTCACCGACACTGTTTTAACTATTACATGTACTCTTTCTCGTCTTTGACGTACACTTGTTGGGTGCCATGCTTGGCCACAGCAACTGTGGTCAATTCAGAGTGAAAGGAGAAAGCTGAAAGCTTCACCCCGATCGATGCCAGACGTATCGACTGCGATGACGCCGAGTGATGGAGAGAAGGGCGCAGATGCCGCGAGGAAGAAGAAGGGACAGCCCAGCAGGAAGGGGAAGAAGGCGTGGGCAAAGAACATCGACATCACGGACGTCGAATCTGCGCTCGACGACTTGAGGACGGACGAGAGGGTTCACGGGTGCGTTTTTTGGACCACCTGTTCCATTTTTCTCGCCCCACATATCTCTTACATCTCTCACCGCAATGCTGTAGCGGCCGGCTCTCTTCCCTCCCAGACTCGGCTCTGTTCTCCGTCGACAAGTCGGGCGACACGGCCACCGTAGTTTCTCTGGCAAAGGCCAAGAAGCGTCTAAGAATAGACGAGATTCTCACACCGGACTCCAAAATCCCGGGTGTATCCTCTCGGGCAAGAGCCAGAGGGGAGCTCAACTCTGAACAACGAGCTCTCGCCAAAAAGAAGCGTGAAGCCTCAAAGACATGGGCGGAGCTTGTCGAGCGGAAACGGAGAAAGCTTGAGAATGGAAAAGCGCTGGTCCAACGGCGTCCGGGCAAAGGAGCCTCTGTGGAACCCATCTGGACCGTTTTGGACACTGTCGCCACTGCCCCCACCCCCGAAGCCGCATCTCCCCCAGCTCTGGAATTCATCCCCCCCGCCGTTGTTCCCAAACGCCCCTCTACTCTGTACATCCCCCCAATCCAGCAGGTCGCTCTCTCCACGTTGCCCCACCCCGGTGCCTCTTACAACCCCACGTTCGAAGACCACCAGGAGGCCTTGCGTGAAGCCGTCACTGTCGAAGAGGAGAAGGCGCGCAAGCGGCGCGAGGCGGAAGAGAGAGCTGGAGGGCCTAACAGGGCCGGAAATGTTGAAAGACGCAACGCGATGCCTGGAGAAGAGGAGGTCGACGGGAGTGACGAAGATGAAGAGGAGGAGGAGGAGAAGGAGGGCAGCGAGGTGGATGATGGAGATGCGGACGTGAAAAAGAAGGAACCAAAGCGGAAGACTCGGCAAGAGCGGAACCGAGAAGCGCGCCGAAAAGAAATTGAGCGTGAAGAGGCCGCACGGAAGGAGGCGAAGAAACTCGAAAAACAACTGAAGAAGTGAGAGCTGCAACTGGTTCAATCTCTTTGTCTACCACATTTCACGCGACATCGTGCAGCCTCCCGAACATCGTGGCTTCGCTTCCCCGCACTGGCCCTACTGATCCGGCGCAGGCCCCGTCCAAACCTTCCAAACCTCCCCGCCTTGGACCCCACCGCGCCGAACCTCCCGTGGCCCGTGTTCTCTTGACCGAGGAACTCCCCGACGCGCTGCGCAAGCTGCAGCCCGAGGGGAACCTGTTGGAGGATATGGCTACCTCCATGTTTGCCAAAGGGGTGATGGAGCGCAGAATATACAAGCAGAATGGGGCGGGAAAGTTCACAGGCAAGGGTGGCAAGAACACGAGGAAGGAGGTGGGTGGTGAACAGGATTTCTCCAGAATCGCAACTTATTGTGTGATGGTTTTGTTGCAGTTCGAGACGCACACGTACAAACGCTTCCAGTAGATACCGACACGAGAAGACTCCATCTGCCGTGTCCGGCATACGCCGCCAGGGATTTGCAGCAACACTGCATCATCATCAAACATATCTGTTTCGAATTCGTTATATTACATGACATTGGTTGGAAAATAATCTCTATGACAGTCTCCACATTGCAGACTCCATCTACCGCACGACCATTCATTGTCCCACTGCCCCCGGATCAACATGCTCGTGCAGCTTTCGCGCCAACTCGCACCAGTCGCCCACCCTCGCGTAAGGGTCTGTGAGCATCCCGGGGGCCTCGTCGTGGCCCCACACGACGATCCCGTCGAACGTCCGTAGAGCCAGGTGCTGCTTCGCAGGGGCCGTGTCATCTGTTTCATCCATTTGTGAGTCATCGCGTGCACGGCGCCGCGAAGGTGAAGGCTGGGTGGGGCGGGCGGGCGAGTCGTAGAGGACGAAGCCTGTGTGGGGTTGGGGTGGTGAGACGCGCGATACCGCAAGAGGGTAGGAGATGGCCACACAAAAGCTTACCTTTGTAGCCTACTGGTACTTTGACTTTACGCCCTTTGAGCAGTCTTCCCCGGAACACGGTCTCCAGTGTCCCCTCGTGAGAATCTTTACCGTCCTGCTTCGCGCTTCCACCATCCTTGCCAGCCGGCGATCCCTCCTGAGCACCTTCACCCGACGCAGCACTGGCGCCGTCTTTTCCTCCTTCAATCGCCAGTTTCCTCTCCTCCACCTTTTCGCCTTCGTCCCCGTCCACCCTCTCTACCACGAGGAACCGCTTCACTTCTGTGGGGCCGTCGTAGTTGATTCTACAAGGGAGGAGGTGGATGGTCGTGGGTGGAGCGCGAGCGAGGCTTGCGGGGGGGATGTGAACGGAGTTCATAGCGCGTTGGGAGTTGATTTGGGGGAATGGGTGGCCAGTTGGGAGGGATGTGGAGGGAGTGCAGCGCTTTGATGGCAACAGGCGTGATGGCGGGAGGAAAACGCTTGGAAAACAAGTGCTTCACTTGGGGTGTTGGCCAGGTGAAACCGACACCACCGAGTGCCTCCGTAGTCCACAGTTGCCGCATACCTTTCGTTGGATTGCCTGATTGGGTATCTGCCAGATACACAATGCTTTCGACTGCACAGCCCCAGCCCATTGCCAATCCAGCGATTCCAGCGATTCCATTCCATGACCTTATTCCCGGCTCCCGGGATTGGATGGTGAGTTCCACAGCAGCACTTGGTATCGGTTTCTTTGCCGACTTCTCGCCCACAGACAAAAAAAGAGCACGTGGAGATTTCAAGCGACGTCCTCGGAATTGGTGGCTATGGGATCGTGTACAAGGGTGTATGGCGGTTCGGGAAAGTGCCACTCGCCATTAAAAAACTACGGGATTCCGCGGGGTACAGTCGGGAAGTGCAAGAGGTGAGTTGAACTGAATCGAATCTTTGGATTCAAGTACGTGCGTTACAAAAGCGAGAATCTTGCAGAACTTTTTGAACGAAGTCGAAGTTTGGTGGAAGTTGAAACATCAAAACGTTCTCCCTCTGCTCGGCGCTTGCATTGACGATCCGAACGAGCCCTTCATGCTGTCACCCTTGATGGAGAACGGCAGCGTAATGGAGTATCTTTACCGCCACCCTGAAGCAAACACACCACGGAGAAAGCTTCAGTTGCTTATGGATATTTGCGGTGCGATGGATTATCTCCACGAGCACGGAATTGTGCATACGGAGTGAGCTGTAAATGGGATATGTCAACTTTGGATGTTTCGTCACCGTGTTTGTCTCAATAGTTTGAAGCCCAACAACATGCTTGTCGATAAACAGGGCAGGTTGTTCATCACTGACTTTGGATTTGCGAAGGTATGTGAGGTTCGGCAACGTTTGTCTCATAATGAAACCAAACTCGCCACAGGTTAAGGTGAGGACGCCCGATCTTTGAGATCTCCCAATACCTTCATACTACATTTGCGAATCAAAGGACTCTGCCGTGTCCGGAACTCGAGTAGGAACAGGTAGGTTTCGCGAATCAATCCACCATTGCTAGGTCCAAGCAGCGGGACGTTCTATTTCAGGCAGCTACATGCCACCGGAGCGACTGGCTCTTTGGTTCTGGAACTCGCCAGTCACACATAACGTGTCGACCCGAGGTGAGTGATGCATTATGCTTGGATCACGGTAACTTGGACAACAGCTCACCATCAAATAGCGGGGGATATTTACTCGTTCGGCATATCTCTCTATGAAATCTGGAGCCGCCAGCCTGCATTTCAGTGGAGCACGCGAAGCCCTGAAGAGCAACAGGCGGTGTATAGCGGCATTATCGGTGGAACGCTGCGCCCGGACACGACGCTCGTCAGCGACATGCCACAGGAACTGCAACTTCTGATGAAGCAATGCTGGGCTGCGGTGAGTTTGCGCAAAAGTCCTGGGACATGCAACTGTCGTACATTCTTTCGCGCGATCAGAATCCCGACTCGCGACCGAAAGGGTTTGGTGTACTCTTTGACGCCATCAGCAAACTTCTGTAAGTGGAGCGTGCTCATGGGATTCAACTGCGATGACAGCATGTCAATAATATTTTATAGTGAAGCGCTTCCCGAGGAGCCTGTGTTTCTTCTTCAGACATCTAGTAGTGTGAACACCGTCCCGGCTATGATGGAAACACAAAATCCACCGAAATGGCGGGAGTTGACCCCGGATGAGAAACGACTCCCTCCCGAAATTCAAGAGGCCATTCTCTCTTTGTCCAATGGGTCTCCACTTGAGCTTGACCTTTCAGGTGAAGTACTGCGCAGACAACTTGACGCTTGACAACTGACTTTGTGTTCCTTAGCAAAATTTGTCCCACATGAGACTTTGCAAGCTGAGCAACTCGCACTTGCCGCGTTTGAGGCTTGTTGGTAGCAACTGCAATTTGTGATCCGTTTACCCCTGTTATACTCAATGGTGTTGCAGGGAACGTTGTATTCCAAAAGCGGATCGTGGCAATGCGTCAAAATCCCAAGCCGCTTCTCGCCTTTGAGGTTATTGCTCAAGACAATGAGCGGCGCCGTGTTGATTTAGAGAACAATAGAGCAAAGGAAGAAGGTAAATCAAGCGTTGTTTGATTTCATTCTTCGCCGTTTCATTTGGAAAACTCTCTGTGCAGTCGAGAGAAGGCACAACCTAGACGATGCTACTATGGCTACGCGATTACGACCGCTCTGTGATGCATTGAGCGCGAACAGATCGTTGCTTGTTCTAAACTTTGCATGTGAGAACACTCTTCTGTGATATCGCTTTCTCGTTGTCATTATACTATTGCCAAAAGACAACCGGATCACTGATCCTGGAATGAGAGTCTTTGCTGATGTCTTACGGCGAAATGGAGCGCTCAGATCTCTAGACTTGAGCCGTGAGATGTCCCGCCTTGATATGAGCTCCACCAGTTGTTTCACATCCATTTCGTTTCACAGGAAACAAAATCTCGGGTGAAGGTGGAGCGTCGTTGGGAGATGGTCTCCGTGCAAACATGTGCCTGTCGGTGCTAGATCTGAGCAGTAATGCACTTGGTGACAGTGGGGCACGTTGGATTGCGGAAGCGCTGAAAGAAAATTCGACCCTTTCAGAACTTAACTTGGGCGGTAAGCCTTTATTTCAAATATCTCCAGGCACAAATATCTCAGACTCTCGCTCCTCCGACCTAAGGATGTGGCATTGGTAATGAAGGCTCGAAAGTCTTGGGCGAGGCGTTAAAGTTGAATAAGGGGCTTAAGGCACTTCGCATTGAAAGTGCGTCGACGTAACTCCAAGCAGGTGTCTCCTCTGACTTTTAGCGATTTTGGTCATAGGGAATCGAATTGGAGATGCCGGTCTGGTAGCTTTAATCGATGCTATCACCATGTGTAGAATGGAATCACTCTCGCTTTCAAATCAGCAGTCAAGTGAGTTTTTAAAATGGCAGACTTGCGTTTACCCCACTGCTCATTGTTGTGCAGGTATTGGATCTGAAACCATCGAAGCCATCGCGGAATCTTTGAGTCGGACAAATCTTAAAACTTTCAAATTTAATGGTGGCTGTTATCGTTTTCTTTGCTTTCTTCTGCTTCTGATGACTTCAATTCACCTTGGTAGTAATGGAGATCGGCGATGACGGCGCCAGGGCTTTTGCGCTTGCTTTGAAAAGCAACAAAACTATTGAAAACTTGCACCTCGAACGTAGGTGGCAGCAAATATCAGTGTGCTTGCCTGAAGGTGTCAAAACCCATATTCCCCTTCAAAGTTAACAAAATTGGGAGCGGCGGAGCCGTTCACTTGGGGGAAATGCTACGAAATAACGAAACGTTGCAAAAGCTGTTTCTGCACCGTGAGTGTGGTCTTGCATGTGTTCGCTACTGCATAGTGGAAGATCCCACCCCCACCATGACCCCCCCAGGTAACAACATTCGCCCAACTGGAGCGCGTGCAATTGGGGAAGCACTTGCGTTCAACACGCGTCTGTCAATACTGGACATCAGAGGTACGAATGACCAAGGATTCTCTCCCACTGGGCCTAATTGACACTCGCGCGTAGAAAATTCAATTGGAGGCGTCCTTCCTGACTCGGGTGAGACTGGTGGGTATTGTTTCCCATTTGATATGGAATGCGAACAATTTGTGACCTGAATGGTTGCTTCAGACGAGCACACGGGCATTCACTGTATCGCAGATGCCCTAAAGGCGAATGGAACACTTCAATACCTTGGAATTTTTGGTAATTAAATGGCTGCTGCTCGCTTTGCATTGTTTATAACCTTACGCCTACGCAGAGTACGATATGAAACCGGAAATGACAAAATACGTACAAGTGAGTACGAAACACAGTTGGGTCGATAGTGCCTCTAACGAAGTCACATATAAGGATGTTATTGAAAGCGCTAATCGAACTTGCACAATTTTTGATGATGAAAGTCAAATACTTGATGTAATTTAGTGTAACGTAGTGCGAAGTCAAGTACTCGTGGACCTCTCAAAAGATACATCGACCCAAGAGCACCTTGAAGGTTGGTGTAAAAATGAAGGTGCAAAATCAGAACTTTTTCAAAGGCCGGCTCCCGGGCGTCTCAAACGATGTATCGTCCCACACGCATTCCTTCAATGACGTCGCTTTTACTCCCGAGGAGGGCAATCTTGGGATCCTGGGATCTTGGAGAGCATGGCGGCGTGGAATCGCGATTGAAGAAGTCTCAACCGATCCCCTCTTTATCTCCACCATCACATGCACGCCGACGGCTCTTTTCCTCACTTCCGTCACCTCTGCGTCAGGAGGCTTTTCTTGAGCCATCCTCGAGGCAACCGCAATCCTCACTTGGGAGTGTCACTCCCCAAAACTCGTCACCCCTCAACCCCACCTCGACGGAAGCAATCCCCGCCTCCTGTCTCGCGCTTCTCTCCAAAGATACAAATTTGTACGCCATCGCTGAGATACGGGGCCGGCCGTACCACGTACACAAGAACGACGTGGTTGTACTGGACAGGGCGAACGATTTGAGGGTGGGAGATGTCATACGCCTGGATACGGTTACGGAAGTCGGTGGCGACAACTACGTGCTGCAGGGGAAACCGTTCGTTCAAAACGATTGGATTGACATTCAGTGTGTGTGTCTTGAACACACTACAGGGCAGCCCATGCTCATCAAGAAGCAGCGGCGGAGGGGCCAGAGAAAAGTTGTCATCAACGAACAGCATGTAACTCTGCTCAGAGTTAGTAAGCTAGTTGTTAAAGCATGAGCATGTAGCTTTCTCGTGTATGCACGTAATGTGGACGCAATGTGGACACCCGGATTGTTCTGAACTAAAAGGGAGAAGTGAAACGCATCTCTTGGTGACTTGGATTGTGTCATCCGACGTGGTATGGCTGAGAAAGGGTAAGCCGAGACATAAATATCTCCATGGAACTCATCCTCCCAACTTGTCATTCAAATAGGGCATTGTCTATTTAAGCGTTATCATTGAATGCTTCTATTTTCTCAATTTACCTGATTTTTCTTCTCAAATGCTGACCCCTCGTGCCCTCACGAACAAGCGAAATGCGAATCCGCCGTCTCCCTTCCAGTGCACACGATACTGCCAGGGCGTCTTTCACACGTTTTTGTGAGCATTCTAAGCACCAGACGCGGTACCTGGGTTTGTCCTCAAGGACAGTCTTTCTCGTTCTGCACGTGGTGCAACATCGAGTTCAAAACACTTGCACCGACACACACATCCAGAATATCCAGAGCGACAGGAGGTTTTGACGAGGCTCACTCTCACTCAGTCTAAGGATGACAGGGTACACTTGGATATATAGACCTAATGGCGGCTGTCACCTTCCTTTCACACGCTATTTTGGTGGTCCGTTTGTAAAGCCATTTCATGGCTCACGGGCGAGGCACAGAAATGTTGGAACTTCGGATCGGAACTCTGCGCCGAATAGGGACCGGGACACTGTTCGTCGTCACCCACTGTGACATCATCAACATAATCATCTTCCATCCCCAAGCACTCTCGTGCGCTCAAATGCCTTCTTGCACACCGCAATCTGAAATTTATTTGCAGCGCTTGCGAAAACGACGTGCGACACATGGCTTCGTCACTCTTTCATTACGCATTTTTCGATTGCCTGTTTTTCATACACTTTTGGTCACGCGTCTCACAGCCATAATGTGGCCTGTAGGCGCGTGACACACATCATCTGGATCGTGAATTATCCACCCACTCTTCTCTATTCATTCTGTTCTTGGTCGCGCGTCTCAAATCCGAGAAGTTGTCTCTTGTGCGACCGGACAAGTGGACTTCCATGGGTTTGAGAAGCGGTAAACGCTGTCCCAACTCAATGCTCCGTCAATTGCGCCTTACTCGCCTGACAAGCCTCATCACATTTTGGTCGCTCGTCGTAAAGCCATCCGCCATGGCGATACGCGGGTCACACCAGTGTCCACACCTTTGGGGGTCTGCCGCGAAAAGGAACCCACGCGGCCTTGCTTCCGCAAAGATGGTGATGACCGTACATTATTTGACACAGGCGTTCTTCAACTTGCTCCCCAACCACGTCCGTGCGCATGTCACCGCACTCACTCGTACCAGGTCATGACTACATTTCTGTGAGCGCTCTGCCTGCCAAATGTGTTGCTGCAGTGGTCGTCACAACAGTCAAAAATAGACGGACTTTGGAGTGCAACAGACTGGAGCTACCCGCGTATTTCGTTTTCTTCGTTTTGATAAGACCAACGTCGGTGTTTCCAGCAGCATCTTGTACCTACCAATCGCTGAGCTCCGTGTCACATACTCATACACCTGTTTTTGGTCAGACGTCTCACAGCCACAAGCTGGCTTCTAGGCGGGTCACAAGAGAGTGCACGTTTTTCACACTCGCCACCACGATGGATAAGGCCCGACCAACGTCACGGCGCAGACACGTCAGTGTACTCGGACATGGAAAACAGTGAAGTGAGCGAATGCCAAATGGATACGTACGAAGGGCAGTTGATGCTTGCGGAGGTTGAAGTACGTACGGGAGACATTCCAGTGCTGGTCTTGAGGAACGTGGACCACTTCAGTTGACATGTGTCGTCGTATCAGGAGTGTTGAACAAACGCAGACTCAAAAGGATCACGCATACGGGCGAGATAGCGGGACGCCCGCAGGTGTTCGAATTGTGAGGGACCATGCAATTGTTGTGATTTGGCGCAGTTTTCTTAGCGAAGTGCACTTTCAATCGAAGAAAGCCCACTATTCCCTCTTCTAGACACACTTCCGACGAGAAAACGGGACAGGATGAGGGCTCTTCGCGTTCGAGCTACCGATGTGGCTACTCGGCGAGAGGAACCTGCGACGACGAGACATTTCCAGCCGAAGTCCCCGGAAAAGGACGACAGAAGGTCTCGGAGTTCGTTTTTGCGAGTGGGCGGGATGATGGTTCCAAACGGGTGTGGAAGGACTCGGGGTACTTTGGAATGTATCCGACGGTGGCATCTGTCCATTCTCTCGCTCAGGGCTTATTCCGTCGAACTCTGAATGTGGTCTGGAATCGAGTATCGCCGCTGCTCTTTCATTCGCGCTGCCAATCCACAGAGGGTTCGTCATTCTTTTCGATATCCGGGTTGATTTCAATGGAATTCGGTGTCCTCCGCGCGGGTGGATTCCCAGTGCGAGTTTGGAGTTGAAACTAAAGTTGGCATGGACTTTCACCGCCACCACATTCTTTTCAACACTTCATGGACGGAGAATACAGCGGATTCAACGATTGCTCATGAATTTAATGAAAACTATTTTCGGTTGGGAACAACATTATGGACGGAGTCGGATTCTTCTCGGTGTTCGTTGTGGGGGAGTGCCCGCGAAGGTGTGGAGGCCCGAGCGCATTCTTCCAATGCTGCGGTTGAGCCGCTGCGGATAACTGCAACCAATTTTCGCCTTTTCATGTCCTAAACTTTCTAACCCAGCGCCCAGCGCTCCCCCGAGGACGGATACTGCTGCAGCGGCGAAAGCCATCCCACTGAGTCCAGTGGGTCCCGTCCCGGAGTTGGCCGCCGGTGCGGGACTGGGGTGGCCCGAAGGGTGTCTCCTCCATCCACGCCCGTGTCTGGTAATGAATGGAGCCGTTGGCACCCGAGACGCCTGAGAGGGAGTGAAGTCTGCACAGACTCTGTCCAAGCGCGTTGCCCTCGCTGGCAATCTTGCCCGAACGCCACGCGTAAAACCGGTCTGCGGTTCCCTAGCGTGTTGTGTGGCGGATGGTGTCTCGGACCGGCGGCGACACGCCCAGGCATGGTACTGAATGGGGCTGGAGAGGGTTTTTCAGCCTCGACTTTCCTCTTCCACTGTCCTCTTCGACTCTTCTACTCTTCCACTCTTCTACTCTTCTACTCTTCTACTCCTGGCAAAGACTTGTCTTTTACGCTTCGGCGTTGCTGTCGGACTTACGATGGCTAAAATCTACTGTTAAAACGAGCGAGGCTGACTCGCCCCAAATACTGTTACTTCAAACAAACAATCCAATGAAAACTGGAGTCTTATGGAACTACTTTCTGGAAGTTGTTGTTGTTCCAAGAGCTATTTGCGAGTTATCAGTTTCAGAATTAGCTTCGTTCAAATGTGCAAGAGACATGAGTTGGAATCTTTTCGAACTCGTATCAAAGGACAGAAGTCAACAGTGTCGAGCATGTCCGTTTTTTTTTCATGTCCCCACTTGCGATGGTTCTTCTTGACGCCACGCACCGATCCTCGGCTCTTCTCGCGACGAATTGACTCTGTAACGTGCCGTTGGAGTAACCTACACTGTGAAGCGCCTTTCTCTAAGCGTAGCAAACACGTCGCCCATTGCACCACATAGCACCAGGGCGAGTGGAGTGACGACCAATGTCTTCCAAGAACGGCAGCTCACGAAACTCTTCGGACGTAGAGGTATCAGAAAATGTTTTTCAAAAGTGATACAACGAAGGCTTGTAAGACAAACGAGCTTAAAAGGTTCCAACAACGTTTATCGCTTCCGACATAGCGGCGAATGCGATTCAGAATTTATGTAAACACATTGTTCCAGACAAGAACTTGTAGAATTCAAACATACAAATAATAACAATGTACAAACCATCGGTATCGCTGCGAGTTGACATCATTCCAACGCCCACTGGTCTTTATTATTCTCGCTCATCTGCGCCTCCACATTCTGATCACTACCGGCGACCTTGGCACCGCCCTGGGCCGCGACAGAACTGTCAACGTAGGCGCGCAGGCCGTGCCCAAAGTTGTGCGCGCACAGAAGCGTCGTGCACACGGACGTGACGAGGAAGAGTATGTTGATGCCGAAGAAGAAGGTGCCGATACCGCGGATCAAGTAGTTTCGGTCCAGAGTGAAGGTGTCCGCTGGGTAGAGCTGCAAGCGAGAAGAGAACGCATGGAGGAGGAGGTGGTGTTGGAACCCTTTGTGAGGTTGGTGCGAATTGAAAAACGAAGAAACAACTCACCGCAGAGACTTGGTTGACCATGACGCCCTCGTACGCCATGGACAAGACGAGGAACACCATGACGGCGTACAGGCGCTCTTTATAAATGGCGGATAGCAGCACAAGCAGTCCCACGACATGGAGAAGCGTGGCCGCAAAGGACCCGAACAGGAACGTCCCCGTCAGCTTGCTCCCGCCGACGCTGAACCCGTGCTGTATGAAGATCGCCGACGCGAGCAGCGAGAAGAAGATGGAGAGTTTGATTTGGAGCGTGAGGAGGGTGAAGGCGCTTCATGTCCGATAGCAACATGGTTTGAGCGTTTGCGTCCGACAGCGACCCGGTTTTTGTGTTTGCGTGAGAGTGACATCTCGAAACTGTCGTACACGCAAAATCGACGCTCAGCTCACGTGTATCGCTTGCGCATGGACCTATCCGCCCCAATCTTCTTGAACGCCTTCCAACCAACTTCCCTCCACACTCCCGGCATAAACAAACCCTGTCCCAACAGCTGAATAGCGGACGTGACAGCCGTCGCGGTCTCAAAGGGCATCACGGCCTTGTCCCACGAGTCGAACCCGGGCGAGCGTGCTTTCAAGAGCAGCGACGAATACCATTGCCCCGTGGCCGGGGAGTTGGCGCCGGCTTGCCCCGACTGCACGGCGTACAGGACCGAGGCGATGTCGGACGGCGTTACGGCGATGATGACAGAGTAGGCGAGCAGGCCCAGGGTGAAGAAGAGGGAGCCGCAGATCTGGTGTGGTGGTTGGGTGGGTTGGATTGTGGAGGTGTGAGTCCGTTTCCCGCGCGCGTGGGCGTACGTGAGTACGTAAGTGCACGGGAGGAGAAACTCACTTCGAAAATGTTTTCATTGCGGATGGCGCTCCAGGTAAGGTATATGGAGTACAAGACTGCGCCAATGAGGCCTGCTCTCGCGACAATCTCTTTCGGTGTGTAGACTGGAACGGGTGGTTTCATATGAAAGGGGTTGCCTGAGTTGGACGTGGTCGCAATGGAAATGCACTCACATTCTCCCGAGATGGTACACTGCTTCACCACAAGCGCAATAATGACAATTCCCGTCAGAACCGTCCATCCAAAGAGCGCTCCCGTCCACTTGCCAAACGTTTTCTTGGTCCATTTGGACATGCCCTCTGTCGTTTTGGACAGGTTGCCCGACGAGGCAAACGACGTGCTGTCCCCGCTAGAAAACATGGTTGTTGGGAGGAGATGTTTCTTGGGGCCGGATCCGGCAGAGGGAGCGGGGGCTGGAGGAGCCCCAGTGGTGCGGTCGGAGACGGAGAGTTGCCGATGCGAGGCCATCGCCATGGGAGGGGGCTGTATTCGCGATGATTGGCCGCGATCCTCTCGAGATGTCAGCTCCATGTGGGTCGCGTGGCCGATTATTATACAAGCAAAAGGCGGGGTCAGGTATGGGTGGTACCGCCTCGCTTTGCGGTGACCGCATCACTGCACCCTAACCCCTAACCACTGGAAACCGAGAACCAGTGCAGGGGAGGCAGCGATGCGAGAGTGCGAGCATCTAGGTGATTCTCGCAGTATTTTTGGGCAGCTGGGAATGCGAAATGTCGCCTGGAATAGGAGTCATTTTCGAGGCCAACGCAAGCGCAGACGTGCTCGGTGACCGAAAGTAGCTGAGAATGTGAGCACGTGGAGATATTATCGATAAGCTAGTCTTGCCAAACTTCTCGTAATCGATGAGCGAGAGGACGATTGCTGCGGACAAGTGACCACAGCCACGCCTCCACCCCACGTTCCGTCGTCGCCCGCTTCCCCATCCTCCGCTGCAGAATCCTCCCGCCGCACTGCCAAAACACCGCGATGGATCTCGATCTTCCTGCGCTGCTCGCCTCTGCAATCCACGCGTCGCGTCTCGCTGCGCGCCTGCTTCTCGCCGCGTTTCGCACAGACAGACGCGCACTCGCACTCGAGACAAAGTCGTCCCCGGCAGATCTCGTCACACAGACTGACAAGGCGTGCCAGGAAGCCATCTTCACATACCTGAGACGCATATACCCCGACCACGCGTTCATTGGCGAGGAGGACGACCACTCGGCTGGCAAATCGCGCTTCGACCAAAATCGACCGACGTGTGGGTATGCTCGTGTAGTGGGACCAGAAAACGAGGCCAACTGATATTCATTTTGCAATCGACCAACGACCAGGGGTGGTTGATCCCATCGACGGCACCACAAACTTCGTCGTCGGATACCCCCAGTGCTGCGTCTCCATCGGACTCGCCGTCAACGGCAGCCCTGTCCTCGGCGTCGTCAGCAACCCTGACTTGGATGAACTGTATTACGCGTATAACGGCGGCGGCGCATGGCTCATGAAAGGCAACCACGTCACGTAGGTCGCATTTCGATTGCTACGATACCAATTGGTCTCACATCCACCGACACCTACCACGTACTTGCAGGACCATCGAACTCCCCGACCCCCCCATCGCGCACCGCCTCCCCCTCATATCGTCCGCCCCGCTCTCGCACGACCTGTCCAACGCCCTCGTGAACACCGAGTACGGCTCCGATCGCCGGCCCCACATGGTCCAGTCCAAAATCACAACCATCAGCTCCCTGCTGCAGATTCCCGTCCGCGGGATCCGCAGCGTGGGCTCCGCGGCGCTCAGTCTGTGCTCCGTCGCACGCGCGTCGTCTGACGTGTACTACGAAGAAGGCATCGTGAGTGTCCCCTGTCCTACTGTACCCATCACACTGCTCCGCCCTATCAAGCTCTTGACACAACTCCCGTGCGCCGCCTTTTCTCGCCCTACTACGCCAGCACTCATGGGACGTCTGTGCCGGCGTCGTCATCGTCCGTGAATCCGGTGGCTTCGTGGCCAACTACAAGGACCGCGCCTCGCTCTCCGACGTGGCCGCTTCCGAGCCCTACGACCTGCGTGCGCGGACCGTCATCGCCGTGCGCAAAGTGACCGACAAGGATCCCGACAGTGCCGAGGAGACTGCAGCCAGGATGAGCGTGTTGGAGACTGTGAGGAAGCATGCGGTGGTGGGGATGGTGGGGTTGGAGAGGGATTAGGTGGGCGGGACGAAATGTGCACGGCGGTTGGGTGGAAGAGCTCGGCGTTTGCATTCAATAGAAGCAGAGTGTAAGGCTCGGGCTATACAATAGACATGGAACCGAATAGAACCGTTGAAGAACAGGTGTTGACAAGAAGCCAACTTTGGTAAAATAGGCCCCCTTGACGTGACGTGGGTCAGCTACGAGTACAAATCCGCGGAGCTCGACGCTGGCGTCACCTTCAACGTCTCTGAGACTGCTGCCGAAGTAAGGTGGAGCACTAAAGTGGAGCAACACCGCCATCAACGTGAACTACGAGTGACGAACTTCTCCTCGCGCTGTGTCTTCTGATGGAGATCAAATTAAGCACTCGATATTACTGTTGAACGTGAGGGCACTTGCGTCCATTTCTTACATGCTCATCATCATAATTTACTTTCGGAAGTGAAGTGGGTCCTTAATTCCATGAATCTAAACGTCCAAGCTCATCAACAAAGGTTTTGCACGCAAGGTACGGATTTTCCAAATGTGTGCAAACAGCTGCGTATGGCTTTACCGAATGAAACAGACATTACAATGTGCTGTGCCTGGAAAGGCCATCATGCTGAACATTTTTGAGCTGGGAGCTCCAGAGTCCAGAGGGCTGGGAGGACAGCGGATTCGTAGTCTGTTGTAGCGCGATGAGTTCGGGTTTGTGCAGTCAAAACTCTGGTTTGAAAGTGTGAAGTAATTACGGTTCTGGTGCTAAAGCCTGAAAAGTAACTACAACGAGGTGTTGTGGGAGTGTGAAATATGAAAGCCTTTGGAGAGAGCTTGGAATTTAGGTTTCAACCACGTAACGTCCTCTAGAAAACCTGACGGTACTAATCGCCCTGGTAGAAGCGCACGGACTGTTGAGGCAACTTCGTCGTGGAATAGTTCCCCACCCACATAGTAGTGAACCTTGTGTCTTGCACACTCGAGCCAAAACTGTGCCGTATCCCTCCTATATTGCGTTGTAAATTCGCCGACAAGGAGCTCTTGCTTCCAAAACTTCTCCAACATTTCCTCAAACTTCAACCACTTTTCTATCTTGCTTTGGATCGACTCCAATGTCACAGACTGTTTCGCCTCAACAAGTGCCAGCACTCCAAGTTCGTTCCCAGTTCTGTCCCTTGGTATCAAGACACCATCAAATTCCGTGAGTATTGTGCCATCTTGGCACAAGACGTCAAATGGTCCACCATTGCCAAACCCAAGGAGTGAATGCAAGATAGGGTTAGATTGACATTCGAGAAGCGTCGCTTTGATATATATGGTTTGCGACGGAAACGCCGATTTCATGCTCTATTGCCGTTGCCGAGTTCTTCACATAGCCAGTAAGAGGTGCAACAGTCGCCTAGATGCTCTTGACGGTCTTGTCCACAGATTCCTCGAGGGCCTTGACTCGTCTGTTTGCTTCAGCATTCGATATGGCGGGCCGCCTCAGGGCATCTGAGAGTGAAGGTTTCTTCAAGCGAGCGCTTGGGGGAGCTCTAAACGACCTCGAATGAAGATTGAGAGTTCGTGTAGTGCCTACTGCGGGTGTTGGTGTTGGTATTTGTGACGATAGTTTCCTTGATGAAGCGGTGAATGGGCAAAACCACCGGCATTGGAGAACGCTCGCTTACTGGTATGAGATTAAGCAGCGAGGGGATTCCAACCATGGCAACGCATGTCCACGAAGCAACCTCGATGGAACTGAGATCATCGTTGTCGAGAAGCGCGCTCGTCACGGCCGGCACAACTCCGGTTAAAACGGGGCCCTTGGTTGACCGTTCATTTGCCCTCTGTACCTTCTTCCAGGAACGGCACGATGACAGAGCACGTCCGCAATCGCATTCCCTTCGTCGTCGTTCACGACGAGAACCGCAAGCTGGAGAAATGTCTCGTCATGGTGCGGAATCCCCACTCACCGAGTGTTGTCCGGCTCCACTGAACCTTGCCTGATCGCCAAACCGTAGGGAGCGGGCCACTTCGGGTCGTGCCTGGCCGACCATCTCGCGGATCTCGGCAACGACGTGGTCATCTTTGACAAGGTGCGTATTTGCCCAACACGAACCGCAAAGTGTGGGTCTTGTATGTTCTGATATACATTGCGCGCCTACGCTGCGCCAACAGGACCCAGAGCCCATCGCGTCAATCAACAAGTCGCACGTGAATGAAAAGTACTTTAAAGATGTGAGCCCTCGGCGCGCCTGGCCTTGCGCGACGGGATGGGACACACACGCTGACCCACCGCACGCAAAAAGTACCCCCTCTCCACCCGCATCCGCGCCACAACAGTGCTCTCTGACGAGCTTTTGCGCTCCTCGACCGTCATCGTGTACTCCATCCCCACGCAGGCGATGCGCGTGGTCCTGTCGGGCCTCAAGGGCCGACTGACGCCCGACCACCTCCTCATTTTCGTGAACAAGGGCATCGAGGCGTCCACGGGCAAGCTGCCCACCGAGATTCTGCTCGAGGTTCTGGGCGAACCCTACGTCAGCAACGCAGTGTTCATGAGCGGACCCACGTTTTCAGAGGAGGTCGTGCAGCGCTTGCCGGTGAGTGTGTGTGTTTGTGTGGGGGGTCGAGCAACGGAGGCCAGAGGCCGGAGTTGCGACACGGGAGCGCAGCGAGAACTCGAGGCCCAAGCGCCTCTAGGCGCTGACCGAGGCTGTCCGCCGGAGGCGAATGCACCGCGAAGAGGGCTAGTCATCGCCGTTGCTCGCACCCGTACTCCGTTCTCATCCCCTACTCTCGCTCGGTTCCCCCCAGACGGCCATCACGGCAGCGTGCAAGTCGCCGGAGCGGGCTCAATGGGCGCAACGGACGTTCCACGCGCCTCACTTCGTGAGCTCGTTTTTGCGTTTGATTGCCGCCATCGTCGTCAAACACAGTGCACCTGCGTAGAGAGTTTACACCAGCCCAGACACCGTCGGTGTCTGCGTCGCCGGCGCGCTGAAGAACGTCATTGCCATCGCGAGTGGGTTGGCGACAGGCCAGGGGTTCCAGAACAACGCGGTGAGTCGGCGGTGTTTTTTCATGGAGCCATCCCCTGTGACCAATTGTGGCAAATCGGTTTGTGAAAATGCAGCGTGCCGCCATCATTACCCGTGGCCTGGCCGAAATCTCCCGTATCGGGCTCAAACTAGGCGCCAACTCCCTCACCTTTGTCGGCCTTGCTGGCGTAGGCGATCTTCTTTTGACAGCTTCTTCCGAGGTGCGTTCGATTCCCTTCAGCCTCGCGTGAGCTCTCCGAAACATCCTTGTCTCTCTAAACCTCCCCCCCTCCACACCAAACTGCACACAGAAATCCAGAAACTTCACCGTGGGATACCGCCTTGGCAAGGGTGAATCGCTGGACCAAATCATTAAGACCCTTGGCTCGACCGCCGAGGGCGTTGAAACCACGCGCGCCGCATACAAGCTGGTCCAGAAGCTTGGCGTGGATGCACCCATGGTCACACTCATGCACAAGTTTCTTTTCGAAGGAATGCCAATGGAGGACGCATTGCGCGCCTTGGTCACGGTGAGCTGCAGCGGCGCCGCAAAGGGTTCGGAAGCCAGGCACTGACATTGCTCGCCTTTGTGTCGAATAGCGTGAGATGAAAAGCGAGTTGTACGGATGGGTCGCACCGGAGGAGCTCGCGTCGGGGATTGCGAAGTTGTAAAAAGTTCAGTTTGCTGGTTCGTGTGAAGGTAAAGAAGCGAGCTTCTTTTGGACATTGTGACAAGTTTTTTCGCGCGCAATGATTGCGCCCTGAGTGAAATATGATTACGCATGGAGTCTACCCGACGACCATCTCTGCCCACTCTTTCAACCCTTCGACCACCTCTCCAACGGCCTCTCTGTTCTGCTTGTGCACCACGAGTCGCACAACTTCACCCTTATCCCCGTACCCTGTTCCCACCCTGACCCTCCTCCTCTCCCACATATGCCTCGCCCAGTCGTCCGCCGTAAGCTTTCCCCTCTCCTCCGCCGTCCCTGTTGTGCCCGAAACGGCCCGCCCGGAGCTCTCGTTTGCGGAAGCTAGCAGACGCCCAAGATCTGCCCAGACCATGTTGGTTTGAGTGGGCGCTGCGAGGCGGACGAGGGAGGACGTTGACGAAGAGGATCCGAGGGTAGACAGCTGGGCGGCAAGGGACGAGGCGGCGAAGTGGTCATAATGAAGCCCTGGGAGAGAGCTCTTGAGAGAGTGGAGGCAGGCGGAGGCGAGGGGACCTGATTGACGCCAGCTGTGAGGTTGAGAGGTTCGAGTAACAGACAGGTGGCTTCACGTGTGAACAGGGAGAACCTACCCGCCACCGATGACTTTGCGTAAGCGACGTACTCGACCTATAAATTCTTCTGAGCCTGTCAATACGGACCCAATCGGAGCTCCAAGACCTGACGTTGAGTTCCGATGATGTCAACGGCATCTGATACCCCTTGCTCGCAGCTAGCTCCCCCACCGACCTTTCGAGAAGCAGAGGCTCGCGCTATCCACTGTCGCGCCATAATCTCCCAAAAGTCTCTTGATTTTCTCCATCCTCGTCCCGTCTCCTGCGATGTTGGCTCGGTGTCCTCGGCCGGCGTTCATGTCTCGGGCGGCGATGGCCGCCACGGCGTTCCACAGACGGGCGCCATCGAGGTGGACTGGGAGGTGGGGATACGGGTGAGAAGCGGTACGCGGTAGGATGGTGGAGGAGGTGAAGTTATGGAGGCCCTGGAGAGAGCCTAGTGAGTGGATCTGGGGATGGGAGAAAGGAGAAGGGGGGGAGAGACGGCCGCGCAAAACGCGGGACACATGAAGCGCGAGTTGAAGAAGAGTGAGTAAGGTCTCTGTAACCTGGTCACCAATGCGCTCATTTCGATGCCGACTCACTGTCCCATCGAGGGTATTTTCGACACACACCAACCTCGTCGGTGCGACATGCGTGTCAGACTCGTCCCGTATCAATGCCTGAGAGACGTCGGAGGCGTCCAAGTGGGACCATCGGGAAGGCTCAGACGGTTCAGAAGGGAGTACAGGGATGACAGTGGCCCCTGAGAACACATGCGACGAGGTAATTGCTAATCTCTCTGTTTTTTTTTTCGAATTGCATCGCTTACCGGACAGAAAGCTGACCCCACCAGCCTCCCACTTCCAGATGTGGGACCTGGCATCGACAACTACTGTTGTTGGCAACCTGCCCCACGGGACAAGGTGGGCGGCAACTGCGAGCTGGTTAGCCATTGATCCTGATACGACGAAGCATGCGGCGTCCTTCCCGAGAAAGTCCGCTACAGTCCGTTCAAGGAGTTTCGTGTCCCCATCCTCCCCAAGAACGTCGTCGCCCATGGACGAGGAGATCATGGAGGCAAGCATTGGAGGGTCCGGGTGGGTGGCTGTATCCGATCTAAAGTCGACAAAATCGAGCGGCCGGTATGAGTGGTTCAATGGTGTTGTTGGTCGTTTGGTAGGTAGTATTCGAGATAGATGGTCCTATCCGACATAAAACAGGGATTTTGTGGCAAGATTGATGTAATTTAAAAGTTTCATATTGAGAAAACGGCGAACGGACCACAATATGAATGCCCAAAACACTTCTTGTGACTCACCCCCCCAGCGGTTGCGAATGAGCGTCTGGCGATGCGGGGAGTCGCCAGCATTGACCGTGAACTTGCTGCTCTCATTGCAATCACTGGTGCGCAGCTGACAGTTCCCTGCAACATTGAGATCAGATGTGCTACTGCGGCCAGACATTCGTTGGGTTGGTTAGGTTTGGAGACTTCTCCTTGGGAAAGTGCAATGAGCCCACGATATTTACGGAGAAGCTAAGTGATGTTCTTTCGATATCATACAGTCCCATACATGTACACTCCGATTTCATCATACGTCTCCAACCGACACCCCAACAACATTCTTCAAGGAGACTACCTCCCCAGATTCATCGTCGTATAGTTGCAAAGGGCCAATCTGGTGGGTGCCTGGCTTGATCGGAAGGAAGTGAAGCTCGATTTGGCGCACGCTGTTCGACGGGAGGAGGCTACCGTGCAATGTCGTGGTAAGTACGTTAGACAAGTTTAACGCAGACGCACATACCCTATGCGAACATCGTTCTCGAGACAAACGAGGGCGGCGTCCCGCCGTTCCTTCTCCGCCCATCTGGCAAGAAACTCTGGGAGTGGGCATGACCACAATTGGGTGGGATTCCGCAAGGTATGTGAGTTCGTTCATCCGTTTTTGTGCGATCGTGGGAGCAGGAATTTAGCAAGAAAGGATACTCAATCAGAAAGAAGTGGCAAACACACACCTGCATCTCCAAGTCCCCCTTCCTCTGCTCTCGCAGCCAGCACACCTTTACCATCACTCGCGCTGAAAAGTCCAGTGCCTCTCCCAGCCAGCCTGATGGTCACGCACCGCCCCACAGGTGTTCGGTTTACGACGGTAACGAGAACCTTAAAGATGCGCCGCACTACCACATCGGAGGGCACTGGATCATTAGTGAGACAGAGTGCAAAATAGTGCATTGTTGCGATTAATGAAAGTATTGTGGAAGCAGATACACTGAACCGTAAACATCAACATTCGCTCACCTACAAACCCCACCTCAAGCCCATCCATGCCCCCATCGCCCTCACCCTCGCTTTCTCTCAACAATCCACCCTGATTTTTTTCTGGTTTCCGTCCGTCCTTTGCCCATCCCACCAACTTTGTCCCAACGACCTCCCATTCCCACCTTCCACGAACCATTTGTCCCGCAACCCCCGCAACTTTGGGAACACACGAAACATCCACCTTGATTAATCCGTCTACCGCGCCATCCTCCACGATCGCCTCGAACACCCACGCCACGGCATCGCCGTGCCCAATCTGCCAAACGTCTTCCCCAACCTCCCCAACCCGCCGGGCAGGAAGACCCCCGACGGAAACTTTCAGAGATTCCACAAGTACAGGCCACCGGCCCGACGGAGTAGCTTCCAAGGAAAGACGGACGCGGTGGGGAAGGTCGGCCGGAGGGGGAAGGGACGTAGCCCGAAAGGTGAGGGCGGGGACCAGGGGCACTGTGCGAGAGGCAGAGCGGCGGGGAGCCGTGGGAGGAATGGCAGCAGCAACGGGGGTTGCGGATGAGAGGCGCATGTGGTGGGTCGGAGGTGTTGGAAACGCTGGGTCTGCAATCCACATGAAGTTTCAAGTCTACAAATGAACACTTAAAACACACACATACCTCCTGCAATACCTTCGAGAAGGTTTGCCGATTCATCCAACCCCCATCCGGGTGCGGGAGCTCCCACTACTGTTGGGTCGAGCAGGACCCCTCGCCCCGCCGAAGGTTGGCGAATTGATGCAACGCACGAGACAATAAGGTTGGGAGAGGGAGAAGGCCGCGGTAGACGAACAGGCGGAGGGACTGACGGTTCCAAAGATAACGGTGAGGGGTGCCCTCATCACGACGGCAGTCAAACTCACCGACTGCTACTTTCCCCAACACAACCCCCCAGCCTTCTACCGCGTTCACGCACGCCCATCGCCCCTTCGCTTTAGGATCCCACGTGTATGCGAACACCACGTCCTCGCGGTCACCCTGGAACAGCGCCGTTGCCATCCCCGGACTGCCCTGTTGCATCGCTCCAGCACCCATCGAAGGCCCTGCCGCTCCACTACCACCTCCACCGAGAGACCCGCCTGTGTCTGATCGCACGATGTTGGCTTTCCCTCCGGATGTGCCTGAGCCCGACCTGTCAAGCGCTTGCGATGCTGATGGGCGGGTCAGGCGAGGTGGTGAAGGGGAGGTGCGTTTGGCGGTGGGTCGGGTGCTGGGAGGCGCAAGGGGAGTGGATGAAATGCGAGAAGAGGGGGAGGTCGGGCTGGGTAAACCTTGGTGGCGAGGGTAGGAGGGTGCAGTGCGGGGATGTGACGAAGGGACGGATGGAAGAGCGGGGGAGGTGGTAAGCTGGGTCGGGGTAGAATGAACCAAGAGAATCGCTCAGCGCTCCTGGGAGGCTTGACCGCCAATGCCCTTCACTGACCAGTGCAACGTGCGATGGTCTCCACCAGGTTCAGTGAGAGAGTGCAGCGGCAGTGACTTCCAGCGTCCGATTTGCACTTCCCAGTGTCTCAAGCACGTGCCACGTGCAGATTATCTTCCACTTATGGAAACTCTGATTGGGAACTCACTTCAGGAACTGGTCTCCCCGAGCCCAGTTGCCCACCCTTGGACGAAAACGAGCTCTCGCGTGTAACTCGCGTCCTTTGCTCGACGAGTGCAGCAGAAACGGCGAGGTCGACCCACTCAAGCAGACCGTGCAAGAGGTGTCCCAAGTGTGTAGGAAGCCGGAAAATGATTGCCACGTTGACAGCTTCACCTTTTTAGTCGCATTCAAATCGATTCACCCCACAGAGCACCGACAGCAAGACCAGCGGTTTCAGCATGAGGTTGAGTATCAGAATCCAGGAAGCTTCCCGCTTTCCACTTCATAACACTCACCGCTCATTACACAGCTCCTCTGTCCCGCCCGCACAATGTCCGCTGCAGCCGCCAGGGCCTCATTGCTAGGCAGCTCGCCGAAATTGATTGAAAACCGTGCGTCTGTCGCCGCGATCGCAATGTCGACGCTGCATTCGCCGAGTAGGGCTTCCGCTTCGCTCCAGGTGAGAGAGATTGGTGCCGATGGAGAAGAAGACGAAGACGCAGGCGCGAGAGACGTAGAGGTGGCGACATCTGGATGGTCCATGATTGCGAACAGCCCAAAATTCATCCGTGTCACACTCTTATACATTTACATCACAACTATCGCACGGCATACTCGATGATCCCTGCCACACCTCCAAGTAGAACCACAAGCGGGCTTGAAATTCTTAAATAACCAACTCCAACGAATGCTGCGGAGCTCAACGCGACGTACACGGGGTAGTCCCCCACGCTTCGCGAGAGACAGCTGCTGGTTCCTACTGGTGTGACTCCTTTGCGCCAGAGTCCGTAGAAAGCAGAAAAGAGCAGCCCGACAGCGGCGGAGTTGAAGCCGGAGAAAATGAGCCGCGATAACGGGTGTGAACGGAGACGGGACCAGAGAGGGAGCACTGATGTGATGAGGACTAGTGTGGGGTGAGGTGTTAACAGAGAAGGTGCTGATGTGGTGAACAATGCGCACTCACTCAGTCCGGGCCCAAACAACCCGATCCAGCACAGAATCGCAGCGATCGCACCACTAGGTGCTCCTTTCATTGCGACGGCACCAAAGTATCCTGCACCAAAAGAGTTTCGTTCAGGGCGAAAAGATTTGCACGTACATAAGCACAACGTACCAGAAAAGTTGTACACGGGACCGGGAATGGCGTTCGTCACCGCTACCCCGACAATAAAGTCGGACTCCTTCATGAGCGCGTGGTCGCCGCTGGTGAGCCAGTTTTGAAGCAACGGTACCACAACCGCCAGTCCGCCAAATGAGACGCAACCGGTGAACCAAAAGGTGAAGAGGAGGAGAATGGGAATGGGGAGAGATGCAGGACGAAGAGTGGCAGGTGCGGCGGAAGCAGCAAAGAATAGTACCCAAACAATCACAAGAGCGATCCCTTTGAAAAACGTAAGAGGTAAGAAATGTATCAAACAATTTCCGCGGGAACTTCTCTACCTTGCCTCGAGGTCAAGGGAATGGTGGGTTGATCATTTTCAGTCTCGCGAGCTGTCTGAGACCGTGATCTCGACGGCGGCCTCTTGCCTTCCTGCTCCTCCTTGAGAACACTACCGCGCTCACAGTCAGGCGCAACTTGATGTGGTTGCGCGTGGGACTCGAATTGTGGCAAGTGGACGTCCTCTTCGTCGACATCCATAGTGTCAATCTCGGGCACGATTTGAAGCTCAGCCCCATAGCTCAAATTAAATGAGAGGTTTCCTTCGTCGGCATCAGGTAAGCATGATGTAGAATCCGCTCCTGTGTAATCCACCCTCGACCGCCTCCGCGTAATGACGCGATCATTTGGTGCTGGTTGAAGCGACATCACGTCATGTCCCGTCGTCGCCAAGGGCTCCGTCTTGCCTTCCTTTTTCCATTGTCGACGAAATTCTTTCAGGTGATTGCTGCCCGACGCCCAATTTTTGACGTACTCTGCGGAAACAGTGACGAGAGCTCCACCGACCATAATGACTGGAAACACGTATGGTGCTGAGATGTTGATACCAAGAGCAAATGCGACGAGGGCAATGATGCGAGCGAGCGAGGTCGTGATAAGGGTTCTCGATAGGCGATACGCAGCCAGAGCGAGGAGACCCAGGGCTGCAGCAACTAGAGCAAACGGTTGTGGTAACATCCATGCGTACGTGAGTTGGAAATGAAGTACATACTGATGCCGTTTTCCGTATAAATCAGCCAAGATGGTAGACCGTCACCTGTTGACCCGACCACCATTCCGAGAGTGGTGAGAACAATAAACCCTGGAAGGCACCAAACCAGAAAGCCAATTATCGCAGGCAACAAGCCTGCCCTTGTCATGGCAATGCTATACACAAGCATCGCATTGCCGGGTCCTGGGAATGCCTGCTCGCAATCAAGCTTTAAGTTCGTCGGAAAAGGAAGACACTGTACCCACTTGTGAGATTGCAAAAAGTTCGGCGAAAATAGTGTCGTTCAGCCTGCAGATAACGAAAGGTAATCATGAGCGATGCTACGAATACGGGATTCTTTCAGCAGGAAGGATTTGTCCGACCAACCATTTTCGTTTAACGACAAATATTTCATGATAGACGGCGACCTAGATGATGGGTTTCAGGATGGTTCCGATGGTGCGTTGAAAGTTTCCCCACACCTGAGCAGCGCCGCCGAAGGACACAAAGGCAAGCGGGAAATACACTTGAACGATCTCCCACACGCGCGACGCCAACGTGGATGTCATTGCCTCGAGATTCGACATGAAATGCAAAGGTCGAACAGTCTGCTGTGCCTCACCACCTTGGTACGGAAGCAAAGCAAATGAAAGCTAAAGCAGCCGCGTCTCGCTACGATTTCGCCCAGAGGATTTATCAACCCCCCTTGCGGACAACAGATGCATTCGGTTCGGTTTGGAATGGCACGAAACACATCACAGTCACCCTGTCTTCGTCTTTCGAAACAATGCCCTTGGAGCTGTTTGGATCCTGGGCTGAACACCGACCGGCCCTTGTTTGGTATGTCGTCTCCGTATTGGAGCAGTGACGGGGACTTGTGTTCACGAAAGATAGGGGAATCATCTTGTCTGTCGCCTCTGCAAGGTCACCGACTGATCGTAGAGGAACACAATCGACGTGATAACTAATGAGGGGAATTCCGGGTATTGATGTCCTACGTTCGCTTTCTGTGGAATGAAATGAAATCGCTCTATGTAAATGCGCAGGACTCGGAAGACTCGGAAGGCGGGCATGCCCGGTCCACCCCGCTCAGTCTTTTGTGCGGTTGCAGCATACTGTGCAAAAAGCTCTCTTTCCCGTCACGTTCACGCAATGTAAGTGAGTCGTGAGATACCCAGATTCTGTCCGACTGGACACCGCACTGTAAAAGAAGAAGAGTCGATCCAATCTATAGATATAATCATCGCTAGTGTACAGTAGCGGCCTCGTCGTCATCGGTGCCTCAACAACTCAAAAACGCGGCACGGTGACCCAGCCACGCCGGAGTCCGGGTGGACCTGGAGGTCGAAAAATGGTCCCTCCCAGCTCATAACTCTTCCCCACAACAACACTTCCAAATCGCCACCTTCCTACAGTCCTCTGCTCTCTCTTCCCCACAACTCCCCGTTCGGACACTCCCGGAGACCTCCCCCGCTCCCTGTCTCCCCCTCTCCCGCCATCTCATGCCCCAAGACCAGTACTCCACCGTCGTCCTCCCGCCGGTGGCTGTCGCCGATGACGCCGATCAGATATTCGAGGAGCGTGCGCTCGCCGTGCAGCTCGGGCAGTCGCACGTCGACTACCTGTCGCATGCCTTGGACGAAAGGGACCTACAGAAAAGCTGGCGGTACGCCAACAAGCACAGGGACCTCATTTTCAACGGGAGGAGACTCGAGGTGCGTAAGAGCCTTGTTCGTGGCCGGGAATAGTGGATACAGGGTTGACAGGAGGAGAGAGTGTGTTGTCGGCCAGGTGTCACCCGGTCCGACCGGCGTATCAATCGCATCACTGATGGGAGATTTGCCCCCACCGAGGGGTGCAATTGGCGCTGTGCATGATGAGGATCATTCTCTAACCGTATTTGCCTTCGCCCTGCCCGTGCGTCCCCGGTTCAGAATGCTTCATGGCGACGATGGTTTCAGGAGAAGTTTCACCTCAGGAAACTGGACCCAGCGGACTTAAACTGGTGAGTGTCTATTTTGGAAAACCGAGTTGTGTCGTGCGCTCTCTGACAAGATGATCGTGATTCGTCCTGCAAATGTGACACGCCTTGGTTTTACTGATGGCGTAATAAAATCTCGGCTGACCTCTCACACCACTTTCCCTCTCGCACCAACGCAACCTCTAGGTCCAAAGACTCGGACATCACATGGCTCTACGGCCCTATCTTCAACGCCACCGCACCCGACCTCCCACCTCTATCTCGCCCGCCCTCCTCCCATCTCCCAGACATGCACCCGACGCGGTCGGCCGACATCCCCCTTGCATCTCTCGCCCCGCCACCTCCCCCGACACCTTCGTCAGGCCCGCCCGGCGGCCGCTACTTCCCAACGTCCCCTTCGTCACCCTACCCGGACCCAACGGACGCCTCAGCACGCCCGCCCCGACTCAAACCGGCCCTCAAGCGGCGTGACCCGGCTGATATTCTTTCTGTCATCCGCCGCGAGCGCGAGTGGCTCACCCAGGGCGCCGTGGACGATGCGCCGTACGTGGCGCCCAACGAGACGTCTGCCGCGTGTGGGCGCATGGCGCCCTCGGCGGGGCTTTCTGTAGACCAAGGGCGGCCGCCACTGCAGAAATCACGCTCGTCGACCGACTTTTCGAGTGGGGCCAGGGGAAGGTACACCTCCACCGTCCCCCCGCCTGCAACGGTGACGCCCACATCGGCTGGCGCGCCGTCGTCGCACCCCGTGCCCGTTTCCCGCGCGCCGTCCTTGCGACGGGTGCCCAGCGTGGGGAGTGCCGGTGCGGGCGCACACAGGGTGGTGTCGCTGGCGTCGATGGGGTCGTCGACGTCCACAACTGGGACGGGGACCGGTACGGCCACGGGGACGACGGGCACGGCGTCTGCGTCTGCGTCGTCGCTGGCGGGGCGGCGGTCGGTGTCGGAGGCGTCGTTGGGGGAGTCGGCGGCGCGGCATATCCGGTTCAATCGGCGGGTCGAGAAGCTGTTTTTCGATGCAGGCGAGGCGAGGACGATGGGTGGGAGCAGGAGCGTTGGTGAGGGAGGCGAGGGCGGCGCGGTGCGGTTCATTAGTGGCGACGATCCCGCGAGCGACGATGAGGACGACGAGGACCAGGGCGTGGTCATGGCGGCCAAGGCCGGGCGGCATTTACGAAGAGGGTCGGTTGGTGCCGGAAAGCTTTTGAGACGGACAGCGTCGGCGGCGGATGTGGAGCAGCGGGGCGGGCTGGTGGCGATCCGGCAGATCAAGTCCGCGGCGGGGTTCGGTGCGGGTGCTGGTGCCTCGCATGTCGCCGCCGATCATGACGACGAGGACGAGGATGGTGAGATGGTCGTCGGTGTTGGGGTGGAACGGGATGAAAACGGCAACGAGGAGAGCGAGGACGACGCCGAAGAGCCCCTGTTGAGTTTTGGAGCTGGGAGCAACAAGGCGGCGTCCCCCTCCCCGTCACTCTCGAGAGAAAAGCCGGGAGCGGGCGTGCGTCATCCTGCTCCTGCTGTTCCGGGGACCCCGCCTTCTGCCGAGCGTACGGTGCCGTCTCGTGGAATGGGTGGAAGAGCGGAGCCGGAGGTGGTGGTTGTCGGGTTTGTGGGTGCGGTGGGACCGGGTGAAGATGGGGACCTCCTGACGTCGACGTCGACGGGCCAGGATGATACCTCAGCACGAGGAGGAGGCGAGTCGAGTGGATTCGACGAAAGAAAAAGGGTCGTGGATGCCGATACGGAGGGGGACAGGGTGGGGAACGGGACTGTTGGCTCGTATTCGGACCCGGTGGCGTCGTCTGTGTGGCGCCGAATAGTTGACATTGCGCTGACTGTGTGGGACGTAATTGAGTGGATGGTGCTGCGATGGGCGTGAAGTTGGAGGTGGAGGTGGAGGTGGAGGCAGAGGGATGGTCAAGTACTATTTCAACACACACTGTACAGGGAACAAAAGTTCAATCGTTTTGCTTATTGACGTGGATGCACTGGCTTACTTCATTGGTACGACGTGGCCACGGGGCTTACGTCAGCGCTTACAGGGATTCGGTGAGCATTAGAATCGAGCACGACGAGTGGAATCCGAGCATCGGGATATCGAAAAGAAGCTGAGAAAGAAGAGAATGCGATGAGAGAGAGAGATAATTGTTATTTACGCGTGGGGAACGCAGATCGAAAAGTGTGCGGCTAAAGAGTAATAAACGCGCGTGCCATGGTCCACGGTCCCTTTTAAGGCAGCGTGCTTTTCATCTCCACTTTTCGCCATCGTCACGCCACTCTCTCGCCTCTCCCAATGTCACAACAGACGCTCTCGGATTCCGCCGGAACTGCAGATCTCGCTACGGGCGCAACGCACGAGGAGGTCAAGAATCTCGCTGCTCATGCCGACCTCGACATCGAGGAGCACGCGGAGGCGCCAGTGGCGGTGGGAAAGAAATCGGATAAGATCGAGTACACCCCGGTCGGGTTTGCCCTGCTGTTCCTCGGGTGAGCGCGATGGCAGGCGGCGGTGGAAGGCGAGGGGGAGTTCGATAAATCCGATCGACGCTGACTGTACCTGTTGGTTTCTCGATGGCATTTCGGGGACTCTCCCACTCACACTCCCACACACAGACTCGCGTGAGCATCCTCATTTTTGTTGCAATCCGATGACTCGCTCCTGACTGCAGTCGTCCAATGTGATTGTAGCTTGTCCGTCTTCCTTGCCGCACTCGACCAAACCATTCTCGCCGTAGCCCTACGTACGTTCACTTGCCTTCCATCGGATTGTGAAAAACCTTATGCAATCGTCTCATCTCTCACCACCTTGACCTTAACCCTCCTCTGCTTCCACGTTTCCAGCCTCCATCATCACAGACTTCCAAACCTTCTCTGGCACATCATGGATCTTCACGGCCTACCTCCTCACGGGCACCGCGTTCATCCCCTCCTACGGCAAGGCCGCAGACATTTTTGGCCGTAAAGCAGTCATCATGGTCGCCATTGTCATTTTCGAGGTCGGGAGTGCCATTTGTGGGGCGGCGACGAGTATGACCATGTTGATTGTTGGAAGGGCTGGTGAGTAGAGTTTGCGAGGTTTGGAGTGCGAAGCACGGAAGACCGAGCTCCGCGAGCGTAGCGAGCTCCGAGGTCTAAGCGCCGCTAGGCTCTGACCGAGGCTATCCGCCAGAGGCGAGTGATCCTGCGCGGAGCGTAAACCCGAAGCTGCTCGCCAGAGGCGATTATCCTACCAAGCGGAACATTCACGCGGAGATGGAGGGGCTTTTGCGAATCCCTCGAGTTTCGCTGCGAGACCGAAGCTTATACGGGCGTTTGTTTACTTTTACTCGTACAGTGGCTGGGCTGGGTGGAGGCGGCATTCTGTCGCTCGTCATCGTCATCATCTCGTGAGTTCGCACATTGGGCATCACTATACGTCCATGATGTTTGACCGACACCCCACCCACGTCTATAGCGACATCGTCCCCCTCGACAAACGTCCTCTCTACCAAGGCGTCATCGGTGGTGAGTGTCCCTCTCCTACACAGCCACGTCTCGTATTCCTCACCACCACTTCTAACGTTGCGTCAGCCGTGTTCGGACTCGCATCCGTCGCGGGCCCCTTGATGGGCGGCGCGTTCACGGACCACGTTAGCTGGCGATGGTGCTTGTAAGTCGATACTCGATTCGAGCGTGGTGGCCAAAAGGCAAACGCGACTCGTGACCCGTGATCCGTTGTTGACTGTGGTTTGCAGCTACATCAACCTCCCACTCGGCGCCGCCACCATTGTCGCCGTCCTGATTCTGCTCAAGCTTCCCGTGAGCGTCGTCCTTTTTTTTTTTTTTTGCCTCACTCTTTTGAACCTCCTCACCTTGTCACCTTGTCACCTCCCCCAATCCACTCGACGTCCCCAGGTCGCCTCCGGAGATGCCATCAAGCAGCTCAAGCGCGTCGACTTCCTCGGCACATTCCTGCTCGTCGCGGGCCTGGTGCTCGTGCTCGTGCCCCTGGCCGAAGGCGGCAACGAGTACGCGTGGAACTCGGGGTTCGTTATTGGGCTGTTGGTCGCTGGGAGTGAGTTTTGGAATCGGAAGTCGGCCGTATGACCGAGTAGTAACACGATTTACATTTGCTTTGAAGTTGTCATTTTGGCAATCTTTGTGGCGTATGAGGCTAAAGTCGCCGCCGAGCCTGTGATGCCCCTCTCGCTGTGAGTCTGAGTGGTACTCCGGCAATGACAGCAACAGCAATTCTAAGTCCTCCCCCACGTCCCCTCTCCACCCACCAGCTTCAAAAACCGCTACGTCGCCGCCGTATTCCTCTGCTCCTTCTTCAACGGCATGTCCTTCTTCTCCCTCCTCTCGTACACGCCCACCTTTTTCCAAGTCGTCAACGGCGACACCCCGACGCAGGCCGGGATCGACTCCCTGCCCCTCATCTTGTCTGTCGTGGTCTTCTCCATCCTGTCGGGCGTCATCATGACCTCGACGGGATACTACCAGCCCTTGCTCATGATTGCGGCCGCCCTGGAGATTGCGGGAGGCGCACTCATGTACACGCTTACCCAGGACTCGACGACCGCGCAAAAGGTTGGGTACTTGATCGTCGCTGGTGCAGGTTGGTGGACTTGACTGTGCGAGTGGTGGTGTGCAAGCAAGGGCGGAAACTCATCATGGCACCGTTTCGTAGGTCTTGGTCTCAGCATCCAGTCCATCATTATCTCTGCCCAGGCCTCCGCATCGCCCGAGCAGCTCTCTGTACGTGACAATCGACTCGAGTGTTCCGATGTCGCTTGATGTTGATGCATTCCTCTCTCTGTTGCAGCTGGTCACCGCCAATGTCAATTTTTGGCAGCAGATTGGTGCTGTGCTCGGAGTCGCCATCTGCTCATCCGTGAGTCCGAAGGCAATGCATCCCGACCCTCTCGTTCACCATCAAACGTCTATTCGCAGGTGTTTGCCAACAAGCTCACATCCTCGCTCGAGGTGTTGGCGCCCAACGCGAACCTCGCCTACGTCAAGAACAACCCTTCAAACCTCCGCTCTGCCCCGCCATACCTGATCCCTACCGACGAACTCAGCGGCGTCATTTCGTCCTACGTCATCGGACTGTCGTACCTTTATCTCCTCGCCGTCCCGTTCGCCAGCATTTACCTCATCGTGTCGCTCTTTGTGAAAAAGAGCAAGCTGCCAAAGGGGATTGAGATGACCGTTGCGGGCTAAACTGTTGACACCAACACGGCAAAAAATTGCATAATTGTTTGCATGTGTGGAGTACATTGCACTGTTAATAGAGTTTTTCTTGTCTTTGAAGTTTGTGGAGCTTGTGTCATTGTGCCTGCTTTCATAACAATCTACATTTCACGTGCACACCTATCATACCTCCCCCCACCCACCCCACCCGCACCGGCGACCCTGACCCGGTTCACGACTTGTCTTTGAGGGCGTCGAAGTTGTATGGCTTCGCGGAACAAACACAGTACCACGTAAGAATTCCTTCTTCCTTCACATACCCGAAAGGCGCACTCACGTGTCCAAACATCATGTTCCTGCAGCCTCCATCAATCTCCACAATGTTGCCGTTCATCGCCGAGGCCGACGGCCGACACAACATCAAGATGGCTTGGGCAACGTCTTCGGGAAACTCCGGACGCCGGTGGGGTTTCTCTGAAGCAAGTTGACGGATGAAGGGACCCGTGTATGCCTCGGTGAGAGGAGTGAATACGGGGCCCTGCGAGCAGTGAGGGCAGGTGTCAGTTTGAAAGGTAAATGAGAAGGAGGAATACTTGGGAAATATGTAGGGAGAAGGCCAGACTTACCGGGGCAACACAGTTCACAGCAATGCCTTTGGGGCCCAGACGAGTGGCGGCTGAGCGGGTCAGTCCCAGAATTGCGTGTTTGGAAACGTCGTAGGCTGTCATGCCCGAGACTCGGACGGCCTAGAGAATCCTAGAGCGCGAGTATCAAGCCCATGCTCAATTTCACTCACCGCGATACTGGCCATGTTGACAATGCGGGATGTGTTCGACCAGGGCGTGGACGTGTTAAGAGGGGTGTCATTCTCGGCAGCAGCTTTCGCTAAGTGAGGGACACAAGCTTGGATCATCCGAGCGGTGCCGGTAACATTGATCTAGGTTAACACGAACAGTAATATGGGTTACATGTTGACTCTGTGGAGAGAAAGCCTTATGTGTAGAACTTACGTCCATCACAAACTCGTAGTTCTTGAGGAAGTCGGCGTTGTCCCAAGCATGTGCGTCCATTGTCAGACCTGGTGCGATCCCCACGCCAGCGCTGTTAATCAGGAAATCAATTCTTCCAAAGTGCTTGGCGACCTTCAAAAGGCGAAACGGTGCAATTTATGAGAAGTTGCGCGGTGGGAGACACCGACAGATGAAATGCGACGACTTACATCATCTACCACGGCCTTGACGTTGTCCGTGTTTCGGACATCAACTTTCAACGCGTGAGCGACTCCTTTGCCGTGAACACTCTCAATCTCCTCAACAACTTTGGAGGCGTTGTCAAGGTTGATGTCCAGAACCTTTTGGTGAGGAAGAATCGGTTAGAGATGGAGCTTGCTTCGATTCAGCAGGCGTTCCGCCCAACAACACGCAAACACATACGGCAATTTTGCTCTTTTCATCCGCAAATAGGTGTGCCGTCGCACGTCCCAGACCAGACCCAGCACCCGTAATGACCGCGACGCGGCCAGCGGCGGAGTGGCCCATGAGTGAGAGTTTGGAGAGAGACATTTCGATGCCGGTGAGATCTGACTTTGAAGATTCAATGCCATGTGGGAAGCCGCGATGCTTTAAATAATACTCTTGTTGATTGTCGGGTGGGGGGGGTGCAACCGTCAATGGGTCTCGATCGAGCGGCTGAGCCACTACTGCCCACATTTTGCCGATTTAGGCACATTAACAAAAGCGAAGCGTTTTTCCGGTTTTCCGAACCGTGGAGCCCACCCGCTTTTTGTCTGTGAAACGTATAGTCGGAGCACGTGGAAGTGTACACAACTTCGTGGATCATAGTCACTGACAGATCCATGGACTGATCACTTGTTTAGTTGTGGTCACACTTCCCACCCTCGGTGACTCGTCCTCGCGCCTTTTATGTTACACTGTACAGTTGCCGGACTGCGTCGAGGGGGCATCCCGTCCAAACATCATCTCACATGATGTGCCGTTGGCACACGGCACATTGACCAAGCCCACTTCTCCAGTTTTCCCACGTTTCCGAAGTGAAATTCACATTTCAAAATACTCAATTATGTTGTTTACAAGTTTAGCTATAAACATATTAACAAAGGAATCTTTTCCACATTTAATAAAGGAAGGCCACCAATGGGAATACAAGTGCACACTGACCGCCAGTTGCCGATGGGGTTTGTTGCCCGAGCGGAACTTCATGCGCATTAACCCGTCCGTAGTCTTGCCAAGTCCATATGATGCAAAAAGCGACATCCAATACCAAGCCTCTGCGCAGCCCTCATCACAGCGTCTTCTCGCTCTCCTGTCGAGTTGGTCCCTCCAATTCAGGCTCCTTCCCGCTCTTATCCAAACCCACTGTCACCGCATCCAGTACACACGCACCACCCGCTGCCAGTTCCCGTTCAACTTCCTCGCGGACAGATCTGAAGACGCGAGGGAAGTCCAGCACGGTGAGAGCTTGGTTGGTCTGCTGTTCACTCTCCCAGGCCAGGAGGAAGCGATGGTAGACGTAACCTTAGGATGTGGGACGACACACGACGAGACATTGAGTTGGTTTCAACAGGTGACGCCTGACTGTTTGAAACACTCACTGTAAAACTCTTGGTACGTCTCAACCGTCGCCCCATAGGTGAAAAACAGTCTTTGTAAATCTCCCCGTCTGGCAGACTCGATGGCAAAGAGGGTCACATTGACTCCCGTGGCGGCAAATGGAAACCAGCTGCTCTCATGATTGCTCGCCTCCAGAACCTGCGCCGCCTCCTCCCCGTGATGTCTCGCAAAGTACACACAGTCGCTGAGAGCAAGGACTCCCATGCCGCGGAAGTCGGTGGCGGGGTCCTTCCCTTGAAAGCCCACTGTTACCCAGTGGTCGCCGTATCGTTCAGGAGGAGGCTCAGTGGGGCGGAGGAGGGTGTAAAGCTGAGGATGAGCGGGTGGTCAACACTGTCCGCTCGCCGAATTTCCCGGTGCCAGAAATGATACACAGTGCAACAAAAGATTTCGTGCTAACCTCGACGAGTAAAGCCCAGTGCTTCTCATTTTCGTACGATGTACCAGCCAGGGCATTGAGTGATTCCACGACTGCATAAGATCGGGCAATCGCCAAGACCGCCTTCCTCATGACATCGGCAGAGCGCTCTCTGTGGCAAAACAATGGATTAGCGTCCGTTTGATCCCCTCCCCACCACCCCACAGCTGAGTCCCGCCCCTCACTCACCCGCCAGGATCTCCGAAGCCCTTCTTGTCCGCTATTCGTCGCACGACAGCCTCCAGTTCCCTCCCTTCCAACTTTCCCGACTTGAGACGCTGAACCTCCTTTACCAAACTCCTCGATTGTTGGAGGGCCTGTTCCACCGCCAATATTGTGAAGGCGTCCGGGTCCCCTGAGCTCGTGAGGACAACAGATTCGCATATCCGCCGGATGAGAGACTTGCCGGTGAACTGTTGGAGTGTCAGGTTGGGTTCGGGGATGGCGGGAAGAGGGTCAATGTGGGGAAAGGGTACGGCGACGGGAGCGCCCGGCAGACAAGGGAGGCAACACTCACGATTCCAAAGATGCGCCGGAATAGGCGGCGCATTAGATCGAGAAGGCGAGATAGGGTGGTGCGCATAGAGATTAGGACCCGTCGCAGGTTTCTCTGGGTTTGTTGTTCTCTTCGCTTGGCGAGGCCGAAAACCTCACCGAAAAGAGTCAGACCCCTTTGCTTTCAATCATTATATTTAGCATAAGTCACAAGTACTATTTTACGAGCGACATTACGTCAATGATAATATGATCACTCAAGTTTGGTGGCCACATTTATCTTCTTTCCACCGATACGGCCCCAGGCGAATCCCTTAAACAAAATAGGAGCAGAGAATGTCAGATTTCTTTGTTCCATCTCCACTGAAGGGCAAGCAACTCACCGCCTGCTCCGCGAATTCCGCCACCGCCTTGAAGTTACGGAACGTTCTCATGTTACCTTCCACGAACGACTGGGTGTGCAGTTCAAGCCCGTGTCGCGCTGCGAAGTCCGCCACGTATGGCCGGACCTCGCGGAGTCTTTGCCGTGCAATGCGCGGGAAGAGGTGGTGTTCGACTTGGAATTGGAGGCCGCCGTGGAACCAGTCGAGCCACTTGGGGCACTGGAAAAAGTTCAAAGTGAATGAGGAAATGAGGTACGCTCAAGTCGAAAACGGAAAGCGCATTCTTACCTCCACGTCAAGCGAGGTCCTGAGCGCTTTGGTGGCCCAGTCTTCGTTCTCAGGCGCATCTGCGGTGGACATTGAGTAGTGGCTCACGGTGATTTGCAGATGCAAAATCATTGTAAGCGCGTGCGACATGAACACGTAGAGTGCAATACCCGTCCAAGAGTGGAAATGAGAGATGAGGAAGGCTTGCCAAGACAGGAACACCAGCATTGTGCATGCTTCCCAGTAGCGGTAAGGGCACCAATCCGAGGTAACCAAGTGCTTTACAGACTGGAGGTAAAGGAAAAAGCGTCCGAAACTTTCAAGGGCGAAGTAAAGGTTCGTCAGGTAAAGGAATTCAAGTATGAAAGTAGCAGAGCTTACCAGAGAATAGGCCAGTACGAATAATGTTGAACCGAAATCATTAATTGCGCAAATTTGTCGTTCGGGAAGTCCCTTTTGAAGAAGGAGGGTTGAGAAAATCGATCCTAATGTTGCCCTGGAATGAGTACCTACCAGGTGACATTGTAGTACGAAGAGTACACCTTGGACATAAGGCGCGTTGAAACAGCAAAGAATGGGAGGTGTTGGATGTCGGAATCGTGTTCCGGAGAGTTGGTCACGATATGGTGCACATTGTGACTTGATTTCCACCAGCCGATGCTAAATCCCAAAAGTGCATTTCCAACGGTTGTCCCGAGAATGTAATCCCATTTTGAGCTCCGGAGCACCGACGTGTGCCCAATGTCGTGTCCGACGAATGCCGATTGTTGCCACAAAAAGGCTGTAGTGAATGCACAAGCGATGTATGACAGAATGTGCCGTGGGGCGAAGATTCCAGTGTAGATGATGATGGCAATGCATGCCGCGAACTTGAGAACTTCGCGGATGTAGAAGGATTTGTCGGTTTCGAAAAATCCAAGCTCTTCGAGCTTTTGATGAAGTTTCCGGAAGTCGCGGGAAATCTCGGTATCTGAAACAAGGGCACCGTATCCCACAGCACCGCCAGCCTTTTCGACACGCGTCATTGGCACAACTAGGCGATTTGCTGGAGGCTCCTCAAGGGCGCCGTCTTCACTGGTCTCGTCGGACTCGATCCCGCTGTCAACACCATCATCGGCGAGGCGCCCCAGAAAGAAGTTGGGAAGACGCTTGGCAATCACATCGCTGGGATGGTATGCGTAAATAGCATCTGTCGCGTTCTTGCCTATGAAATTAAGTTGGGACTGAATCAGCCTCGGACCCCCAAAACCGCACAGACACCTTCCCGAAGAAGATGATCACCCACCTTTCAGATGGTCAATAACCAGAGGCCCTCCAGGGTGAATCTTTTGGAAGGCTGTGAGATTGTAGACACCGCCTTCGAAGACTACCAAGCAATCTCCCGCGGCGTTCCGCTTTAGGAACTCTGACAGGTAGATGGTTCGTGTCGCCATCGCGCGTTGAAGTGGCTCGGGGAATGCGACGGAAGATTGCGAAGGATTGCTGCCAACAAGTCGACGCAGCGTGAAGTTGTGGCGGTTTGCGGCTCTCAGGGCGGCGTGAAGATGGGGGAGGTGTACCAACCGTGGCACAGATGTGACCCCTTGTGGACCACCTAAAATTTCATGGGGACCCTGAGATGGCAATTGACTCACGTTCGTCCTTGAACGTCTTCCTATCGACGTTAAGCACCAGATATTGATTTATTTATTCTCATATTTCTTGTTTTCCGGAAATTTCCGACCGAAATGGAAAGTGCATCGACAGTCACTACGGTAATTACGTTTTATGATTGACGCGACGATGTTGGAGCGCGTACGGGCGGGGGGAAACGGCCTGGACGTGTGGCTTTCGCCCCCAAAAAGTTGTTCGGCGAATTTTCCCTTTTCACCGTTTAGCCGAGTTTGAGCCGCCCTTGCGTCATTATTTGCAACGTTTTGCCTGGCGGTGCTTGCGAGTTCGGCATCAAATTGGTAGTTAGGCGAGTTCTGCGGAATGGGACTCGATCTGAAAGGTACACAGGTATGGGCGCACGTACGTTTGTGAGGTGCATTTTATGAAATGTAAGTACCGGGTATAGGTATGGGTGATAAGAAACTCCGCCAAGTTTGCCAGTGGATTTGAGATGTCGGCAATGGAAAACCAGGATTCCAAGGTTATTCCTTTGCAAATGCGTCAGGATTTAGGTTCCCCATGTGAACAGAAGGATTAAAGGATAGGACCCCGTCAGAGTGGATCTTCTCTCCACCCTCTCCTGCACTTTAGTCAGGCTGTCTTACCCAAACAACATACATCTTGTCTTGCACTTCGAAGAACGAAAACCGCAAAGCATTGAACGTGCATAAATGTCTGCGGCAACCCTTGATCCACCGTACATTCTTTCTGCATTTTTCTCCACCCACCTTGCGAATCACTTCCCACCTTCCCGCCATTTTCATTTTCCACTGCCAGCTCGTCTTCTTCTTCCTCCCCAAAACTCCCTGTACTTCAAGTCACTGCGCGACAGACACATGGAAAGAAACATGGGGCAAAGGGGTCGCCGAGATGCTATACTTTTCGCTGCTTATCATTATGTACGTCCACGGATGCGTCTCGCTCCACGTCTCCACCAAAATTTGTCCTGAAACAGATGGTGACAACGTCAAACATTTCGAGGAGGCCCCTGCGCGGAAGTTAGCACTCTTGGAAAGACTACCGATACTGAAATGAGAGTCGAGCAATGTACAAAGGCTTGTTATTGAGTGTAGTTGGCGAAACGTACCTGGTCGATGAACTGCCACAGGCGCAGGTGCCACGTCACCTGCCAGGGTGAGCGACGGAGATCCACGGTCCGCGAATTTTCAATAACTCTCGGCTGTCCCTCGCACCAACGTCTACGGGTTCGCCGGAACAAGATGCGACCTGAATCGAGACATCCCAGAACCAGTGGCAAGAACCAGAGGCATGACAAGTTGAAGCCTCCCAGCAGACAACAGTCCTATTTCAAGTTTTGATCGAGTGATCCATGTGGAGCATGAGGTGGCAACAAATCCATTTCACCCCGTCGACTCTGAGCCAACAGTACCTATTGAATCTCTGATGGAACGCTGCGCGCAGAATTTTCAATGCGCGGGGAGTGATCGAGGGAAGAACGGAGTGAGTGGGTGAGTTGTGAGTTGGGTGCATGTGGCGTGACTAAATTCCTTGCCTCGGCCACCCACATTTAGACATCTTGAGGAGAACTTCAAAGCACCCAGGGGAAAGAAACAAACGACGGAAGGGACGGTCGATTAGGACGATTGAGCGGAGAAACGGAGCGTTCGAGAGTTGGGAAGCCAAGCAAGTCCGGAGTTCGAAACAACGAACCGAGGGGAGACGAGCCGGTGACGAAACTGAACGACGTCGGATTAGCGATGGGGAGTGTGGGAAATGGAGTCGGAGCATATGGAGGGGAATGGGGCGGTGACGGTGTGGTAGCAGGAATGGGGCGCGGAGGAGGTGGAAGCGGAGTGTGGCGAGGAGTTGGAGAGGGAGCACGGGTGGTTGGAAATGGCGATGCGAGGATTGGGCGACGAGTGGTGGGGAGCGGAGGTGAGTTGAGCGTCGGAAAACGGGGGAGGGCAAACGTTTAGGCAGGGGTAGGGAGGGAAGGGCTCACCAGATACGGGACGCGAAATGACACAAGATTCGAGAATGGCACGGGTAGGAAGTGGGTCGTTGTTGTATTCTCTGGAGACTGGTGTTTCCAGGATGCGTGGGTGTCGGACATGTCAGTCCCGTCTCCCACCTCAATATTCCTTCCACTCTCTGCTCCTACCGCCACCATATGATTCTCACACTGCGATACCGTCTCTCACACTCTCCCCGCTGTCCCTCCCAGACCAAATAAACTCTCTCTCACCAAACGTTCGGAACTCCATTCTGCACGCCAACATGGCACCTCGCTCTCCCATAATTCAACAACCATCCAACGCACCAAACCCGAACAACAACAGGTCGAGAGCGCGCTCGCTCGGTCCCCTTCCTCAGGACCAGTCCAACTCGTCCACCTACGATTCGAGATACCACTCCCAATTAACCAACCTTGCCTACCCACCTCAACAACCACAATCCCAAGCACCAAGCCACCTCATGTCTATCGCAGCCCTTGTACCAGGCGGGTACTCCTACGGGTACCCCCCACAGCCCCAAAACCAGCCATCTTACCACCACCAACAACAACAACAACACCAACCTTACACTCCCGTTCCACCCCAGAACCCCTACACATCCCACGCTGCGCAAAACTCCTACTCGCCGCAAAACACCGTCCCCCCCTCTCTCGCCACTCCCCCCGCATCACCTCCACTTCAGTACCTCAACCAAGTTGCTGCTGCCCGCTCACCACCACCCCAATCCTCGTACCCATTCCGGATGCAACATCAACATCAGGAACCTCCCTATGGCTACGGCACATATGAACCCGAGGGTAACCCATATGGCGGGAATGGAAGCAACTACAACCTTCAGTATGGTGGTGGCGGGTATCAGAGCCAGTACGGGAGCAATCCAGGGTACCAAAGAGTTCAAGAGGTACGTTTGGAGCTCCTGGATGAGGACTACTTGTAATGTGGGGGCTGCCAGAGGTCGCAAAGGCCCGGGGTCTGCGGATTCATGTGCCATGAAGCAGTATAACGGGGGCGCTGCTCGGTGAATACGGAGGAAGTCGTTGGAAAACCTTTTGGTCTTCCCTCTTCCTTATCTTTGTTACTAACACCGTATACCTGTCCACCCCACTTATTCCATCAGCCTCGAGCTTATCCCACTCAATATGGTGCTCAAATACCGTCCAATGCTTACGCGAACACAAATCCCGTGCGCAGCCTTCCCCGCCCACCCGCAGGGTTCGGCTACGGCCTCGCTTACCCTCCCCAACCTACACCGCCACCTGGTCCTCCCGTGCCCCCGCCTCGGCCCCCCGTGACGGACTCCAACTCCCTGTCCGACACAGCATCAGCATCTGGGAGGGAAGGTGGAGGCACAGATACGGACGACCCGTGGGACATTGTGGACATGTACGGGGACGCGGGGTCCAAAGCCGGTGATGAAAGCGGGAGGGAGGGGCTCAATGGGGGAACAAGGGAGCGACAAGCGAGGGATGTCAACGAGGATAGGTGGGGTGGAGTGCCATATGGGTCGTATGGCGCGTCGGCACCCTCAGGAATGTCTGCGGTTGCTGGGTGGTCAACTCGAGGTGACGCTGCGGGCGGATCGTGGGGTGGAAGCCAATTGGGTGTTCAACAAGCTCCACCAGTCCCTCCACCGAGGCGAGGGGCTGTTGTGGGGACAAGTAAGAGTAGCTGGGAAGCGAGCGAGGAAGAGGGTTCAGAAACGGAGGACAAGAGGATGGAAGGAGACACTAGTGGAAGGGAAGAGAGGTCGCAATCACAAACGAGTTCTCGGTCTCGATCTCGGTCTCCATCCTCCCAATCTCGGTCCCGGTCTGTCTCGCCCATCCCCCCACCTAACGCAACCTCCACTGCCCAACCCTCGCCGGTCCCGAACTCGCCTGCACCTTCACGATCCCCATCTCCCCCACCTGCACCACCACCACGTGATATTGCTCGTCGCTTTGCGCCCCGCCCCGCCAGCCAAGCAAGCGCCCACTCGCACGTCGGGGGTGCTGTATCGACCACCTCCCGTCCCACAAGTGTTGTGTCATCGGGAAAGGCCCAAAGGCCCCTGAGTCTAGCCGGGCTCGGGGCCTTCGGGTTGGGCTCGTTGGGGGGGTTGGGAAACCTAAGTCTTGGCTTTGGCTCCGTTGGCTCTGAAAGGAGTTCGCAAGGTGCAGGTGGGACGCCCAGCAGGCCAACCAGTGTGGTCGCTGCAGGTGGCGTCGGAGCGCTGTATACAAATCTCTTGAGGCCTGTGGTGGGACCTGGGGCGGGTTCGACCGGGGGAACTGCCCATGGGAGGGAGGTGAAAAACGAGACAGAGAAAGATGATGATAGCGAAAGGCAGAGGGGACGGAGGGTGTCACTGGTCTCGGAGGGAGGACGTGGTGTGTCGAAGGAGAGGGAGACAGACATGGAAGCAAGATGCCGTGCTGTATCAGGAGACAGAGAAAGGGACGCATCGAGGCGACCACCGAGGCCCACATCCGCAGCATCAAGAGCTTCGAGAGCGTCCAGGGCATCGAAGACTTCCAGAGCCTCAAGGGGGACTAGAAGCTCATCAGTGAAGCCTGACAAGGGGAGGAAGGCTACCAGAGGAAGCTCCGATTCAGAGAGAGAGGACTATAGTGGAGACGAGGATGCGATTACCAACGGTGGCCATGTCGGAAAAGGAATTGGGAATGGGGGTCTGGATGTCCGCGCGGAGTCGAGACAGTCTGTTGGCGGATATTCGTTCGCGCACAGTGATGGGGGAAGGGGGAGGAGAGAGGAGGAGAACGATTCGGCGAGCCGAAGGGATATTGACCAGGCGAGGGACGACCATGGGGTCATAGATGTCGGCCGCGACTCTGCTAGGGAGCGTTCTCGGTCACGGTCACGAGACCGTCGGGTGGCACCAGTGGAGACCATGGGCATGACTAGACCCCTTTCCGGGGCGTACGACGTAGCAAAGGGAAATTCTATGGAGACAGATGACGCCGAAGATGACGGGGAAGGTGACCCACTCAGTGCGTCGATGGTGAGCACAGCGGCCGCCGCCAGCGGGCCGGCTACGACCCCTTTGGCTCCGTCTGTATCCAGCGTACAATTGTCGGTGTCGGCAGGAGAGACCGGCAGTGTGACCTTGAGCGTGGCAGCATCGGGGGTGGGAAGCGTTGGTGTGACTGGAGGAGGTGGAGGTATTGCAGTTGCGAGTCCGGCTCTAAGCGCATACAGTTTTGGAAGTGGGGTGGGGACAGAAAGGGAGAAGGAAAAGGAAAAGGATCGAGAGAGGGGGCGGGCGGACAAGGATGTGGAGGATGGTGGAAAGCGGACGAGGAGCAGAAAGAGAACATCGTCCAAGCATCCCGCAAAGTCTAGCTCCGGGGGCGGATCGGGTGTGAAGGAAAGTGGTGGCACCACGGGACAACTCCGGAAGCGAGGGTGGATGTCTTCCGAGCCGGCATCAGGACACCGTCGGGAGCGGAGTGCGGGGCCACCCAAGGGACACCGAAGGGGTGACTCTAAGTCGTCGTCCGGTGGGGCCGTGTCGCCGTCATTGAATCCCTCGCCAGTTGGAAGGGCGTCTAGTCAAGGAAGGGTCAGCGCCACTCAGAGACATTCAATAGTTCTCATGCAGGGGCAAACGGGACAAGGCGGTGCAGAATTGGTGCCGCCGGAACCACCCGTTCGGAGGAGGTCAAAGCGGCAGGACACGGGAGGGTTGGACGCGAGGAGCTCCGATTCTCCGTCACCCAACGGAATTCAAGGTCAGACTCAGGCTCAGGGACTGTATACATCCAGGCCATCGTCCGCGTCGGGCTTGGCTCGTGGAGGTTCATCGGGATCGAGTTTTGCGGGGATGTACGCCGCATTAGAGAGGGCCGGAGCCGCGCAAACAGGAGCTGTGACCCCGTACAGCGGCTATGGCAACAAAAGTCCACCAACACGACCAATAGATCCCCGATTGTACGCGACGGCCACTTATTCTGATCCAGGGCGTCCCATGGCCAAAGCCGCCAGTGCGGGCGGGTTGGGTGGTCTGGACTCCCTCCGATCACCCACAGCAGCAGCTGCTGCTCTCGAGGGTATGAGGTCACCGACAATGCCAGGGACCCATCTCGACGCGCTGCGTAGCCTTGGCGCTATCGGGAGCCAGGCACCACCCGGAATGGACTCCACACCTGGGGCGAGGTTTTCGTACTTCCAGCAGCAGCAACAGCCATTGTACCAGCAGAACCCTGAGTTTCAACCACAGTATCTCTCCCTACCACGCACGTTGGACGCTTCAAGCCCTCCACGCATGTCGTATGACACAAGCTACCGAGGAGCAGCGTCCACGGGTGCGTCGGTCGGTGCTTGGTCCGCACCGAGACCTTCTCTGGACAGGCAAGATGTACGGCGATCTGTATATGGAGGTGTTGGCAACACCCCGGTTCCATTGCCCCGTCCGAACCCCCTCATCGATCAAGCGAGACCGACCACTCCAGCAGACTTGGCACACATATTCAGTTTCGCGGGAGATGTGGACAAAAAGCGAGATAGGGAGAGAGATGACGAAGAAGGGGCGTGGTTACCGGCTGCGAAAGCGAGACCAGCCACTTCGCAGGGAAATTATGAACCACTTGTGCACCAGCGGGCGGCAACTTCTCCGGTGACGACGGGCGATAACCAAACCTCACTACTGCAACATCGACCATCCTTGTCATCTCCACGCTACTCGACATCTCCTGGCAGGTTTTCCATGTCGGCTAACAGGGACGTCAGTGGATCCGCACCACAGCTTACGTCGCAAGGATACCAGCCGACTAATTCTACAGGTGTCGCCCAAGATGGTAGAAAGAAAAATCCTTTTTCGAGGCTGTTGCAGTTTGTAGGGGTCCGGTCACGGTCAAAGACAATGGGAAGTGCGGACTCAACATCTCCCACCTCAGCTGATCTTCAGACATCGGTTCCACCAGCCTTTTCTCCGTCTGAGCAATTTTCGACGACACCTTCATCGGGGATGAACCAGATGGGTAGTCTAGGGAGGAAGAACACACTTAACTCTGGCAGCAACTACAACTTGTATGGTCCCCCCGCTTCGGAGCCGAGCAACGCGGCTCGACCTGTTCTCGGACCGCGCACCATGTCCGATGTTTATTCTGCACAAGTGACCGTTACGGCGGCGACTTTGGCGTCGGACCGTGAAACACCACCATTCCCTCCCCACATGCGTATGACCCTAGCGGACTTCCACCCATCTATGACGTCTCGTCCGGCCCTTTCCCAGGTTCCGGCATATCTCATCGACCCAACCGCTGAGGCTCCACGACGATCAATGGACTCGGACTCCTCGGATGCCAGCAAATGGAGTTTCCATGCTGAGGAAGTGAACACAAAGAGATACTCTCTTTATGCTGTTGCGTCGTCCGCTGAAAAGGAGAAGGACGACGAAGCAGAGACGAAGGAGGCTTCAGGTGGTGGGACACCTGCTGGCGACGACATGAATGACGTTGAGGAGGAGGAGGGAAAAGCCGAGCCTCCAGAGGCAAGTCAGGCGCGACCACGGAGTAGAGCAGGACAAGCGTGGAAGAATGCTTGGAAAAGAGTCAGTATGATGATTTGATTAGAATTTTTTAATGGACTGAGCGAACGAGGGACAGAAGAGTACGCAGTGTATTGCAGTTCCAATCCATTTTTGAAGAACAGAATATGTGAATCGTGCCCCTTGACGAACAGTTACTGGATCCAAAAGCGACGCATAATAATCTCATCATTAAATTATTGACTGTTACGTTGTGAGTAAATAACAATGTCTACGCCGCAGCCTTCGCGACATCATTATCAGTTTCCTGTTCTTTTTTTGTTCCGAAGAGAGTGCTTCGAATGACTTGCAGTGGGGTGAGGTGAGGTTGGTCGATGAGGTCATCGCTGTGCCTGGAAAGGAACGACGGATCGTCCAAAAGAACAACGAAGCGGTAGTCTACTTAGTACATACCACATTTTGCGCCAACGAGGATGCTCGACGAGATTGGCTGCCCCCGCGGGACGATCATCCCAGCCACTGAGCTTGTCGTGGAGATTCTCCAGCCAACCATGCAGACCGTGCTTGAAGCGACGCTGTTCCGCCAATGACTCTTCGAGTGCCTTTCTAACACCCTTACAGTTCTCCTGGTGCCTCTTAAGTTCCGGGGACACGGTCGTATTTGGAACAGCCAGGTTTTCACCAGCCGTTTTTGATTCGCCGGCAGCAGGTGGATGCTGGTCCGCCTCTCGTTCCTGTGATACCTGTCGGCCAGGCGAAGGCGGAGGTGTTTCTAAAGACTCGGAAAAACTGGACACTGATCGCGGCTCTGATCGCGCCTGCGACAGAGCTCGCCGACTTCCAGGTCTTGGTGTCAGCGACCGTGGAGTCCGTTCACTTGCAATCCATGGATCACGGAGGGCCTCCTCAGCTGAAAGTCGCTTCGAGGGATCCACGACCAAAAGTTTGTCGACAAACGAGCGAGCCTCTGGAGAAATGTAAGTCCAAATCTCTTGTGGGTAGTAGTATTTTCCGGCTTGGATGTTGCGAAAGGCCTGCGCGTAATGATGAATAAGGAAAGAATATCACCAAAGAAATATCAACACACTTTTGGTTGTTCCTCCGCACCAAAAGGGAAAAACCCGGACAAGAGAAGATACGCTATTTGAACAAATTAGGTCAAAGACGAACATAACAACGGCAGAATCAAAATTCTGCCTACCAACAACCCCCACGGACCACATGTCACATTTTTCATTGTACGCATCCCCGCGCAAAACTTCTGGCGACATGTAAGCAAAGGACCCCACCTACAAGGGTAAACCTGCGTCTCAGTTGTATGGCCACAGAGTCACCACGGAAACCAACTCACTTCACCACGAAGAAGAAGATTACCGTGCATGACGGCTGCGAGTCCGCTAAGAGAAGCTTATGAGCTGGGAACTTCAAGAAGAGGAGCACTTTCACTTACAAGTCTCCCAACCGTACTTCCCCACCGATCTTGTCTGCCAGTGCTTCGTATCTTCTCCAATCCAAGTCCTCCACATCGTCGTCCAAGTAATCCACGGGGTTATGCAGCATCACATTCTCCAGCTTTAAGTCACGATGGACTATGTTAACTGAGTGAAGATATGCCAGTGCGCGCAGAACGGATTCCACGATCGCCCTTGCCATCCCTTCTGAGAGACCGGCTCGCGATGATTTCGTGACCAAATTTAGGAGTTCTCCGCCGCGGGAAAGTTCCATCTGTATGTACACTTTCGAATCAGACTCGTAAACGTTGTAGAACTTCAAGCAATATGCGTTGTCGACAGTCTTCATGATTTCTATCTCCCTGGCGAGCTGCTTTCTGTCCTCGCTACTTCGCATCAGCTTCTTCCTAGAGATTTGGTTGGAGGATGTGATCGATGGTGCGTCAATTATACCGGTCAGTCTTTGCGACACCCAATCCCTAGTCGTGAAAAGCGCGTGGAAGTTGTCTCACTCGATCACTTTCATTGCGTACTCCTTGGACGGATCCCCAGCTTCTGTGACGAGGAAAACAGACGCAAACGATCCTTTTCCTAGCAACGGTCCCCAGTTAAACAGAGATTGCAGATTCGTCGGAACGTCATCGGGTCGCGGAACCATCGGCAGACTGTGTGTGGCTAAACAGAATGTGGAAAAGGAGGGAAAATCGGTAGTGAGCGCAGTTGAACAGCAACAATCGGGAGAGTGTGGCTCCGTTTGTCTTTGACCGCGGCAGCGGCACAAGCTTTTGGAAATGAATTTTGCCCTTTCCCGCTTTTTTCCTCACACTACTATTCAGCGGATTGCAGTGAAAAAGCGCTTATTGTTCTCTTGTCTATTTGCGCAAAAGTTTCGACAGCTGTTAAAAGTTCTCGGATAGATGACGTTGATAGCATGAAGAGAACTAAGATTTCATAAAACTTCCCTCGCAGAAGTCGCTTTGAAGTTGGTTTGAGGAGTATGTTGTTCGAAAGTAGTGTCCTAAAAACCCGGCAACTGCCGGGAAACCGTTTCCAACAGCACACCAACACCCCGATCGTTGCGGGAGCGGGGCCGCTTCCTGAGGTGGAGATGGCACAGGTACTCGATTTCTCTTGCTGCTCTATCGAAAACGTTACCAACCCACTAGCCGAACTCAAAAGGCATCGCCGTCCCAGCGAGGCCTTATTGCCCCCCGCCCAGCATCTTCGACCGGAGTACACTCAAGAAATAACAATAATTTCACCCCTTCGTTCGGCTCTCTCGGCCGGCCAACAGGCGCCTTCTCGAATGGTCGCCGTTATCCTGCCCCGGACCTTTTCGCAGAACCCAGAGCTTCCCCACGAGGTCCTGCTGTAATGGAAACCTCCGTATCGGTGCACTCAAATGATATGGATGTCGAATTTCGAACTCCATTCTCTCACACCGAACCGAAATCGGTACAGGGGACACCGCGGTCCCTTTCCGGTTCCACCACACTTTGGGAAACTGAGCCAAAGCTTGAAGCTGGAGCGATTGCTGCTGAACCGGACCGGGTGAGTCATTAGTACGAAGAGAACGAGAATTTTCGTCGCCGGGCTAAGCGCAATCCTTTGGCAGGCATCGCAGGAATACGTTCTCCCATCGTCACTTCCCCGACCTGCCATTCGTCAATCGTTGCCCCGGCCCCTACCATCGTCGGGGCACAATTTTACTTTTCCGGACGAACCCTCACCAGGTCGGCGGCAATACCATGACAATAGTGACAGTGTCGAGAGCAGTAGCGTGAAGGCACCTCCCATCCCTCGACCCCCGACCTTGAGCACGCGCTCTTCGGGATCTGTTCGCAGCGCCGGAGGTGTCGATACAGACCACACGACCACCCCGGGTAGCGTGGATTCTCCGGATATTACGTCGATGTTGGATGGCGTGCTTGAGGATTTGAAAAAGCTGGCATCCCGAAAGACGTATAATCGACCGACCGCCGCTCAGCCTGCTACACGACTCGAAAGCGATGGGAACCCCACTGATCCTTCATGGATGGCTCCGCGCGAGCGGGACCAATATCGGGGCTGGGAGGCCACCGATTTTGAAGAACGTAAGCTCTTTTCCGGTTTCTGCTGTGGAAATATCGCTATATCTCCACAATGCAGGCGACAGGAGTGTGGATGACAGCAGTTCTACGCTCCCAAGGGGCCGTCTTTGTGAGTTGGCCCCATTTAAATGATGTGGTCGTTCTCGTCTTAACTAATCGACTTTGGATATCAGTCCGTGAACATAATTCGAGCTCTCCGTCAATACCCTCCCCCTGCCCACCGCACAGTTCTTCCAGCCCACTGCATACCGCACAACCGTCAGATTTCCCAAGCACCCCCAAACGTTCAAGTCTGCCCGGCGCTCCATCGCCGCAATATGCGAGTTCCAATGCATACTCACCTGCACCTGCTTCAGTTGTATTGGTCCCCGAGCGGCATCCTGCACTGGGAGCACACTTGCTTGCCCGCACGATGGCGCCTCTCGCCATAGCGGGCGACCCCCCACGCAAAAGCTCCTCCCAACCCCCGCCTCGGCCTTCCCCGGGAAGACATCTAATTTCCCCTCCTCCTCCTCAACATCACCACCACCACCACCACCACCATCACCGTGACCATCATCGTACAAGTGTAACACCCCCCGTTGACTCAATGCCAGATCGCTACCAGGGAGCGGAATCTCCTTTCCGCGTTGGACCCAAACGGGTTGATATAAGCTCTCTGCAACTGGAGCTGGAGCAGGGACTCGCACGACACGAAGCTGTGACGGGGGGATCTTTAAATCTGAGCAGTTTCCATCGAGCTGGATCCAGCGATGGTGATCAATTGCACGACCGCAGGTACGGTGCATCTTCTTCCTTATCTTCACCCATGTCACACAAATCATCCAGGTGGGCCCCGCTTTCCCTCAAACTTATTTTTGGAATAAAAAAGCACGACGATCTTTTCTTTAGACCGATGTCGCCATACATTTCTAATTCAGCTTCGAAGAGTACAGTTTTGGAAAGGGTCGAGCCACTTGCCCCGGATAGTCCCAGCAGGTCGAAGTCCTGGGGTCCCCAAGCATCTAATAGATGGAGCGAGGGTCAATCACACCCGAGAGTCGGATCTTTACCTCCCGTTTCTGCGGAATCCAAGGATGCATGGCACGACCAGGGCCTCTTTACGTCCATGCCTCGCTCAGCAGGAGCACAGCATGGGTATGGGAACGCCAGCCCAGCCCCTTCGAATGCAAGTCAGTACCCCTTCCCAACAGTAGATGTCGGGGCGCATGGCAGGTCGGGTTCTGCTTCTGGGTATTCAGTCCCCACCTCTCCCGGGGGTTGGAACGGGAAGACGACTGGCTCCATGGACGGCGGGTGGGGTTCTGGCATTGCGGACTTCCAAATGGCCAGCCCTTCGGTACAGGGAGGAAGGCCACCGCTTTCGACACCAGATACGTTGGTCGGTCGACAGGGTTTGGAACAAGGACATCGAGCTGCAGAAAGCCGGAGGTCGATTGCCAATGTACCCTCCGTCCCAAAAGCAAGTAAACCCGCAAAAAAGGCACCTAAGCCACCTGGCACTGCAAATCCTAAAAGTCAACCTGGTCGCACTGGAAGACGAAAAGGGTGGATGTCGCGAGATCGGGAACGCTCACGAGAACAACCCAGACTGCCTGAGAACCAGGAGAACTGGCAACTAGAAAGGAGTTTCGATTCACCGAGGCCAAGTGAGGTAGATCCAGAAATGGAAGTGGAAGTGGGACGACGTTCTCAGTCCAAGGAGGAGAAGCGTATGTCCAAGGCAGAGAAGCGCGCGTCCAAGGAAGCACGTCGCGTTTCCAAAGACCGAAGGAGCTCTTCGAGGGAGGACAAGAGAATACCCGACTCCAGAACGAGAAGCAACTCCCACGATGGGCGCGTTTCTCAAGATGTGACGCACGATCTTCCATGGATGGAAGAAGGAGGAGAGGATAAATTCGGCACCCAATCCCCCAGAAAAACCGGCGAACGGCGCAACGCCCACAAACCTTCGAGTAGCGATCCTACCATGGAAACGACATCACCACGGGAGCGGCGCGTCAAGCAAAAGCAACAGCGGGGTGAAAGCTACCACTCGAGAAAGAGATCCTCGTCGCCGGCGCTTGTACCGCAACATTCGCATTATTCCCAATCATCGCGGTCGCCCTCACCCCGGCGAGGTCACGTCACCTCGAGCAGCCATTCCCGGTCGCCCAGCAGCCATCGCGCTCGCGAGTCCCGAGATGATGCCAACGCGAGGTGGTGGAGCCAGTCGCCAGATGGCTCCAGGAGACAAGCCCTCTCTGTGCGCTCTGCACCCGCCTCGGCGACGTTTCCCAAATCGCCCGCGGTATCGACCGCGACCAGTGAAACGTGGGATAGCCGAATCAGTCTGCGGTCCGCCCCCGTGTCGTTGTACGACGATTACTCGACTCCGTGGTCTCCTGCGCCGTCAGGCGTTCGAACGGACTCTTCATTTGGGTTCAGTGGCTCGTCCACCCTGGGCCGGTCGCCTGGTGGGAGCCAAGCGGGGCAGTCGCCGCTGTACCCGCCGTCGTTCTTGGCCGCTCAAAAGGCCCGCTGGCCCATTTCGAATCCGGTGTACCTTGCCTCTGGGCCGCCCCCGATTGACGTTTCCGCAACCATTCCCGTCCAGAGGCAGGATGATGTCAAAAGCGTGGAGAGTGGGAGTTTGAGTGGGAGCGCGACAGGAAGCGGGTTCCTATCCCGTGGCAAGTTCAACCCGTTCAAAAACCTTTTGCGGAGGCTTTCGTCGACGAGGAACAGCGACGGCACGTGGGTTGGTGACCCCGTGGTCGTTGACCCGGCTGCGGCTCAGTCAAACGCTGTACCTGTACCAACATTTTCTGGGCATTACTATGAGAGCTCGGGGGCAGTCTCTCCGTCGGTAGCTCGATCTGAACGGTCCGATGTCAAAGGGATCGTGAGGCGTGTTTCTGGCTTCTTTGGGTAACTTAAAAGTTCAGTATTGGTTTCAATGATACTTCAACCTATTCCATAATGTTTACATTCATCTGTCGCTGACCCGGCTGCCGTAGCTCACTCAAATGCAGCAGTCGAATCCGTACCATTGCATTACAACAAGAGCGGTGGAGTCTCTCCATGGTAGCTCGATCAAACAAGACGTGTTCCTTCGGGTGACTGAGTTTCAGTATTAGTTGCAATGGCACATTCAAACTATTACATAATGTGTTCATTCGCCAATAGGTGTGAGCGAAATCAGTCATCAGTGAAAGTGAGTCAGAAGACTTGACTCAACGCAATGTATAAGCCCCCCGACACATTGCATTCAACTATGACCCAATACCCTTCCTTGCACCAGCGGAGAAAAGAGTGCCATAATACCGAATGAAACCGCTTTATGCCTGGGCATTGGGTTGCGAAGAAACGTCTCGTGTAGGACCACCTCTTTCGCAGAGGAACGTGCAAGCGGACTACACTTGACCTGGTGCTACGCAAGTCCGAGGCTACACCAGACGATTGGAAGGGAGAGTGTCCTCTGCAGGGAATACACAACTTCGTCTGGAGCTCGGACGGTTGCAACTGCCTCGCACGAAATCTCTTTACTTTGCACGGAAGTGTAGTATACAATGAACTGCCAGGTGTTCCACTTCCTCGGCTTGATCCGCACAGAGCGGAGAGAGAGAGACCGGAGATGGGACTGTTGCCGTCGACGATTTATCCGCAGTTCAACCAGTCCAGACCCTTCCGTGTAAGGGTGCAGTTCAAATCCACGTCTTTGATACAGCGAGACATGGAAATCGAGCGACAGGATTCAAGTATTTTATCTTACCTCTTGGCCAAGGTGAATCGCGATTCGCGGGTTAAGATTGTTGGGGCCCATTCCCAAAATAGAAGGCCGTGAACGTGCCAGGAGAATAGCTCGTGATCACTATTTGCTTTCGACTGGTAACTGTCTGTTTTCCAATATTTTCAGACGCGTTCGGAGTATGTGTTCAAAAGTGGTGAGTCACCGCACCTGAAAATAAGGGTATTGGGGACGCTTTCGGTCTGCCGCGGGTCCGAGTTTGCTGTTACTTTCCTTCTCCGCTACGCTCGCAACTCACGCAGCATTCAAACCGCAAAGGTGAGCGTGGACTCCGCATGGCAGGAGCGCCGGATTGGTGCGGGCGGGCGACCGTCTCAGCCCCAACTCCCGCTGCATGTCAAGCCACCTCCCGTCGCGTTCTTCCGCACCATCCCGCTGACATCCATCGCGTCCCGTTTCCGCCTGCATCAACAGCTACATCAACCGCAAAGGCATCCCCGCCTCGATTCTTTTCGAATCTCTTACCACCATGTGCTACCCGCGTTCGCTCTCAAAACCCAGCATCGACGCCCTCGACCTGCAGAAGCGCCTCATAACGCAGCAACTTCTACAGGCTTCCGTCCTCCAGCAGACGCTTGCAATGCAGGCCGCAATTCAAGAAGAGGAGAAACGTGCCGCGATGGCGACAAAAACACAGACGGACGAGGAATATATTGATTGGGACGCTCTTTTGGGCGAAGGTGAGCAAAGCTCGCTTTTCCAACGAAAGCCATCTCGGAAGATGGGTCAGTCAGGAAGTGGATAAAAAGGACAGGAAGTTCCGACTTGGAATGTTGGTTGCATCCGGGAAGGGTTTCGGTGTTCAGGAAGCAAGGGTATCAGCATGATGTAGACTCTTTTACTACACATCTACATGGCTTTCCTCTGATGCATTCCGCGTCGAGCGCCATTCTCTTGGAGAACACCCTCCAAACCACTCCCCTTATCGAGAGATCCTTGCTTTTCCTTTTTTTAAGAATGCCTCTGCCTCCCTCTCCTTCAACCTCCAGATATATCCCCCGACTCAGTAAAGAATGCCACATCCGAGGATCTCAGCGCTCTCTTCCCGGACCTCATGTGTGCACCAATGATTGAAGACGTCGATTCCATGGTCCAGCCTCGGGAAGATGCAACCGCAGCAGTCTTCCAGCCTGTGGTCGTAACCGCAAAGGTAAGCACTGTCGAACAATACGTTCTCGGATCCTGTTTTCGCCTGGGAATGCGTTGTACCGCTCCATTTTTGCATGTTTTTGTCATACATCTCACCATTATTCACCAACAGCCACAGCCCGCCCTCCCAAACGTCATGGCGTCACAACTGCTCACCCCTCCACTGTCCGAGCGCGCCTTCTCACCACCCACGTCGGTCAAGAACGAGCCCTTCTCCGTGGCGTCATATCTGCCCACACCTGGGACGCCGTCCATGGGCGTCGCCAACTGGGCGACTGCTTCGGCCCAGGAAATGCTCGCAATGGCCATGTTCCCTCCGATTGCCCCGACGATAAGCGTCGTCGAAGATCTGCCGAGGGCTGAAACCGCATTCCCGATTCCGGTCGCGCCAGAAGCGACGCCGATCCTCAACAGCCTGGGTGCGTCGCCGATCCTCAACAGCCTAGACTCGGCGCAGATGCAGATGCAGAAGAAGCGCCGCCGGGCAAAGGATGATGAGGAAGAGGTGTCGGACGAAGTGAAGCTCAAGAGGATGAAGAACACTGAAGGTGTGTACCACCGTCCTATTTCCACAAATCGTCGGCACACACAGTGACACCTTGCACCCACCCCACCCAACGCAAACAGCCGCCCGTCGCTCCCGCCAGCGCAAAGCCGAGCGTCTCGACCACCTCGAAGTCCGCGCGGCAGAACTGGAAGCTGCCAACGCCGAGCTTCGTGCCCAGTACGAACTGTTCGAGGAGGAGCGCCGCCGCTGGGAAGAGGAGGAGGGCAAGTACGCCGAGCGGATAGCTTGGTTGCAGGCCAGGTGGGCACGACTTACTTCTTCCGGTGCTGCCACATCCGTCTGACTCGTTTTCTGTGATACAGGTTGACGGAAGCTCGTGAGGCTATTCGAGCACACGGAGGTGCTGTCGCTGGCCCAATTTCCCCGCCGGAATTGTCTTCGCTGTAGTCCAGGAGGACGTCTTTTTCGCGGCGTTGGTCGAAGCCCGTATTTGAGCCCCCCCTTCCTTTCGTACTTTGCTTTATGTTCATAATTTGTGGGACACCTGTGTGTTCCGCTTCTTGTGCCCTGGCCAGTGACTGGCCGAAGGGTCTCTGTGTACGAACATTTTCGTCGTCTGGAGTGTCGAACTAAAGGTTGTCAGACGGTTTCATTGTTTTGATTTGGAATATAATCGTGATTGAGTACTGCTAGTTCTGCTCGGCTGATCAGGGCGAGTGGGGTATTTGCTGTGGGCAAATTCACTTGCTCCACCTCAAAATTGGTCCTCTCAATTCCTAACAACCCACCCAAATCGAACCCAGACAATGGCACAGAAGCGGATCCAGCGGGTACGTTGGGGGCATTATCGGTCAAGAACTTGCTTGTGGAAGGGAGGACAGGATTCCATCGATTCTTGTCACAAGTGAAGCATCGAGCACACGTTGCTGCTTCCTCGCCCATCCGGGAAACCATGTTCCGTCTTTCTAGTTTCTGACGTCCCCTGATGATTGACCTCCATCCCGCTCATGTAGGAGCTCGCAGAGCTTACCAAGAACCCACCAGGCAACGTTTCGGTGGGACCTGTCGGCGACGACCTCATGCATTGGCAGGGACAGCTCGTAGGATCGGTGAGTGACGAGCGTGCCGCTGTGGGCGGCAGCGATGGGGGTCGAGTTTTCGGATCCTGAATTCTCATTTTCGTTTCGTTGGTCGTTGTAATTGTACCAATATCCATGATTGCCCCACGTCGCCTCTGGTTTTGGGTTGCTTTGGGACGCTACGGACTTGATTGCTGCTTTTTTACTGTGCGGGATAGGCGAACGGGTGAGCTTTTGGTGCGGTTGTGGTGACATGGTTTCCCAACCTTCATACCGTCGATTCATCTCTCACCCAGACCGTACAAGAACGGTGTCTTCAAACTGGACATTGAATTCACATCAGATTACCCTTTCAAACCTCCCAAGGTCCGTGTGTGACTCGAATTCTTGGCTCCAGTCACATAACTCACACAACGCCCTCGTCTCCTAAGATCAAATTCGCCACAAAGATCTACCACCCAAACATAGACGATGATGGATCGCTCTGCGTCGGTATTCTGAAATCGGACGTGTGGAAACCCTCCACCAAGCTCGCCGACGGTACGTTGAATCGTCAGCCCGAGTAGTTGGTCAGTTGTGGCGAGACACTCAATTTTATTTGCCCACAATCTATCCGGACCTTTATCCCCCGCACGTCGCTTGTCCCCATCTGACGCCGCAGTGCTGCTCGCGATCGCCGACATCCTTGACAACCCCAATCCGGACGACGCTCTGCGAGCAGCCATTGCCGAGCAGTACAACACAGATAAGAAGCAATATCTGAAGGAAGCGAAAGAAGTGGGTTTCAGGGGTGTCTTTTTGTTGGGGTGGAAATCGGGTAATAACACTGTTGTGTGGTTCTTGTTTTCAGTGGACGAAGAAGTACGCCACTCCCTCTTGATGAAATGTTCTTTTGGATGACATCTATTTTAGAGGATTATATGATACCATTTCACCCCATTGGCATGTATTGTTGAATTGAACATCACATATTGCACAATCAGTGCGCCCGTGCGATTGCATCAGTTCTATTTCCATATTTACAAGATTGCGAAGTTGCAAGGTGGGATGGTACGTAACGCAAGTTGTCTAGTATCGGCTCTCGAGTTCCATCACCTCAGCCTGTACTCTCCTCACTTCTTGAGACGTAGCCTGAAGCTGGGCTTGCGTCCGCGCAAACTCGTCTCGAACGCGTTGCATGATGCTTTGGAGACGTGACAGCTCCCGGGCTTCCGCGTCAGGGCCTGACAGAACGGAAGGACTCAATGGCAGTTCACACGGTTCTGTCAGGTCATTTCACGCACCGAACTCAGCGGGTCGGTTCAGAGGAGGGGTAGGAGCGGCTTCCAGGGCACGCAACATTCCTTCGGTTGGTTCGTTGAAGATCTGGGCCAAAGATAAAGTTCAGCTTCAGCAGAGCACTCGCAAATGAGAGCAGAATCTGCCTCACAATTTCATCGTACTTCTCCGCCCTGATAGGCATCCTGCCGACGAGCTGTGTGTCGTCTTTTGAGTACAGTTGAAGACCGTGGTACAGAGTAACCGAGCGCTCCGCAGGATCGGCAAAGTGAATTTTGATGGCTATTTCGAATTCTCCCCAGCCAGACTCCCGGACTTCGAAGGGGTCGGATTCGATAGCTTGAAAGGTAACGAGTTAGTTTGATGGCAGCCCTACGATTCGGGCATCCAGTTATCGTTCCGGGAAAGGGTCCTTGCTCTTTGAATAGCTGCACAACCCGGTGCACTGCTCACTTGCTCAGTCCCATGAACGTTTCCGTTTCCCTTCCGAAAAGTGTGGCAAAGATATCAAAGAAACTCACCACGGGTTGGCACTTCGAAGCTTTCGTGGAGCTTGAACACAACTTTCTTGACATAATGAGATATATTCTCGCCATCCGCACCCCGGACAAACACAATCCATTCGTGGGTATGTCCCTGAGGGCTCTTCTGGATCAAGGGTTGGGCATAAGACCCATATATGATTGGTTTTACGACTTGTCTATTCTGAGGAATGTGAGGTGGATTGGTGTGCGAGAGGACAGTCAGCGAGATTTGGTGGGAAAACAAGGGACGGCAGTTTCGCTCATTGTACCTTCACGCGAGGGGTTGTTTGCTTCACGTTCATCGGGCGATCGACTCAATTGAGTGGGCTTCGGAATTTGCTTCGGTCAAACCTCCAAATCCGTGTGCCGTGCACTACGTCTCTAATGAAACGGAGACTAGTCAGCAAGATGCTCTGTTAACATGAATGGTCATTTATCCCACTGAAACCGCCTCACATGCAGATGAGGACATGATTGGAACACACAAATGGAAGAAAGCACGAACAAGTTGCATTGCGTATAATTTGCATCTAATTTCTGAGCTAAACATCGCAACAATATTGACAAAGAAAATGCTAGTACGTGCCCCAAATCCAACCTATCTAAAACCAACCAATCCAAATCGAATTGTGCCACCGTCCGACAATTTCCAACCCTACATCTTGTCCAGTGCTTGTGCCAACTTCCCCGCTCCCTCATCTCCAATCGCTTTCGACATGGCCTCCCGAATATCCTTGTCGCTAGGTACTTCTGCAGATCCCGAGGCACTGTAGAACGCGTCCAGGTATACCTGTTCGGAAATCGGTCATTGATATTGGTGGAAAAACACGTGTGCAACAAGAGGGTGAAGCCCACCTTTGCGATCTCGCCAGCAACTGCCCGTTCCACCACACTGCCCTCTCCGTATACGGCAGTCGTGTCTCCATTACGCACTTCACCCCGTGCTGCTGCGGCCTTTCCACTCTCCCTCGCAAGAGCAACAGCCTCCGCTGTGTCCGCGAGGAACTGGTCGACGGCTCGCGCGGTGATGAGAGTCACGGCAAAGTGAAGCGCTGGTGGCAGTTGGAGGGACGAAAGGTGCCTTGAGGGAGGAGTTATTGAGCACGCTGGACTCAGAGAAGAATGGTGCAGGTAGGTGGATCACTCACCATCCGCGCTTTGTCATGGCGTGTCCGACTTCGCCAATGTCTACAAACGGATCCGAGCTCTGCCACGAGACAACGCAGGCGACTGGGTTGCCGATCACTTTGATTCCGGGGATCTTGTTCAGCCTATGTGCATCAAAGAGCACGGTTAGCATAAATTGATGCTTAGATTCACACGAAAAGTCGTGAGCAGTAACCGAACACTTCAACGTACCCTTCTGAAATTTGGCGTGCTGTCGAAATGATTTGTTTCGTCGAAGCAATGTACCCATCCTCGCCATTTTTGACCANCGATGCCCAGCATCCCGCAATAAGAGCTCCAGGCCTCGAGCCAGCCACGCCGCTGGAAGATCAAACGTCATTTGAGCTGTGTGTGCCGACAAAGCAACGGGGCTCAAACTCACTGGCTGGCGTAAAGACCTCCGGGCCAACCCGTCTCCACAGAGTATTGGTACCGCCTCAGTTCGGCTGTGCGGTACAAGATTGTCGACGTTCCCTTGGGTGCGAACCCGTACTTGTGCGTGTCGCACGAAATGCCTGTTATCACGAAAAGCCAACTGTCGGACTTCAATCTCTCAAATTCATAGCTCGTGAAACTCACTGGTAACACCTTCCACCTCAAACCCGCCTCCAAAGCCCCTGCTTCCGGTCCACCCGAGGTCCTTCTTCAAGTCGTCCCCGAAGCCAGCCTTCTCCATGAACGCGACAACAAAGCCGCCCAAGCAAGCATCGACGTGGAGGCCAACACCGTACTTCTTCGCCAAAGCTCCAAGAGCGGGAATGGGGTCGCATATGCCATGAGGGTAGTTGGGAAGAGAGCCGAACAGCTACAAAGCAATGAGATCGTTCCGATGAGTGAACGCATCGGAGATAATATAGAGTAGAGAGTACTCACAGCGACAGTGTTGCGGTCAATGGCACGCTCGACAGCACGGACATCCACTTTGAAGGTTTTCGGGTCCAGTGGCACCTTGCGAAGCTGGATGTTAAAGAATTGAGACGCCTAAGTTTGCAGCGAAATTGAATTTTCAAAATTCAATCACATGTGAAGCGAAACAGAGCGAAAGAGAACAAACCTTGTCAACTGCTGCGTGCGCGGTGATTGGCACAACAACGTTTGGTCGAGTGATTCCCTTGACGTCCCGGCCCCAGTCTCGGTAGCTCTTGAACGCCATCAACAAGCTTTCAGATCCTCCAGAGGTGAGCACTCCACCGGCACCAGAGGGGGCGTTGACTGAAAAATTGTGTTGCCGTCGTAAGGTGGCCGAATGCAGGTTTTAAAGGTACTCGCAAAGACTTACACATGTGAAGAACCATAGAGATGACTTCGGCTTCCATTGATCGTGTGGACTCGAAGAGAGTAGGGTGGAGTGCCTGCAAGACCAGTCTCTCAGCGGTGCACCGCAAGGTAACTCGACAGACAGCACTCACATTGGTGAGAATAAACATCTTCACGGCCTCTGCAGACAGCTCCTTGACTTCTCCTTCACCGCTGTACACGGCCCCTGACACTTTCCCTTCTCCAATGTCACTCGAGTCTCGGCTCTTGTATTTCTTCAGCTCCGTCATGACGTCCTCGGTCGAAAGTCCACGAGCCGGAAGCTGCGTGTAGTGCGTCAAGGACTTGTCGTAGGCAGAACGAGCGACTTTTTGAGAAACGCGGGTGGAAGCAGCGAAGACGGCGGCTTGGAGGGGGTTGGGTTTGCCGGTGACTCGGAAGAAGAGCTTCGCAAGGTACTAATTAAAGTGAGCAGCGATCAGAGAAGGAGATGAGTTATTAATTTCTGTAATGCAACGTAATGTGCAAATGGTGCCTGACTTACCAGTGGCAGAGTTTT
>KQ965839.1:0-25252 GCA_001574975.1 Gonapodya prolifera JEL478
AAAGTTATGGGTACAAGGTTCTGACTCATATTGGATGACAAATCATGTTTAGTAAGCAGAACTCAGCACGTTTGGTATAAGTAGAGAGCATTTTCCCCATGTAAAGTGAATGAGACGAGAATTCCACTAAGTCCCACAACCCTAGGGTCTTAACACTTCCACTTCATTACTTTCAGCTTCAATTGTCCCCAAATGTCCAAGCTGCTTTGTAAGGAAGCGTTGTCCCGAATTGCACTGTGTTGTCAATTTCCACTCTCTGTAAAGCCAGAACCGGTCCAGCGCCACTGAAAACCATTTCTGCATAGAAAAATGTTGAAACAATGCATAGTCGCACGACCATGAAGATGCTAGCTTGAAGAAATGAGCAACGATGGAGTTTGGGAAGTAGACGCAAGACCACCTGCACCACTCACCAGGATGGCATCTCCGTTGCAAAAACTACACATTTGCCCATCTCCAGATGCCTGCTTGCCACACATCCTCCCCAACAGTGCGTGCTTGATGGCTTTCATCCAGAATGGCGAGGTGAGCGGGAGAGGCAGGAGAAGGATGGATTGTGCATGTTAGAAGGAGAATAATGACCAAGAAATGGTAGTGGTGCAAGCGTCCGGAGGGGTTGCACAGGGTGGTTGTGTTGGACACCGAACGTTGGAAACAGGAAGCGAACACAACTCATTCATTATTGTCGGTCCCAGGTTTTTTCCATTTTTATGAGAACATTATTTGAGCTTGATTATAATATGAGATCTACTAGTTACGTAAAATGGGACCACATCACAATGTTATGACATTGCGCGACCCCCATTCATTGTACCACCACAGCTCCAGAACCAGGGTCAGCGCTCTACAGCTAGAATCGTGAGAGGTTGTCAGGGATGTCCAAAAAGGACTGAGCACTTGCTTCAACAAGCGCAATGTAATCGAATAGCTAACTCACCTTTACATCATCCAAAATCCAAGAACAGGGGCACAAGTGAGGGACGTGCGCCTCACCTGAAACGTTCCCATAGAAAATGGGCGTCTTTTTGCCCTGTTAAGGGGAACTCTTTTGATCAAACTGCAGGAATTGGTGCAGTGGGTGCGCTCCCAAAGCAATAACTCACCTTCTCCGCTTGGATACATGTGTCCCGTAGTTACCCACAAACCTCCTGATTCTGTATTTTCATGTTGGAACTGCACCCCGGGTTGAAGGAGCGCCGAGTGCATTTTCATTGGAAATCACGCCGCTCCGTCTGGTTCAGAGTGGCAAGGCTGCAAACACCACAATTGCTTCATTTTTATGTGAAACAGTGGTCAAAGGAGTCCCATAACCGCTGGTGCCAGTGGTGTAGGAGGAGAGGTGTTTGCAAGGTTCTTCATGGGAAAGCATTTTAACACATTCACCTCCTTTTCCATTATCCTGTCCTATGAACCATCCAGTAAAATTCTTGTATTCGGAATGTCCCGCACTTGCCAGGAGACGTTCCCCAACGCAGTATTGATCATCAATTCATCTCGTTGGCACAATCCCAAGTACGGCACCTGACAGAGCAAATTCTCTATTGCCACAGACAAGAACAACTGTTACGACAACAAAATTGCACTGCCAGGCTACCGGATGGAGCAGAGAACACGAGATTCCAGTACAAACAGAACAGTGAACGTGATGGTGATGATTCGTGGGAGGCAGGGCAAGAGTATGCAGCAGAGGCTTGGGGAAAGTGCTTGGAGGGAGCCAGTGGGGTGATGATGGACTTCAAGGGGTATTGGTGGCTGAATTTGTCCGAAGTGCTGAGAGACCACAAGACTGTAGATTTTGCTACTCATTCCCGTTGCTCAACAACAATAGCAGGATAAACGGAATTGATATTCAATAGAAATCTTTATTGTGCATCAAATAGTACTAAGTCTGCCCTCTGACTGCCTTGCGTTCTTGAGATACAGAGAAGTGAAATTTTTGCTAAATTTCATTTTTGAAGCTCTTTGTAAGAGGATCCCATTGATGTGACACGCACCTATGCAGCACTTTCCATTCAAAAGATTTGGGCAACCAAAATCAGTTCAAGGCCCATTCGCACACTCCACCCAACACCACCAGCTCAAAGCCCCGAAACCGGCCATTCGACACCACGAAACACTTATTTTGTTCAAATTTGTTGTGGAAACCTTGATACTCATAGATTTGATTTCTACAATCTACATCAGAGAAATGACAACGCGAGGTCATCCCAGGCATTCATAATTGTCAGCCCCAGGATTTTTCCATTTTATGAAACCTTTTTTTGAACATAATTACAATATGAGATGTAGACCTATGTTAAATGGGACAATGTGACAATGTTATTATTGCCCCACCCCAAATTCATTGTACCTCAACAGCTCCAGGGCCAGAGGCCACGCACTACCATAAAAAAACATGAGAAGTTTGCTGTGACAGCAAACAAAGGATGTGCGCTTGCTCCAACAAGTGCAACACCTTCGCAAAGCAAACTCACGTTAACATCATCCAACTTCCAAGAACAGGGGCGCAAGTGAGGGTCATGCGCCTCACCTGAAACGTTCCCATATACCATGGGTTCCTTTTTGCCCTATTAAGGGGAACTCTTTTGATCAAACTACATGAATAGTGATATGGGTGCGTAACCAAACCCAACAACTCACCTTCTCCACTTGGATACACGTATCCCTTGTTTCCCACTAACCTCCTGATTCTTTTGTTTCATTTGAGATGCCTGAACTGCACCCCAGGGCCTTATTTAATGAGCGCCAGGAGCATTTTCATTTTGAAGTCACACTGCTCCTTCTGGTCCTGCAGGGTGAAGCTACAGACACCACAATTGTTTCATTTTAATATGAAAGATCAGGCAATAAAGCCACGTAACCGCTGGTGCCATGGTTGGGGGTCGAAAGGTGTTTGACAACATTCTTGAGCGGAAAGCATTTTGACACCCCCACCCCCACTCCCATCGTCCTGTCCTATGAGCCATCCAGCAATACCCTCGTATTCAGGATGTCCCACGCTGGCCAAGAGCCATTTCCCAATGCATTGTGACAAGTCAATGTACATCACAGGCACAATCTCAAAAATGACGCTTGACAGTGCAAATTCTACATCGTAACAGACAAAATGTCTGTAACGACGACGACATTGCGCTGCCAGGCCACCAGATGGGGCAGAGAACACAAGATTCCAATATGAACAGAACAGTGAACAAGGTGGTGATGATTTGCAGGAGGAATCGAAAGAGTATGTGGAAGAGGCTTGGGGAAATTGCTCGGAGCAAGCTCGTGGGGTGACAATGGGACTTCGAGGGGGAATGGGGTGAACATTCAACACATTGACCAATCAATGGAATGGTTTGCCATTCTGCCAAATTAAAAATAATTGGAACATAATGCAGTATTAATTAAATGTAACAGTACATAAAATCTAACATACGCGGGCACCTTTGGCACCAAGTACATAGACGGACGTCGAAGTGGGTCTCCACCCCGCTCCCCCTTCACTCACCTTGGTAAATTTGGTCCGGGAGATGAACACCAAGCCTACTTTGGCAGAGAGGCTGGCAAATCCAAAATCAGTGTAGGGTCATGCTAAAGCCCAAATCATGCAAAATGCAACTAGAACACTCACCTTTCACATTCACTTTCCATGTGCCAAAAGGTGCACAGCAACTTGACCTCCTTGTCACAGTGCAAATTACGTTACTAGCGATTTAAAACTGAGCAAGAAATGTCACAGTGTCATCATTTGGAAGATCAGAGCCAACTTTGAAGAACTCACCATCAGGTTTCAACATCACCACATGACCAAAATGCAATTTTTCATTGCAAAACACCTCTTTAGATGTGAGCGCTAGCAAACAAGGTCAGCTTGTGTGAACCATGGGCTCTATCATCTTGAAACTCACCTGGTGTCGGTGGGTGTTGGATACCCACACCAGGCCCAACCAACAGCACTTCCCATACAATCCAAGTGACGTCTTGCTGCCCTGTTTTCATTTGATATTGGTGGAGCTGGTCTTGGGCAGCGCCAAAGGGGAGCGACCAAGTGTTCCAAATATTGGAACTCCAGATGCTCCACCAGTGTATGTCCACTGAGGCTCGCAGCAAAAGCAAGCATAGATACATTCATTTCCGGTGGAAAAAAAACCCGGAGCGGCCAAGGCGATTGTATGCCGTTGCCACAGAGAGGTCAGAGAACCGTTATATGTCAACTGTGCCATGACACTCACCTCATACCCATCGTCCTGTCCCATGGCTTATCCACAGCACTCCTCCTATAATTGATTGTCCAGTCCCAGCCTGACATTTTCCTTCAAAGGCTGGAAGGCTGATTACGATGGAGGCATGACAAGAGTCTGGTGGCACCACTTTTACATCAGGATGGACATGGTTGTCCATTCTGAGGTGAAAACAGTGCCAGCAGATCACCTGGGACAAGCGAAGCCTCCAGAAACCTTGAGAAAGCATTGTTCTTGCAGGCAGAGCTTGGTAGCGGCGTCCTGGGGATTGCAGCTGTTCTCTGGGAGGTGTGGAGAGGGGGGGGCGTCTGTAATCAACTTGGAAAAGCCATGGGTTTGGTCCCCACTCGTGGTGTGTTCCGTTCTTCACCTCAAACATGTGACCACAACAACTGAATTTCATCATCGGAGATGACTGAACGTTACTATTCTGTTTGCTCTTATCTATTGAAATTTTCATTTTCATACAGTAGAAACAATAAATAACATAAAGTATCGAATCTCTCCTCGCCGATCTCACGTCTGTTCCCTCCACCTTCAGCATTCCCTGTTCCTTTTTTGCGAGTTCTGAAGAGTAATATAAGCTTACCTCCATCCCCTACAACAGAGAACACTAGAGATGGGGAAGAAGGTGGTGAATACAGTATCCAACCACCAACACTGCCATCGGCATCATTTTCACAACCCACCTTGAGCTGACATCAGCGTACCAGCATCCTCCGACATCTTAAAGTGTGTTTGCATATTGCGCGAGGAAGAGAGACCTGTTTGTAGGGAGGGGTGTTCATATGTACGTCATGATTAAACTTCATGCACCCATTCCCACTCACCTGTCTGAGCTCCAACAACAATTTTTTGCAGAGAGCTTACTCATAGATATGAGTTACCTGTGTCACAAGCGCAGCTTGTGAATAGAACTATTCAGTGTCCCAGACCATCTGAAGGTTTTGGATTCATTCACGGGGCAATCCTGTCAGCTGTACACGTAATTTTGAGCCAGGAGCCACACACAGAATATAAAATTGCTATAGTAAAACACTCACAAAGTTTCATGACTATAAAACTGGTGTAGCTTCCACAATCCCATTGCAAGGTACCAGCGTCCCGATTCCAGAGTGACTCACCCATCCACCAATGGGACCTGCGATTCACAGGATTCATTGATCATCTAAATTAACGTAATTTCGTTGGGAAAAATGTGTTGTTTCGCAGTTGTGGGGTTGGGCGAATTATCAAGAGGGGAAATTCCCCACTTCATGCTGCACCCGCACTAACTTTTGAGCTATGCCTGCACTAACTGCTCCTGCCATAAAGCAACCGCCTTTCAATCTTGGGAGCGGTGACACAGATCAAAGTGCAACAACGCAATTCTATGCTCAATTCATTTATTATTGCATCTTCAAAGTTTCGTTTGAATCAGACTACTCCTTGTTGATTTATTTACAACTTTATGTGCAACTCATATCAGCTCATTTATCAGCAGCCTCTGCTGTCACAAAATCTTTACAAATGGACACAACCAGTAATTCACATACTCAAGCTATATCTGTCAATCATATTTGCTTGACAAATGCAGCTGTAGATGACATTTCAGTCCTCTTTGTCTGCACATTCATACACCAGCACCCTACCTATCCTTCTTAATTTTCCAACAGCAACTTTATACTTTTCATGATGCTATTGCTATGTTCAAATGGATGTTCAGACTGTATTACTAACCCTGAGGAGATGGTACCACTTTGCACTCTCAGGTCTAGGAACTTGAGAACTAGGACCAAGAACTCTGCCAGGAGCTTGCAGCTGTTGCTGGATTGGGACACTGTAACACTTTCTGTCTGGCCAAAGCTGACTGATGGGAGGAAGAAGGAAAGGGAGGGTAAAGGAGGGGAGCACAATGTCACACTGGCATCCACTAACATGGAATACATAGAGTAGTATAAGTGTTAGGTATTAGCTGCTGTGCCACTACTGTGGCTGCAGGTTTAGATGTGCACACCTGCACAACGTGCCCTAAGTTTGGCATCACATTCCTGCGGGTGAGTTCCATGCACATTACAACTTTTTATGTATATTTGATTACACATACATGTTCCTGCAGACTACAGGCTTGTGCAGCTCACCTAGGTTGTGTAGCACATCTGGTGATAATTAACAATTTTGCAGACTTTTCTAGTATCAGTTTTGTTGTGTGATGGAGTAACAATGGCATCAATCTTTCCACATCCTGAATATATAAAGTCTTGTCTGATCCTATAACAAGTGGAAGTTTGTTTCACTCATGTTGCTGGTGGCCTAAATATAGAATACATAATGGTTAAGAATTTGTAATTCCTTCAAAGTCCATGAGAAGATTTAATTACTCCATTCAATAATAGCTGGATCTGCTGAATCTTTAAGTGATGTCAAATTTGTCTGCTTCAACAAGTTCATGCATTATGCAGCAGACTTGGCACTGAAGTAATGCTCAGTAGAAAATTGTTTTGCAATTTCACCAATTGCATTAGCTTGTTTTCCTCTAAATGAAATGTTTTTAGATGCATTAAAAGGAGAGTTTCAGAATGTGTTTCTGTTGTTGTATGGTAAGTACTTACTTTTGTCATCAACTTCTGTACTTTCGTACAACTTGAGGGAGTCTTTGACCAACTGAGTAGTAGCTTTCTTGCCACAACTATTAATATCTCTCTAACAGGGTGTCCAATTTTCCCTGTCTGAAGGTGGAGATCTTTTCTCTTGAATGTCTTAAGGAGCTAGAAAAATTTATTGTAATGAGTTGCAATAATTGAAAGATATTTGGTGGAGTTCATTCAGTGCTTATACTGACTATTTCCATAATATGCCAAAAAGAGCCGAGTTTTCATATTACTCCCAAGCATTAATTTCAAATGCTGATTGAGTTTGCTTAGGATTACTTCAACTCTGCTTTGAACTCTTCTTCAGTTAAACAGAGGAACCCTTTATCCACAATTCTGAACCCAGAAAGGACTTCAACAAGTGCCATTTGCAATTCCAGGTCATATAATGCATTCACAACCAGAACTCCTGCTCCATCAACTGCAACAGCAGTGTCCTTTGCATTTCTGTTTAAATCTTTGCCTAATGTGGTTATGAACTTTAATATTCAGCAGGATGTAAGGACTGTTGCTGCGGTAGGTCCTTTTCAGTGTTGGCATCTTGGATGATGGCAAGACTATCTGTACTTTGTCCCATTCCAAAATAATGAAATTATCAATAAAAGGAGGTGTATTGGTATTTTGAGATCTTGAACTTTATTTTCAGCAAAGAGTACAAGAGCCAACTCCAATTTATTCTGCTGAAAGAGGGTGGTGAATTTCTTTGTAGAAGAGGCCAAGAGATATTTGCATGAGGATAAGATATCTTTGACTCAAGAAATCTGAAGGCTGGAAGTGATTAAGATTCCTTTTTTCTGAACTTTGCGAGAGGATGGGATATGATAGTTTCAACTCAAAAAATCTAATTGCTGAAAGCAAGTAAGATTCCTTTGAAGAGAGGATCAAGAGGATAGGATATGATAGTTTCAACTCAAGAAATCCAATTACTGAAAGCGAGTAAGATTTCTTTGAAGCAGGGATTGAGCGAATATGATAGTTTCAAGTTAAGAAAAATCTCTTTGCTGTCAGAGTATATCTGATAACAAGAGGTCAATTTGACTGGAACTGACAATGGAGATATAAGCAAATGCAGTCAGCTCCAAGAAAGATGAGTAGATCCAAACAACTAACCTTTTTGACAAAATGTGTTATGCCATGACAGAACATTAAACCGCTTGATCCAAAGACCAACCTCCAAACAAAAGGTTGCTCAGATAAGGTAGACTCAAACAAGAAATATTAAGAACAAAAAAGACCAGATAGGTTTTAGAGTGAGGGATCAGTTCCGCTGCGATGTATGTTCCAGTAATGCAAAAGTTGATAACTGGAATGTCAGCGCACAACCTAAACCTGTTCTTCAGTGATACATATTTCTGAATGAAGCGTAGATGCAATTCTAGGAACTGATCAATTCAGAGCAAAATGTGAGAGAGCTGACATTATAACAACAGTTAAAAGTAATCGTTGTGAGGCTCTGCCATCAAATGTGTTTCAGGAAACAGGGCATACGTACCAAATAGTTTGCACGCTTCCGTAGGAAACCATGAGTTCAAATAGTATACCGAGGTGAGTGAATGTCGCACCGACGTGCGATGACGCTTAACGAAGAGGTTCGCTGAACACCAATAGAGATCGTAATTTGCATCAGAGAACAAATTCATTGATAGAAATTTTTATTCGTGACCACAACGATAATGAGAAACGAATGCGAGTGACAAAAAGGCGGAAATGCAATGATTAAACGGAAGCGGCGATTCAATCGAGCAGGCACAATCGATGCGTCGGGGGGTCAATCGTTTCAGAGAGGGTCGAGAGACCTTTACGATCAATATCAAGCACACCTTGGAATCCGAAATGGCGCGCTCAACAATCGTCCAACAGGCATAACTTGGAAGCGCGTGATTATGCAATTCTGGGACGGAGTTCCGATAACACCCCATAATCAGGGCGATGGAGAAGATTCATAACAGTACATGAGAGGGTAGCCAATCGGAGACAGAAGATGCTATTATCGCTCACCCGTTGTGCCTCTCTTGTGTTCAATGTGGCCTCAACCGCTGCCGCGCACCACACCTAGTTTTCAATCGTCGACGAGACACGCCTCGATTCAACAGCACAGTTGCTGATTGTGGTCGTCGCGATTCTTTGCGAGGAAAAAAGGAAGAAGGGTGAAGGGTCTCACAAAACCACCACAACTTTGGTCAGTACACTGTTACGGCCCACCACTTCGTTTACAGACATTCAATGGACGACGACGATTCTTTGGCTCCAGATGTGACGGATCTCGGATTTTTCGCGACAACCGTAGATGAAGCCACGCCTGAGGAAACTCTCTGGGGCGGGAACCCACTGAATGACTTTGTCCCGTCACATCTTGTCCCAGATAAAGAAAACGGAAACGGAAAACTTGGAGGTAGAACACCGATTCCGTCTCCGGTTGTGTCTGGTGGCAATGGCGACGGAATGGATGTGGAGGGTGACGAGGAAGTTGGAACAGAGGACCAAGCAGGCCCTCCACGCAAAAAGGTTGCTTTGGATGGAGGAAACTCTGGTCTGGAGAGTCGGCATCAGCCAAAACAATCCTCCCGGAAACAGCAGCGCAACCTGCCGGATAATATCATGAAGCTCGCCCAGAACCGCTGGCGGGACGTGGAAGCGAAGGGCGTTGGCAAAATATGTAAAAAACTGTGGGACGCCGTCGTTGATGCGGAGTTTGATCATGCCGTCGTCAGTGTGGTTGAGCTGTCCGAGGGGTTGGAGAAGGTGAGTACTCATGGACACCACGACGAAAACTGTTCGTCGTCACGGCTGAATAATCGCTAATGAGACGCTCATTCTGGCATCTTTGATTTCTCAAGCTTCTTTGGCCCCACTTGACCGCCTCCAGCTCGGACGAGTGCGTTCTCCTAACAGCACTTTTGTTTCTGGAGAAGCTGCGGCAAGATGCTTCATCAGCGTGGTCTTCGATTCTCCGCAGTGGCAGTGAAGAACGCGAAGCTGATGCAAAGCGGATGGAGAATTTGTGCAGTCGAGCGTTTGCTATAATCCTCGATTCGATTCGAAACACACTTCAGAAGTCCGAGGATCAAAGGTCCCTATTATTTGCACTTGTGTTGGTTCCATTCATCACATCACTGCTCGCCCACCTGGACGTTCCTGAAGTACGCTCTCAAATTGTCCGTGTCACGGGTGTGGGCATTTGGTCTCACGTTACGGGCACTGCGCGTTCGGAGGCTCTCAAGGAGGCAGCCCATGTCAAGAAGGCCTGGGAACGATGGAGCAAAAGAGTCAATGAAGCAGGTCAGGGACTGGCCTAAATTCTTATAATGTTCGTGGCTCGTCGCTGACGTTTTTTCCTCCCAGATCCACCAACACGCACACAGCTTGTTGCAGACGCGGCTTTCTTGCCAACCCTCATTTCTTACTCACTGCAACTTGCAACTACACACCCTCACCCCTCAAACACGGATCATCTTCTTTCGCACGTGCTTGACTTGGTCGTTGATGTGTTATCAACGGTACCGACCCGTCGCTACGCTGAGCTTGTTGTACGCGATAGTCTTCTGGCCGAAGAATTTGCAGCAGCTACACTTTTCACCGAAAAGCGACCCGATAAAACGAAGGGAATATCTACTCTCCTCCCTTTAATGCTTCGCCGTCTTCAGGAAACGCTTCAACATCCTATCGACCCTTTGACGGGAGCGTTTTTGGAACCCGCAGAAGCGCGCACGCGACATGCCAAAGTCGTTGCACAAATTCAACGCGAAGCGTTTTCCAATCCAAGTTGGAAGCAGGCGTACGAGTCTCTGGCAATGCCTGGTGCAGGGAAAGTCTCTGACGTCTCGTACGTCACACAAATCGTTCGAGATCTCCCTGATGATTTGGTTCTGGAACTTTGCAAACTCGTTGGCGTGAGGACTCAAAGATTTGTTATTGGTGGTACAGGAACGAACTATGGGAAGGAGTTTTTGGCGAAAACAGTTGGAGCTAGATTGGCGTCACCCAAGGGGATGGAGGAGGCCGTGGAGCATGTTGGAGCTTGGCCGGATGAGGTGAGTAATTTGCTGTTGATTTCTCTTTTTACATTGAACTCTTGATTACCATAAACCAACGTCAGACGTCGCTATTTACTCCACTGACGGCATCCACTCCTACTCAGACCCCTGCGGGACTTCCAACCAGTTTGCCCCTTCCACTCCCTAAGGTCTCGTTACAGTATTTATCGCATCCCGACGCATTGCTTCGTCACTTGCATCTAGCTCGTATTGAGACCTTTGCTGCGATACGCACTGACATGGAAGATGCTGTCAACCGAATGGCGCCGACGTATAACGCCGATAAGGGTCGCACAACTTTCGCTGGGTGGGCTCGTATGGCAGTACCGCTCGAGGATTGCAGGATTTCGGAAGTGGGACCTTCTCGGGTGCTGGGAGCTGACCGAAAAGGTGGCCCAGACGTTCCTAGTTATGTGAAGGCGGATGTGTCCTTCACGCTTCATCGCGTCTCTGATGTCGTACGACGCGAATGGGACGCGCTCACCCCGCGAGACGTTGTGTTTCTTGTCAACTGTGGGCCTCGAGTACCCGAAGCCACAGATCCACTCGGCCGATTAGGAATCCGTTACATTCGTTCAGCGGAAATACTTGATCTTCTGGATGCCCAGGGGAAGCCTGTAGAAGGATGGTCCCGGGCAGGTGGCACGCGCGCCTACGAGATGGAAACAGATGCAGGCGTGCCAGACGTGATGCCAGCGGATGCACCGACGGCGCCGAAGTGGAGGCGTGACGACGAGAACGATAATCCGCGGAAGGTCTCAGGAGTCAACCGCACCTATCGAGTGCTGTTAGATCCCATAAAGTTTGCAGATGACAGAATTCGTCATCCCACACCTGTGGATGACCCCACTCAAACGTTCCATTCGACTTACAACCTCATCGTGCGACGTAAACCTGCAGAGAACAACTTCAAACCGTTGCTGGAGACAATTCGTGACTTGGTGCTTCAGGGTGGGGCTGGAGTACCTCGTTGGCTTCAAGATGTGTATTTGGGGTATGGTGACGTGAAGGAAGTGGGAGGCTTTGGTGTGGAAGACCCAATTCGTGTAGTTGAAGTCGCGGAAAGGTTGGGAGAATGGAAGGCACTTCAGACCTGGGGGGAGGAGAAGGGATGGGTGGGTTCAAGTCATGGTTTATATCATAAATGGTCTCTGTGAAGCATTGTCTTCCTCAGCGCATCGTCCCCAAAGTTGATAACCTCAAAACATCTGCCCAAGCTCAGAATGGACACGAACTTCTAAGCCCACCATATGTGTTATCGTTTCCTCCGTCACTTTTCACAGGGCAGAGGACCTCTTCCAACAACCCTAATCACCTGCCTTTCACTCCCGCCGCGATCAAAGCCATTCCAAGTATCGGCGAATTGGACGAACGTGATTGGCAAGAGAAGGGTAGTAAAGCAAAAGCAAAACAAAAGAAGGAGCGCCAAGGGAAATCCGAAAGCAGCGGTTCCGAAGTCGTTGTGAGGCGATACAAAGAAACGAACATGGGACCATTTCCTGAGGATAAAAGGAGGAAGAACACCTTGCAGTTTACTCCCACACAAAGTAAGTTGGTTTGAAACCTCCTTCTGCGATGTCCTACTAAGCATACTGGTTACTTAGTCGACGCAATTCTCTCGGGAATACGGCCAGGACTCACCCTGATTGTCGGCCCTCCTGGAACAGGCAAGACTGATGTGGCGGTACAGGTCATCTCGTCATTGTATCACAACTTCCCATCGGAACAAATTCTGCTTGTGACGCATTCTAATCAAGCGCTCAATAATCTTTTCGAAAAGATCGCGCAGAGTGATATCGATCCTCGACATTTATTACGTCTTGGGCATGGGGAAGAAGAAATTGAGGTGCAAGGAGATTGGAGCAAGTATGGTCGTGTAAATGCATTTTTGGACAAGCGTCTTCGTCTTCTCGCTGAGGTAGAGAAACTCAAAGATTCTTTAGGAATTCCGGGAGACTACCATGGTACATGTGAGACTGCAGGATACTTCTTCTTGTTTCACATATTGACGCGGTGGGATCCGTATTGGAGCAAAGTGAAGAATGTAGTCCAAGAAGTTAGAAGGTCCAAGTCTGGCGATGAGCAGAATCTTGTCACCAAGGCTAGGACCTTGGTGACTGAGACGTTCCCCTTCATCACGTATTTCACAACCGCGCTTCAGCGTCCTCTTTTTACTGCGGAAATGACGCTGGACGAGGTGGTGGAAGTCGCCGCGGGTTGTTTCCGGCACATACGCCGTGTCTTTGATGAGCTGGAGGAAGTCCGAGCGTTTGAGCTCCTGCGAACCAACTACGACAGATCCAACTACCTTTTGGTGAAAGAGGCGAGAATTGTCGCAATGACATGCACCCACGCAGGTCTGAAAAGGAGGGAACTTGTTCGCCTTGGGTTCAAATACGATTCGGTGGTCATGGAAGAAGCAGCTCAAGTCACCGAGGTGGAATCGTTCATCCCGATGGCACTGCAAATTCCAGAAGATGACGGCAGCAGTCGCTTGCGTCGTGTCGTTATGATTGGTGACCACCATCAGCTTCCTCCCGTGGTCAAAGATATTTCGCTGCAGCGCCACACAAATATGGAACAGTCCCTCTTCACACGATTTATCAGGCTTGGAGTCCCTTTTATTGAGCTTGATCGCCAAGGGCGTGCTAGGTCGTCAATCACCGATCTCTACAGGTGGCGATACAATAACTTGCATGATCTTGATGTGGCCGTTTTAAGGGAGGAGTACAAGCTGGCGAACCCGGGATTCGTCCACGAGTACCAGCTGGTGGATGTCGGCCCGTTCCAGGGGAAAGGAGAAACGGAACCTTTACCTTGGTTCTACCAGAACCTTGGCGAGGCGGAGTACGTCGTGGCGGTGTATCAATACATGAGACTTCTCGGGTGAGTCAAGACATCTTTTTTTGTCGGTGATTGAATACTCGATAACCACGAAATGCTGCACTTGCAAACAAAATTGCAGGTACCCTGTGGAAAAGATTGCGATATTAACGACATACAACGGTCAGAAAGAACTCATAAAAGATGTTCTGCAGCAAAGATGCGCATGGAACCCGCTGTTTGGAAAACCCAGCAAGGTTACGACCGTGGACAAGTATCAAGGCCAGCAGAACGACTGTGAGTAGGCGTTCAAGTCAGTGGAACCAATGAAACCCCACAAATCCTCTCTTTCCCAGATATACTCCTTTCTTTGGTGCGAACGAGGTCTGTCGGGCATCTGCGCGATATTCGTCGATTGATTGTGGCCATGTCACGTGCTCGACTCGGTCTTTACATATTCTGCAACAAGAAGCTGTTCCAGAACTGTCAGGATTTGGCACCGACGTTTTCCAAGCTGTTGGAGCGGCCGACGAAGTTGTCAGTGCGTTCGGGAGAACGATATGGGGAAACCAAACGTGCTTTGCATAGCTCCGCAAGTGGTGACAAAACGGCGAGCGTGTTTGAGATCCAAGACGTGGAGCACATGGGCCGTTATGTGTATCAGATGACAACCGAGGTAATTGCTTGGGCGAAAAAGCAGAAAGCGGAGAGGGAGGCGGCCGAGGGTGGCTCTGTCGACGTCGAAATGGGCACCGAAAACGGCAACGAAGTTGATGTGGACGCAAAAATAGAGTCTTGAATGTACATAGGAGTAATTTGAAATTTGCGCTTAAACAATTTTTAGAATCTGGAGCTGCTCGGCTCCTGCGGACACGGAACCCCGTGACCCGCACTTGTTTGCTCAACACTCACGCCCACAGCGAGCAAGGTGCGAGAAGAGTCCACGTTTCTGGTGCCACGCGTGAGATGCCGCGATCGTGCAGACTGCGCCACTACGGTCGGGGTTGCCAGTGTGCCGACGCAACACGACGAGCGTGGAAGACGCGGAGATTTGACATCGCGCCAACAATTTTTCAACCAGACGGATTTGTGTTTTCTTCTCATACTAATTGACTTGCTCACAATGTTCTCCTTCCCGTGGAACGCACCATTTGTGGCAATATTGTGCACTCCAAGACCCATCTCCCTCACCGATACCGGTATCATCAAGGAAGTCTCGTATAGTGACAGACGTGTCTGAAGCAATGTCGGACTTGTATGTGTCCTTTTGGCGTGAGCGCCCAAACACTACATGTCAATCCACTTCCGACACTCATTTCTGCTGATCAGCTCCTTTTTCTCTGACTATTGGTTCCCAAATGCTGTTTTGCCCCCGGCGGAAGGAGGAACGAAGAGATTGCTGCGCTCCACGAAGAGGAAAATTAAACCTTCCGACAATTGGCAGCCCGACGGTCCGGATCGGTTGAAAAATCAACCCCCTGAGCTGGTGGGTTGCTCATAATTTTGTTTGACGTCAGAGCACTTACCCTCTATGACTTGGATCAAGACGTATCGCATGCTCTTTTACCTTACTCCGGAGGATCTTTCCCGCCTTGGCATGTGTGCAAAGTATCTGCGCGGTGCAACCAACAACGAAGCGCTTTGGAAGGCCATGTGCCGCCTCAAGTATGAAAGCTTCAAGCATCATCCTCTCAATTTGCTGCACCCAGCAGGAGTCTATTCTCCCTCGACTGTACTCTCCACTTTGAGCCCAGCCGAGTGCAAGGGAATACTTGATCGTCGCGGGGTCCCGAAGAACACGTGGGAGCAGCTGTGTGAAGAGGCGGAGAAGGAAGACGCGACCTATGAGGCTGATCTCGAAGAGCTCAGGTCTTTGGTTCTGACCTCCGAGGGTGACCTTTGGCCGACACCGGAAGTAATGGAGGGTGTTGAGTACGGCAACAAATGGTGCGTGTACACTCATGTGCATAGTGCGAGTGTCCCGGTAAACAATACTTCTGGCGACAACACTAGGAAGTCGTCGTATGTTGCAACCATCTTGGATCTTGAGCGAACAAGCATCACGCGCCAGGAGTTGATAAGTTACGAATGGTTCTATGTATCTCATGGTCGATGGGTGAGTCTCCGGTTTCGCAAAAAGTCATGCTCTCCAATTTCTCACATTGCGGTACAGTCTATGAGGGACGAAGACGTCGCCAGAGTGGAGTTCAACACCAATGGCTACCGCCACGGTACTAAAGGCTGGCCGATGAGACAGACCTGGCGAGTTGATCGTGGTGGGAGGGTCCAGGTCTGCACAACATTGGCTTGGTCAGGATTTCCGATCTGAATATCTGATGCCGCCATCTTTTTCTGTTAGGTTGCCGGCTTTCCCCTCCATCAAACTCGGAGAGACGCAAATGGAGGATGGATATTTGGGAACGGTTACGTCACTTACAAGAGCATTTGCGGTCTCTGGGAGGCCCAGGGGAAGAAAGACGACCCACCAGCCGAAGACGAGTAAAAGAGTAAAGAAGATGGAGGGTGACATGTTGGTATTCGAAGATAATAAGACACACTTTTTTGCAACTGCTTTGAGCTGGTCTTTTTACACCTCTGGCGATTCAGCATCGTCAGTGGTGTCGGATCCAACCTCACGATAATCGCGTTCGAGCGCAGCCAAGTCCTCGCGCGCCTCTGTGAACTCGCCCTCTTCCATTCCTTCACCGACGAACCAGTGCACGAAGGCACGCTGTTGATCAAGGGTCACATATTAGAGGCGGAAGAGAGTGGTGCAAATATGAAGATGAACAAACCTTGGAGTACATAAGATCGAATTTGTGGTCCAGGCGAGCCCAGGCCTCACCAATCTGTTGGACGTCGTGTGAGTAATTTCAAAGTGACATGCTGCACAATGGGGAAATGTGAACGCACCGCAGTTGTGTTGCTCAACATGCAGCACGCCCGCGAGACCTTGGCGAGATCACCGTCCGGGACAACGGTTGGAGCGTGCGAGTTGATTCCGACTTTGAATCCAGTGGGACACCAGTCGACAAAGCGAACCGAGGGGCGAGATTTCAAGCCCGCGATGGCGGTGTTGACGTCTTTGGGCACAACGTCGCCGCGGTAGAGGAGGCAGGTTGCCATGTATTTTCCGTTGCTTGATTGGGTGATAGACGTCATGAGCACGACAGGCCAACCAACAACAAAGTGATGACACTCACCGGGGCTCGCATTTTACCAGCTGGGCTTGAGGCTCGAAGCACGCGTTTGTGATTTCTGCAACTGTGAACTGCTCGTGTCCAGCCTTCTCCACTCCAATGATTGGTGCGTAGCTGGCAAGGGGGAAGTGAATTCGGGGGTATGGTACAAGGTTTGTTTGGAACTCGCTGTAAAACGAATGTTACGTGGGTCAGAAACAATGAAAAGGTCGTAAGCTTGGTCATAAGCTTGGGGCTAGTTACTTACTTGAGATCAACGTTCTGAATGCCATTTATTGTGAAATAAACTTGATGTAAGTAAAGCACTTTGCGACCAAGAACAACATTCTGCTCACCAGGCTGCCCTCAAATCGAAGGCTGGCAGTGATACTGCTCACAACTTGAGCAATGATCCTGTTCAAGTTCGAGTAGGTTGGTCGCTCCACGTCCAAGTTACGTTTGCAAATGGAGTAGATGGCCTCGTTGTCAACGATGAAGGAACAGTCAGAGTGCTCAAGTGTGGTGTGGGTGGTGAGGATGGAGTTGTATGGCTCGACAACAGCTGTAATGACAGTCAGCGCTGTGCGATCACTCAACCGTGTGAACGCCTTACCTGTGGACACCATTGGAGCAGGATAAACGCTGAATTCCAGTTTGCTCTTCCGACCGTATTCTTGCGAGAGGCGTTCCATAAGGAGGGCAGTGAATCCGGAACCGGTGCCACCACCAAAAGAGTGGAACAATAAGAACCCTGATGTTGTGTGAAGGATCTCTCGTAAACTGGTCCGAGTAGAATCAATTTTCAATCTGTGACCCACCTTGCAAGCCTTTCGTGTTCTCGGCCATCTTGCGGATGCGATCCATGGTGGTGTCGATCAACTCCTTCCCGACGGTGTAGTGGCCGCGTGCGTAGTTGTTGGCGGCATCCTCCTTGCCCGAGACAAGCTGAGAGATTTCAGAGAGCGATAAATCATTGACAAATAAGATCAAGAGACGCATCGAATCTTACCTGCTCCGGGTGGTACAAGCTCCTGTACTTCCCGGTTCTCACTTCGTCGACAACGGTGGGTTCCAGATCAACAAACAGGGTCCTCGGCACAAATTGCGATGATGCTGTCTCAGCGAAAAAGGATACATGAGATCCCGAGGAGTTCTTGGCGGCGGCGGGATTGGCGTCGGGGTTGCGCGTTCCATCGGGTCTGATGTTATGTTCTGGGTGATCGACATTGATGTGAGTAACTGCACAGATTCCTCAGATCACCCATCGCACTCACCTAGACAGTAGAGTTCCCAGCATGCGTTACCGATTTGGACTCCGGCCTTTGACCCCGTGTGCAGCTCGGAGTCAGACTCGCCACGGCTGCTCCCGCAGACGATCACCGTACCTGGCCAACATGGACGCTGATGACTTCTCTCATTGATGTTTGGCGGTGTGAATGAGCGTTGAATTATCGTTGAGTGTGATGTCTCGGATGATCTGCTGCACTTTTATGAATGTGTCAGGGGTGCGAAGATGACCGCAGACTTGCGAAGCGATCAACAAAAATGCGCCACACAATAGAACATTTTCATCTTCGCAGTGTTGATTTCTAATACGCGGATTCGACACCTGATGTAAACAGCATATCTACGTCCTCGCACGTCAGGATTCATAAACATTTCCCTTCCCCTCTTCCAATACGACCATGCCTTGGCTTGCCAAATAGCCTCCATCGACGTTCAAGCAATGCCCGGTTACAAAAGAGCCCCCTGGGCCGCACAAAAAGAGGATAGCCGCGGCAATGTCCTCGGGCTGCGGAGGTGAGAAATTACTGTGGGAAATGTAAAGTGTAGAAAATCATCAATACAAACCTTTCCGAATCTCTTCAGAGGTTGCGATTCTGCCGCCGACGATGCGGAAGGTATGACAAAGTCAGCAGTCCTGCAAGGGGCCAGTCTCATCGTTTTAGGGACACCTCCAGATTCGACTGCGTTACCCTCTCACATTTGACTAAGGAAGACACCCGGGCCAATTGCGTTCACCAGGACTCCACGCCTGGCGAGCCGAGCGGATAAATTGCGAGTGAGTTGAATGAGACCCGACTTCGCAGCCACGTAGGCATACTGGGTGAAATGTCGTGAGTTTGTTGAAATGAATGTAAAGAAAGCAAAACACTTGGCCTACGTTTTCGTATTCGGTTGGTGTCCGCTGGCCGTCCATACTCGCGACCATGATCACTCTCGAGGGATTTGTCGGGGAGGATCCGGTGGTGAGTAATGGAAGGAATTTCTGCGTGACGGTGAAGCACCTTGTGGATGATAAAGAGACATAGATTCTTCACAAGAACGATAGAAGACCAACCGGGTCAGATTCAAGTGAAGTATTTCTTCGAAAGCGGAGTCAGGGAACTCGTCCAAAGTAGATTTATCGAGGTCAATACCAGCGTTATTGCTAACAGGGGGGGAGGGGGTAGGTGGAAGGGGAGGCAGGTGGGAGAAAATGAATGTATCAAGATGGGCAACGGCAGGGTTTGGTGGGGAGATTGTATCAACGTTGAGCAAGAGGCGGAGAGATCGGTACCTAGAACGTACATGAGAATATCCACTTTGGACGTTATTGCGCCCACGGCCGCAACCAACTCGAGGACACCGTCGAGCGGGTTCAAATCTGCCGCAACCGCGTAAGCTTTGCCTGGGCCTTTGGCATTAAGCGATGCAGCTGCTGCTGAAAGCGATTCGCGATCTCGTGCTGTCATAATGACATTGGCTCCGTTCGAAACCAAGGTTGCAGCCATGATGAATCCGAGTCCAACGCGGGCCCCTGTCACAACACACCAACGACCCGCGATGCCAAACAGAGATTGCAGATTGAGGTTTCCGGCATCAAGTGACTGCAGCGTGGGTGCGTTGAGGACTTCAGCAGTGTAGGCACCAGAAACGTACTGGTGGGGCTGGGCCATGATCGGTGGAGAGTCAGTGGACGCGGTTTTCCTTTCGATCACACCAAAACCAGGCAGATCGCCGTGCCAAAATCTCGGGCCGTGGTCAAGGCTGCGGACACATCCCATTGATTGGTCTTTTCGTCATTCTATGCACAGCAACCATTGTCAGATCTCTTCTACTGTACAGATGACCAAAAAATTGACGGAATCAAGAGCTCGGCACGTGCATTCGCAATTAAATTGGATCGGTGTATCCCAGTGTTCCCAGTGTTCCCAGAACTCCCACTGCTCCCAGTGCTCGCAGCATTCCCAGCACCCCCAGCGTTCCCAGTGCCACACTGTCCTTGTCTTAGGTGGACCAAAAGAAGAGGCCAATGAGATGATCTGCAATGGGCTCGGGCTTTCTCGGTGAAACCATGCGCGGCCACGAGGACACCCAAGTGTGGAGTGTCAATGTCGCGGCCAGCTGCTTCAAAAATTGGAGGAAAACGGGAAGGGGAGAATCCGTGCAACGCTCCTTCAAGCTCTCGAACATTCGAAGGTGAGAGAGGTTTCCTGAACGCTTTGCATTGAACGATAACCACGAGCTCTTTCCCACAAGCGCTCCATCGTCCAATCATGTCCACGCCTTCATCACCCGGTCCTCCGCGGTGCAATAAGTTCATCCCGAAGCGAAGCCTGAGAAAGTCCATCGCCGCAAGTTCAAAGTCCTTTCCAATCCGATACGGCGAGCGATCGGATTGCTGCGACGTCGCACGCGCGCAATATCCTGAGAAGCGCCTCGAACATTCAAATGTATTGGTTGCGACCATCTAATGCCAATGAATCAATGATTCTTTCAACCACAACATATTTCTTAGACACACATCACTCACCTTGCCGATCATGGCTCAATTTCGCCCCGGATGGATGATAGCGGCGAGACAGATCCGGTCTATGCTGCAATCAGTCACTCTGTCAAGTCACGATCACTTTTTGGTCAATGTCCGGCCCACATTCGGACCCAATCGTGCCGGATTCTCCTCGAATATTGCATATCTAAAGGAGACAGCAAAAAGGAGCAAGAAAGAGAGTGACGCACGGGTGTCCAGGTCGGCAAACTCCAGTTTGGAGCGGTACATTTCCGAGGTATTGCAAACAAAAGCATTTGGATTTTCGAGTGATGTGTTTTCCATTGTTCTTCTATCTTAGGCTCACTCTACTCTGCCTGACTGTGTGGTAAAACTGAGTCCGAAGTTCCACACGGCGTTTCGGTTCACTGACCAATTTAAAACTTTTTTTCCAGCACTTGTTCCAAATCGGAAGCTTCCTTGAAATCTACGAACAAGGGGGCTACCTCCAAGAAGTGGCGTCAGAGCTTAACATTCGAGTAGCACGTCCTTCAAAAGGGAAACCTCGGGCTGGATTCCCGATTGTGTCGAAAGCCAACTTTGTAAAGACATTGCTGGGAAGCGGTCGCAAGGTTGCCATTCATCTGCAATCGCTTGAAGCAATGGAGTGGGGAGGGAAAACCAAGGAGAGGGTCATTAGATACCTTGCGGAAGTCCTCACTCCTTCCACAATACTGGATCATGACACGCTGGACGCCCTGGGAAAGCTGAACTCAAATAATTATCTGCTGTCCATCATCCCCTCTGAGGGAGCTCTCTCGAGATGTGCTTTGGCTTGGCTCGACATCACAACAGGAGAGTTCTACTATGCAACGATTGACCTCAACCTCTTGCAGGGAGAGTTGTTCCGGATACAACCTGCTGAAATCATTTTGCCACAGTCCTTTTACGATGCTAACGAAGATTGCTTCGAAGCGACGCATGGCCTTCCCCTCAGAGTCAAATGTCTGCCAACGCTTAGGGGCACTTCAGCACACAAAATCCTGTCCGCAATCAACTCTTACGGGCGTATTTGCATCTCTTTGGATCGAAGTAGAAGGAAAGTGGAGACTTTCAGCAGCATGAGCGCTGTTGAAGCGATCGCAGTCTCCGCAGTGGTTTCTTATGTGGATCAGCTTGCCAGCCAACGCCAAGTCGCAGAGGTTGTGCCTATGCCAACCTCTCCCGCCGAGCCCAAGCGTTTTGAAAGGGGGAAGACGCTTCAGATGGATTCTGCCACTGTTGACGCCATCGATTTATTCTCGTGCAACGGTGGAAAAGTTGGTTCAATATTCCACTTGCTGGACAAGGCGTATACGAGGGGGGGCCAGCGCATGTTACGGAAGTGGCTCGGTGAGTGGGATCGGCGTCCTATATTGTTACTATACCCAATGCCCTCCACGGGGTGAGAACAGCATCTCCCTTGAGGAGTGTGGACTCTATTGGAGCGCGGCAATCCCTTGTTCAATACTTCTTGTCAAATCGAGATATGCAGGAGCGCTTTTGTCTGGAAATAATGGGCCTTAAAGATGCAGAGCGGTCACTTCAACGATTAAAGCTTGGAAGGGGTGGACCTACAGATTTCTATGTCATTTTGGATATGATGGGAGTGGTTGGTCGAGTTCGCGAGCTGTTCACGCACTCAGCGGAGCTAATGGCAGCCAGACCCGATCTATTTACCCAATTGAAGGACTTTGGAAATATCGCAAGGGGTTTGGAAACATATCTGCTACCACAAGGTGACGTCCAGGAAGTTGGGACCTTGAAGAATCAAAACATGTACTTTGATTCAGAACTGGGCATGGAGGACTCGGATTCGGTAATGGAACTTGGAGATGAAGGCAAAACTTTTGCAAGATCGAGTTTGGGAATGATACCTCCAGGGTTCTCTCACCAATTGGATGAATTGCGAATGCAAGGAAACGAACTTGCGGCTCGAAAAGCCTCACTGGAGAACGATCTTCATCTCGGGTATGGTGAGAAAGAAACAAGATTAACACATCTCACACTACTCAAAGGAATCAACACAAGGTACAACTGCTAGCTTGAAGTTCAGCGGCTCACTTGGTCCCTATGTTGAGATTCCCCGAGCATCAGCGTCCAAATATGAGACTGAAACTAAGCTCCACCCTATCGGCCACGGTTCACATGGCCGCTTGCGCTATCAAGATCCGGTAAGCCTTCATCATTTGCCATAAGCCGGGTTATGTAACACCAGATTTAGCGGTGGACTCAAGTTCATTATCTCGCATTGGAAAATGAAAGGGCGCAAATGGAATTCGCGAAGAGTATCTTTCGTGATGCTTGTGAAAAGGTAAAAGTTCAAAAGGAGACACAAACTTCCACATTAAGACGTTGCGTTGCTACTCAGCTTCTTGAGCATGCTGATGATCTCCAGGAAGCTATTCGAGCACTTTCGGAGATGGATGTCTTATCAGCATTTGCCATTGTATCACGGCGTGGCGGATATGTCCGACCTCGAGTGAATGAAAGGTGAGCTATGCAAGTTTCTTGGTATTATCAAGATCTCGACAACACTTCCCGATAGTGGCACTGTTGACATTCGCGGAGGGAGACATCCAGTAGGTTGTTTCCATGAAATTGCAAAAGATGAAGTATCTCTTCTTTCAAAACTATAGATCATTGAAATCAAGCAAAACGAACGGGGTCAGACGGTGAGCCATTTTGGACTCAACCTAGGAAGAATCATTTGGATCCCGTTGCCGTTACAGTTTAAGAGCAATGACTGCACACTTGGAACCACAGAGAAAACGTGGCTGCTCACAGGGGTACGCGACTACTTCGCAAAACCAAAAATCTTGTTCTAATCTGTGGTTTTAAAGCCAAATATGGGTGGGAAGAGCACATTCCTCAGGCAAAAGTGAGGGAGCGCAAACCAAACCAATAGTACAATTTAATCCTGGAATACTTACAGCGCAATAATCATTCTACTGGCACATTGTGGCTGCTTTGTTCCAGCGCAGAGTGCAACGCTGGGCTTGGTTGACAGGTTATTTACCCGAGTAAGTGCCCATCGGCTGTTCGATATTGGAAGTGAGTTACTAAAACATTGGATAATCTCCTTACTGGAAGGTTGGCGCATCAGACGACATTTACAACAATCAGTCAACCTTTATGACTGAGATGATCGAAACAGCAACAATATTGAAGGAAGCAACATCCAACTCATTCGTCATCGTCGATGAAGTCGGGCGAGGTACCTCCACGTCAGATGGGCTGCGCTTGGCTTTCGCAATTCTTCGCTACATCTGCACAGTCGTGCAAGCACGATGTTTGTTTACAACCCATTTTCACGAGTTGCCTTCGTTGATTCAGACGAACCAAGAGCTCGGAATTCCAAATGGAACATGGTCGCTCGGATTTTATAAGACTGGAGCAGTGGTGACCTTGGTAAGCGCAACAGTCTATGTTGATCGATGCTTGGGTGACAGCATCTCGTCTGGAAATGTAGGGCGGAGAATTCTCTTACACGTACAAGGTAATTCATTTGCCCGGAAGTGTAACTATAGAGCGTTAAGAAGACGGAAAACTCCTCCAGGTAGAGCCTGGGATCATGTTAACTTCTTTTGGGATTGAAGTCGCGAAGAGGGCAGGTATGTGGGCTAATCGACCTCAACTATCAAGACTTTACCGAGCCGAGAGCCGATCGTTTTCTTAATAAAAGGGATTCCCGAAGAAGCACTTTCATGGGCAAGTTCGATCTCTCAACATCTGGAGCGGGGACCTTTGGGACGAATCAACAGGACACAAAACCAATTTGACTGACATAACTGTATACAGAAAGTTACTGCTTGTACTTAAAATCTTCCGTCTGAATTAAGACAAAGAGAAAGAAGAAGGAAAAGGAGAAAGAAGCTATGAGTGACATGATAAACAATGAAGCAGGCGACGCACGGTGACGTACATTTTCGATTTACGACGCTTCGGGCAAAGTGGTAGCGTTGGCTTGAGAACGGGATTCGGAACTCTGGTTCGCAATTGCTTGGAATATTTCTTTCTTCGCCCCGGTGGTTACCCTGGCTGCCCTGATGCTCTCATCTTCATCCAGATCCCGCAGTATGATGGAAACATCGCCTTTGCCATTCTCAATACTTGAAAACAGTTCCTTTTTGGCTCCAGTAGTTTCCTTTGCAGCCCGAATGCTCTCATCCTCATCCAGATCACGCGTTGCAACAACAGTGTCGGACTTTCCTGATGTGATGTTGCTGAAATGCTCCTTCTTTGCACCAGTGGTCTCCCTTGCTGCACGAATACTTTCATCCTCGCCCAGATCACGTGTCACAGCAAAAGTTTCAGACTTTCCCGACGTTATGTTGCTGAAATGCTCCTTCCTGGCACCAGTTGTCTCCCTCGCTGCACGAATACTTTCATCCTCGTCCAAGTCACGCAATACTGTAACCGTGTCGGCCTTCCCAGAGGTGATGTTGCTGAAATGCTCCTTCCTCGCGCCAGTNGTCTCCCTCGCTGCACGAATACTTTCATCCTCGTCCAAGTCACGCAATACTGCAACCGTGTCGGCCTTCCCAGATGTGATGTTGCTGAAATGCTCCTT
>KQ965839.1:25552-161867 GCA_001574975.1 Gonapodya prolifera JEL478
CTTCCCAGATGAGATGTTGCTGAAATGCTCCTTCCTCGCACCAGTAGTCTCCCTCGCTGCACGAATACTTTCATCCTCGTTCAAATCGCGCGATACCACAACCGTGTCGGTCTTCCCAGATGAGATGTTGCTGAAATGCTCCTTCTTCGCACCGGTGGTCTCCCTCGCTGCACGAATGCTCTCGTCCTCATTCAGATCACGCGTTACCGCAACAGCATCAGACTTCCCAGACGTTATGTTGCTGAAGTGCTCCTTCTTCGCCCCTGTTGTTTCTCTTGCTGCCTTTATACTCTCGTCCTCGTCGAGACTTCTAGAAACTTGCGTGGTTTCCGACTTCCCGGCACTAATATTGCTAAAATGCTCCTTTTTTGCGCCTGTAGTCTCCTTGGCCGCGCGAATACTCTCATCGTCATCCAGGGCACGAGCTACAGGCGCATTTTCAGCTTTACCAGACGCAATGTTGCTGAAGAGCTCTTTCTTCGCGCCAGTGGTCTCCTTCGCGGCACGTATGGAAGCGTCGTCGTCGAGTGCACGCGATGTTTGCATCGCAGCTCTGGTGGTCGCCATGGTGCTGAAAAGCTCCTTTTTAGCTCCAGTGGTTTCCCTCGCCGCGCGAAAGCTTGCATCCTGCTCCAATCTACTCGCGGAGGCAGGTTTTGGGGCAGACGGGGATGAACGACCGGAAGCGAGACCGGCGAAGAGCTCCTTCTTTGCACCCGTGGACTGTTTCGCTGCCAAGATGCTCGCATCTTGTGCAAGTTTGCCATCAGTGCGTGGTTTTGGCACAGAGTTGTTTCCAGCTGAAGCGGCAGCTAAGTTCTGGAAAAACGCTTTTTTCGATGCGGTGGTATTCAATGCTGTTGGGAGAACACATTTGCTTCAGAAAATCGGAAAAGTGCACATCGAAAATAAAATGCCTTGTACTCACCAGCGAGAATCGAATCGTCCATGGGGAACCCGTCAACGAGGGGCCCGGAAGTATCATCCCCCTTTGTGTCAGTTCGCTCCATCGCCTTAAACTTGTCCCGTTTACCGGCAGTCGTTTGCACGGCAGCCATTATGGAGCTATCTTTGGCAAGTTTACCACTTGGTGTAGACGGTCCAGTAGGAGTGGTACGGCCCAAATAATTTGAAGGGGCTCGGTTTGGAGGAATCACGGGCGTCGCTGTTGTCGGGGAGGGCGGATCCGGAGAGGGCGCCGAAGAGGGGGTGGGATCAGAGGACTCTGCAGCCAGGGCAGGGGTGGCACTGGATGGTGTTTGGTGGTCCGCCTCGGGTTGTTTGTGTGATCCATCGTCGGCAGTTTCGGCATCACCATCGGAGCCCTTTTCAATGGCAGCTGGAGAGATCGCCGGTTGATCATCGACAAAATCCTCAGCGAGGACCGGTTTCAGAGTGTACTCGCTCATGATGCGCACGTGAACGGGAAATATGTGGCGGATTTCTTCCACTTCGATCGGTTCAACTCCAAAACTTCTACTTCACAAAGTGGAATTCTGTACATTTACAACATGAGACGTTTGACACAAAAAGCCAGTTTTATCTTCGACCCCCTCGTCTCCCGCCACCATTCTGTTGTACCCGCGCACCACCAACTGGCCCTCTGGAGAACGCAAAGTCGCAGTGGATGGCATGTCCGAGGAAGTCTTTTCCATTTTCACCGTCAATCGCCGTTTTCGCCTCTTTATAAGTGTCGTACTCGACGAGGGCATATCCCTAGAAAGCAGCAAAGACAACACACGGATATCACAATAGAGCATAAGACTGCATGTTCGCGATCAAATAGTCTTGGATTTCTCACCTTGACGAATCCGGTCCGCCTGTCAAGATTGAGGTGCATGCCTTTCACGTGCCCATATTCGTTAAATCGTTCCATGATGTCTTCCTCTGTTGCTTCCTCGTGCACACCCGTGACAATTATAATCCAGCCCTCCACAGCTGAAAAATCACGTGAGTGGAAACCCATGCGTGATTGTTCGCGACAAATTGCACGGGGGCAGTAAGGTTCATTCAATTATAAAGAGCAGGGAGCGATAAAAAAAACAACGAATACCAAGATTTGGAATACCAAGTTTCGAAGTTGAGCAGGCAGATGTGTGAGATAAGAACTCTTTGAGGTGAATAACTTTGACGAACCCACATCGCTGAGCACTTCCGGATCCCTCTTCATCAACGGAGTCAAATCCCTCTTTCTTAAGCTCCTGCTCCCGTCCTCCATCATGTTGGAACCCTCTTCCTTTGCGCTTCAATGTGGGTTGGGCTGAAAACCGCGAAAGGTAAACCATGAGGAAATGGGGAAAGGACGGAGCGCCACTATTATGTCACTGAAGACGCACCGTCAACATCCATGGCAACGTCCCCCATTGTGTGAAGGTGTCAGATCGAAGAATCGGTACAAAATAATCGGCATGGCGACGCACATTTCATCCGGTTCCGTGCTCAGGGCTTCCCTTCCTTTCCCTTCCCTTCCCTTTCGAACCGTACATAATTCCAAGGTCCTTAGTAATTTTTCTGAAAGTTCAATAAGCTTCATTGAGTTTCGTAACTCGCATCCGTCCCGCCGAAGCCAAGGTTTCGCTCCCTTTCAGTGATGTCAAATCTGACAGCTTCGAATTTAAGTAGCAAAGTAAATTTTGAAGAAGCACGGAACTAGGACGTTCGGAGGTTCGTTGTTCCACTCAAATTAGGTGGCCGGCGTCGGGCGGTTTTGGCCACCTCTCGTCGCGTGAACTGCATCTGGCACATAAACGTAATCTAGAAAGTACCAATGGAATATTTACTCCACGAGAGTCAAGGTTGCATAGGGAGAAAGGTTCACAAGTCTACAGTAACGAGCTGTACAAGGGTCTGCGGTGGGTTCGCAATCTCAAACTTGCACATATAATTCTGCTCTCCCGAAAGGAAATGAATCTTTCTAGTTGCTGTCACACCTCTCACGCTGATATGGCAACCTGTTTGATCCAAGGGAATCCCCAGGAGAAAATCTCTGGGCGCAAACAGTGAACGCAGTGAACGAACCACCTGAGGTGGTTTACTGCAGATAACCATTGCACACTCTTTTCTTTCTTTTTTCTCTGAGCAACAAATCCATCCTTCTCATTTGTTATCATACTCTTCATTGCGCCACCACTGTTTTCAATTTTATTTCGGCTTCACAGCCACAATTTTGGATGGAAGGATGTCCCACTCACAAAACTTTGATATTTTCTTCCAAGATCAATTCAGGACTCACACTTGTTATAACTTCAAAATTTGGTCAAAGATTTAAAATAAATTAAAAAAACAGGTTTGACTACTCTTTGTCAAATGTTTTGTACCTTTTTTTTCATTACAGTAAGCAATACCAGCAAGCTTAGCAGGTTGTTTGGAAGGTGTTGACATCATGTGGGAGCTTTTCAAGGACAAGGTTGTACTCTTCACCTGTTGTTGCATGCACAATTCTTTGCTGACTCAGTTGGAAAAACTTGTCACTGTCCAGGAGCTCACCCTTCCTATGCCAAATTTCTTGACTACCAAACGGATGTTACACCTCCAAGCACACTATTACAAAACCTTTGCTTGTTTGTTTTGCTGCATTCAGAGGTTCACTACAAAATGGCTTGAGCCCCAAAGCACTCTCACTTGCCATCAATCTCATCAACAAATATCTCTCACAATGCAGGATCCCAAGGAGAGATTTGTGAGTGTTGTGCAAGCCATGCAATGTTGCATGCCCATATAGGTACACTTACACATGTCTCTATGTAGTGAGTCAACTCCTCAGAATTTGTTCACTCTTCATCACTTCCAAATACTGCGACCACCCAAACATCACACTCATCATTGATGCCATCAATGCATTGTGTTGTGGCCTTTACCACTGTGCCAACATTACCAAGATGGAGCACTGCATTTTGGATGTTGTGTCCCCTGATTTGTCATACCATGGTGCACCTTGGGTCCTCACAGTTGTCACTGGAGAGCAGTCACAACAAGAGACAGTTCAAGATGGCCAAATGGCTCACTCACTGCCAGATCCACTAATGGCTTTAGAGAAACACCTCCAATTATCATATTTTCCCAAGTGCACCTCACTGTTGCATACTTCCTGGCTGATATAAGTCTCCTGTGCCAGAGGTTCCTCTCTATTTGCAGCACCAGTGTGGTGTTTGGGTGCATGATTGCCGCATTCAGGATAGTTGAAGGTTGGGGCATGCAAAGAGGAGGCAATATGGCAGCTCTTCAACTTGTTTGTAAGTGCAGTTTGCCTTACTTCTGTTACGTGATTTTTGGAAGATATTGCAGCACCCCATCACTGTCAACCACTTGGCAACCTGCAACAAAATGGTTACCAGGATTGTGACCAACCTTATTGACTTTGCCGTGGCCCTCTTCAGATCAATGGTGCTGTTACAGGCTCAAAACAGTCCTCAAGCTCAGATTCCTTGTATTTTTTGCAAATGGGTCTGGTGGTAGTCAATGCCCAAGTCAAAACTGGATACAGGAAGACTGCAATTGCCCCCAACACACTCATGGATATTTTGGGCAGATTTGAAGAGTATTGCTGGGCCAAGGAGTATTGAAGAGCAACAATGAAGAATACAACCTTGAATATGAGAAATCAAAACAATTAAGAGACAATCACAGTGTTTGGGATGTGCTCTTAGAACTTTTCTTGCATTGGTTCTTCCTCTGCAATGGACATAATTACCAAGGGAGCAGGCAACTTGCGCAAAGATGTGCCGCCCTTTCCTTCTCCTTCTCCTTGTCAACCTCCTCCACCACTCCCCGCACCTTTGCCTATTCCCAAGACCACCCCAAATCAGCTGCCTCTTCCAACTCCACAACCAGCACTGCCTCTACCAATCCCAACCCCTGCCCCACCAAGATCTCCAAGTGGGAGCAATCCTTGGCATCCATGGATAGTTGATAAACATGGATGGGTGGTGAGGTTTGGAGAAATGAGTTATGTTTGTTTGCAGGATCATGTTTGCAGTGCAACTGGACCCCAGACCAGGTGCCTGCACTTTAGTATGCTGGTTTTGAGCATGTGGATGGTGGAGGTGATTGTATTTGTGTAGACATGTTGCTCTTGTAAGCATCAATAACCTCTTGGCCAGCTGTGACTTCCAGGAGAGCTTGGACAAATACTGTCATGGCTGCAAACACAGTTTTTTGAGTTTCTGGATTAGTTCCTAAAAGACCCCATGCCATGGAGTTTCACACCAATTCACCCAAATCTTTGTGGTAGAGGGACTCAAGTTCTCTGAATGGCATTTTGTCAGTGCGCTGGACCCTGAACTTGTATCCCACAAAGAGTGATTGAGAGACCACCCAAATCTTTGTGGCAGAGGGTCTCAAGCTCTCTGAATGGCCCTTTGTGGTGTAATGAACTTGCGTTTACATTCATGGATATATTTTCAGATCCACCATTTGTCATGAATACCTCCAAGTATAGTAATAATGTCTTCACCCATAGAGGAAGCGATCTTTATGAATCAAGCCGCCCATTTGCAGGTGACCGCAACCTTCTGCAATGTGTGTGGGGAATCCATGCATTGGTGCCCCACTTCTTGATTGTGTCCAAAGGTGGCCACGTGCCCAAATGCACACTTGGGTTGTACTGTCCAGTACAAATATAAATGAGAACTCAATCTCTTCCACAAACACACATGTACATATACATGTTGGAAATGCAAACGTTGTGGAGAACTAGTGGAGCATACAAAGAGTGATCAAGAGCACATTTGCAAGTGTAAACAAGCCCCACTTGTATGTAAGAATAGACTCATTTACTGGCATATTTTCGCCTGCCAGTTTTATGTGGAACACAGCAAAGATCTGGAAAACGATGCCCAAGTTTTACAGGAGCACAAAAAGGTTTGTGAGTTTGGCTTTGTTCACACAAAACATGTTAATGAGCTTGTTTACAACATCTCTAGAAATATAGCATTCATGTAGAGTAGTTATACAATACTACAGCAAAGGGGCAGAATCAGGTGCAGGAAGGCGCATCCATCAGATCAAGTGAATTGGAGGGGTGAGCGGGGGAAAATGGCAGGACCTGGCAATCTGCCGCAATATCCAAAGGTCTGCAATCTCCATCTTCCCCACCCTCCTCCTCCACTTGTTCTCCCCCTTCCTTGCCAATGGGTATAAACAAGAGATCATCGATATTAATCGTTGTATCAACAATTGACCACCTCAATCTCGGAGTGGTAGGGTGGCACCAAAGAATGTTGAGCAAGGAACTTTTTGCAGTGTCAAATGGTTTGGGATTTTGTGGGTTGATGGAACTCATGGATGATTGGAGCGTTTCCCTCAATTCACACTCTAGCGAGAGACAGTTGCATGAGGTTTGAATATCCCCGTAAATGGCAACGCACACTCCTGGCACTATTCCCAGCATCTGCTGGCCAGTGAGATATACGTCCAAGTACTGCAATTGATTGCCAAGAACAGCAAGTTGATCTTCTAGCGCAAGCAAGAGAAACAGATTAAGATTGTCAAGATGCTGATTCTGTAATAAGGCGTCCATGAAAGGAGTGGGACTTTGAGATTGGTCCGACTCTTGGGGTGCTGTTTCCTGTTCTGCCGTGGGAGGTAAAACGACCCCGAACGGACTCATCAAATACTATGAGTCCCATGGATTTTCGGCATTGGTGATGGGTCTTTGGTTTGCTGGTGGAGTGTATGCGCTTTCACGATGGTGCTGCCTTAGCGAGAATTGTAGGGCGCGTTGGTACACTTGGGGGACTCTTGGGACCTCTTGGAATTGCATCCATGGCTCACATTTGGGCATTTTTTTTCTTGTCCTTTTGGGTGGCTGAGGATTTGATTTCCTTTCAGGAGGAATGGTGAGATGGGTAAGAGATTGGGTTTTTGGATACTCATGCTGGATTGGGTTGGTCTCTCAAGTTGTTGCCAGATGAGTGTGTCATTGTTAATGACAACGACTGATCACATGACAACGTCTTCAGTTGTTACCCATGCTCCTGGAATGAGTGAATCGCTATCACTCATTTCATCAACAGTTTCTTGGTGCATGTCAGTATCCATGTCATGGTCTTGGCCCTGGGTCGCTGGGTTTGGTTGATACTGTAAATCGGGTTCAGAGTTCATTCTCTTTGGAGAATGGTATATGGAATCTGAGCTGGCTCGCTTTCTTGGGTTAACGTTTTGGATACTGTTTTGGGGCATGTGTTCCGTCGACAAAGTGTGCAGGTGATTGCACAAGAATCTTTTGTGAACCATAACTCGTTGGATATTCGAGTCTCTTGTTTGTACTTGTTCCCGGCTCGTTTTCTGGAAAGTTTATTTCTAAATTTGTTTTCTCCATCTCAGCGGGGCATTGGTTGACTTGCTTCTTCCTCATGCGCCCAGTAATGATACTACAAGAATGAGAAAAGGCATTTGTAAAAACAAATAATGCGCTACTGTGCGTTGTGAGAGCCATCAATGACTCTTCTGGTACCAAAAAATTGTTTTCTAGCGTGTGTGGGCGGCGCGGGCAGTTAAGAAAGTGGCATACCGCATTGCGCAACCACCCAGCACCTCGACGTCCAAACGCCATCACTTGATGCCGCTCGAAGGAGATGAGGTCGTTCGAGTCACCAAAGAGTGTGCGTCTTGTGGCCTGTCAATATGGCGGGTCAACCTGTAAAAAGTCTGCGAAAGGGGGAGAACAGATGAATATCTCGCCCAGTGCAGGAACACCCGTTCTGCTACATTGTGCGTAGTCTATGTTTGGAGAACAAAACGGTGCTATAGAGGTTTTGTTCTTTGCTGGATGTGTCTGACATTTCTGCGCTCTTGCGTATCAGAAATCCCAAACTCAGGGCCAAAATGTAGAAGGCACTCCACCAACCACTCCAGAGCACGCTGGATACGTTTCTGAGTGGTCTGCCGGCTCACGTCTGCGCCCAGGTGAAGGATCAGCGAACCAGATTGAAGACACCAACTTGAAATGCAAGCGGCAGGATTCTGGCTCTTCCGAATCCGGAGATGTTGAGAATGATCCTTCTACTTCTTATCTTGAGCGTCTTCTTGCGAGCGGTACCACCTTCACGGAGCTTCTATCGCTTGGGTTCCGAATACCTTTGGGATTGGCACGCACCCCCCGTCGGCGCGCTTTTGGAATTCGGAGTTGCTGTTCCATTCAGCCGAGGTCCCCAAAACTTTATTGCCGAGATATTGAATCCTGGAGAAGTGCCTGTAGTGATGGAAACATCAAATGTCGAAGAGCCAGGAAAGGAAATTGTGGGTTCTTTGTTCTCTAACCACTTCACTTCACCGCCTTAATCCCAATTATATTTCAGGATTCCAAAAGTACTACCTCTGCTTCGGAATGTGCCTCACTGGAAGACGGGCCAACGGTGAGTCGTAGACCTTTTGAGGGTGTTTTGAACAAGAAATGGTGGCTGGGACTCCCCTCATACCATCATCATTTCTGGTGACCATGCGAGTGCCTCGGTGGCAATGTTTGAGGGGGCTTCATGACCAAAGCGTTCTCTGGCCTGTGGCGGGAAAAACAGTTTTCATTTCTTCTTCCAATGGATGGGTCTCTCGGTGTTCAAAATTGTACTCTAATGATTGTCCACATCTTTCCACTCTCACACCAGGACGATCCAGACGATTGTGAAACAGTTATTGCTCCACCTCTGTCCCATGGACCCGCTCCCTCATCCCAAGTCACTATCACGGCACAGTTTGGCGAAGAGCACTTACTATCAGAGTTTTTTTTGGGCCAGAAATATCCAAAAGTGATAAGATAGTTTCCAAACCTACTTTCAGTTTACGGATGCCGAGGACGCGTGCCCGTCGATCAGGGAAAGGTGCTCGATGTGGGCCAAAACATCTGAAGACTGATATCCTACGCTTCGTTAAAACCCAGAGTGGAGCGTTTCTGAAACAGAAAAACGTTACCGAATGTTCTAAACGAAAGTGAGTCTGGTTATTTGAACGTATCAGGTGCAGGGTTGCGTAAGGGCTCTTTGACAAATGTCCCACCTAGGCTTGATAGGCAATGTATTGATGCTTACAAACGAGACTTCCCAGACAAATCCCTCTCAGTGGACAAACATCGTATCGCTCTTGTAGAGTTTCTAAACGACGTTTTTCAACCAAATGGGTCTGTGCGGAAGGATACAATGGACCGATTACAACAAGAGCTCCAAGTCGTCTTGGAGGCCTACGATAGTCCTTCTTTGACCTGGGTGGACTTTTTGAGATCACAAGTGTCAACGACGTTTCTTCCAATCGTACAAGTGGCAATTCCAAATTGGCTTCAGTTTATGCAAGTTTCGTACTGTAAAACATTCGCAATGCCCATAGAATTGTCCAGCCTTGTGTGTTTTCTCGGTTTTCTATCGAGTGCTTTCGGGCTAGTGTATCCAAAAGCCTTGGCTCCAATGATCTCACATCAAGTGAAGAAGATCTTACCGGTCATTTGGATTCACTTCTCATCAAATCATGGTGTAATGGAACAGGCCATGAGAGACCTTTTGGATTTCAAGAATCAGCAGCTCAAGGAGAACAAGCGGAAACGGCCTGACGGTCAAATCGGGAATGTAGCTTTCAAGGAGGCAAAAAACTGAATCAACCCATTAGTGCGAAGGCGAAGGACGAGGATAAGCTTTTGTACGATGAGGCGCTTCCGGTCCTTCTGTCTCTCACTCTACATTGCTCGAGAGCAGACAATCAGCCTTTCTTCGTCACTACCTTGCAGCTTTTTGGATCTCAATTCATTATTCACCACGTGATTGAAGCAGGTCCGATTGATGGGGAAGGAAAGGTTTTCCCAACTGTTCGCTGGGAGTACTGTGATCTCGATATCACTGGTGTATCGCCGGTTGAACTATGGATTACAATTCATTTCCTTCGAATGACTCTTCTTGCAAACATTCGTCGTTTTGAAGCTGGACTGAAGATTTAGTTAGGTTTTTTTCGAATTGAGCTACAATATATAATGGGACAAATGACTCATTCCATAAACCTGCTGTCTAAGTCTAACCTCCTCGAGATCGCCTTATTAGAGAAATACTCTCCAATGCATCAAAACTCTTAGAGGATCAAGAAGACTCTCTTTACGCCCACCTCCAAGCAAAGAAGCAAACAACTACTGAAAAGAATTACATCTTTGATCTGGCGATATTTGACGATACCAAGCTCAAGGACATTTATAACGTTATAACGGAGATGCTCAACGATCGCGACTCGCGCGAGACCGTGCGAGCCAAGTACATTCAACAAAGATAAAACAAGCACCCGTTTTCAGCAAGGGCTTTGTACAACGACAGCGTTTTCATAAACGAGAATACGAATCACTCTAGTAGTGATGAAAGCGAAGAGAGTGGGGACTCAGGAACACGTCATTTTGTCGATGTGGATGAGACAATCAATCACGCATTGTAGGTGAGGTCGCATTACAGGCACTTTTGGCACTGCCAAACGAAGCATTACAAAAGCTCTACGGTAAAATTTACAGGAAAAACGTGCGGTCCGCAAACTCCCTAATGACCCCAAATCTTCTAATATTCTATGTGGAAGGTCCACACAACGTTGCAAAACAAAGGAAAGGGTGAATACTGATGGGGGAAACACGCAACAGATGACCAACTTATGAGAACGACTGGAAATGAATCTTCTCGGAGCAGCAGAATTAAGGAAGGGGAATCATTTCATCTCGCGAAGCCACGACGCTTTTGTACGACATGCCTACACAGAGAACAGTCGAGATGCATGAACATTTCGCAAAGTAACGAAATCTACATACCTCTACCATGCCAGTCCAGCCGTCAACACCCCCGCACAAAATTACTTTCTCTCTCGGAACAGCATCATCGTTGATCCTGTCGTGAACTCTCCATCCTTCTGAGTTACTCTGAACTTCGATGATTTCGGCGCTGTCGGAGTCCACGCCGTCTGCCGCCACCCAACCGAGACTGTCACGGAGCTTGGCCCGCAGTGATGCCGATAGACCCAGAAAATGATCGACAAGAAGACGGGTCTCTTTGCGACTCAGCTCTGGAAATGCAAGTGCGAGTGCCTGTGAGAGATACTGATGTGCAGAGGCTGCGTCGATTTCATGTTGTTCGGGACCACCTATGCCTCCAGAAACTGAAGGCAGCACAACGAGCTGACCCATAGTCATTTCAAAGCCACCGGTCACCCCAGAAATGTTCGTGATCTCATGTGAAATTGCTTGAGCGTCGGCAAGCGTTGCCAGTCTGCCGTGGGAGAGAGACCTGGCAAGCGGGTTGCGTCTGGAAAGGGTAAAGCTGTGAGAGCGAACCAGGCTAGAGGATGCCGTCTCGCTACAGAGGTCGTCAACCACAGCCGGAGACTGTGCACTATCAATATCGAGCACATCCCTCGATGGCGGATCCGCGGCGGCCTGCAAAGTCTCGGCTCTCGAAGCATAGTACTGGATCAACCATGCCTCGTCAAAGAAGGTTGAGAGCTCAGGTTGCAAACCACTGGACTGCTTGATTGAGGTCGACGTGACAGACCGAACCTCTTGATCGACTTTCACTGCCACGTCTTCTCCGAGTGGATCAGTGATATCGCGGTCAGGCGTCGGAGGCGCTCCCTTGGTGGATGCACGAGGCGACTGCGGTGGTGTCGCAAGTGTCGGTCTTGGGGCAGGTGCCGTGGAAAAGCAGCCGCAACGACCCGAACCATCCGAGTCCGCAGTTTTTTGTGCAGTGCGCAGAGATGTAAGGTCCACTGCGGAGGACGGCGGCGTTGGAAGTACGCCCGCGTTTGGGTGACACTCGGGTTGATGCTTTGGCTCTTGCGTCTGTGAAGAATTGAATGAGGTCGACCCCAAAGGAGTAAATAGAAAGTGTGTAAAGTTTACCCACAATAGAAACTTGACGCCCGCTCGTGCTGTTCAAGACGAGTGAAACACTTCTTGTGAGACCTCTCTTCGCCCCCGAGCCGTTGCTTCCAGCATCACTGGCCGGAGGAGCTGTACGATACGATAAGAAATTATCGAGGTCGAGGAGATACCTGGGTGCGCGAACGATCAAGAACGCGTTCTACCAAATGAACGAACAATGCATTACCAAAGATAGTAATCCGCATCAGTCGCGATAACATCTCCGAGACCAAGATGTGACACATCGAGGGGATCAATTGTCGTAGAATCACTGTCCGTGGATGTCTTGGGGGACCCAGGAAATTTCATTGATGCCGCAGAGTGAGTTTCGACGGAGCGCACCGTCCCATCCACCTTATGGATTCTCATATTTGGGTGGGCGCGGCCATTCTCCGTGAGGGTCGACTCCGATTCCGAATCGTAGACGTCGACGTCGTCATTGTCGGAGGGGTCAACAGTTGTAAACAGCTTCCGCGAACCGCGGCCACCGAGCGGAGTCCCGGAGTGGGGCGATTGCACCCAGTTGGACATGATGTGGGGGACTTGGGGGCGCCGGAAGGGGTATTCTAAGGGAGATGTGATCGAGAGCGCCCGGTGTCACATGTCAAATCAACATCATCGCTTGGGGATGAGTCTTCGGAATCATGCTGACGGTGACGTACCAGCAGTCAACGGTAATAGTTGAGCGAATTCGTTCTTGTTTTTGGGGCCGAGATTGAACCAGTGGAGGGTACCGATTTTTGTTCGTGTCCCTGAACGGACCCACCTCCGAATGATTGTTTGGGCCGGGGCACGGTGAGAGGGCACGAACTGCAAAGTAACCTTCTATTCCAAATAATAAACGTGCTTAAGCTAAAACGTGTTGGAGGAAAATCACGGTCTTCCCCGCGAAGCAAGGACATGTTTCCCGAAGGTTGCACCGATTATTGGGTGGCCTAACTGGTTGTTTAGTCCTAGGTAGTACCCAGCCTCGGAAGGATGAGCGAAAAGAACCCCCAAATTGCATTACCTAGGCCAGTTCACTGACGGTTTGTCGATCTATCACTAGATCTGTTTGACAGACAACAGTTGGTCGCATTCTGGTGTCATGTCCTTGGCAGAAAATTTCGTAGCGACTGTCTTATTCTTTAAAATGAGCTTCTTCACGTTGTTGGTGCGCTCGACTTGGCGACAGGCCCTTACCGCGCTGCTATTGCTGAGTATGAGGAAAGAATCCTCGAAGATCCCGTACAAGAAAATTGAGGTGTCCATGTTGAAGGCGGAGCGCCCTCGCCAGCAACGTGGAGTCTATCTCATAGTTCCCCGTGCTGGGGTTTCAAACAGCGGTCATGCAACATGATTTTCATTGATCTCATCTCGCACGAAGGCGGGGATCAGATACAAGAAGAGATTCAATGTAACACCGAGAAATGGCTACTCATTGAGCTTTGCGAAGGGAATTGCGAGTTAATATAACAATATTGTGGGATCTTTTTCACGTGGACACTGGTAGCTTCACTGAGGTGGACCACAATTGCCACCACAGAAAGTTTTGGTACCCGCTTCGGTATTAACATTGATGTTGATCAATGGGAGCATTCGTGTGATAACCAGCGCAGTTGGTCCAATCACGAGCGGAAAGTCAAGTTGAGTGGTTCATCCTCTGCGCCATCCGATCATCTCAATGACCGCTGTACAAGAACCTCCGAATAGCGTTTATATCGAACATGCCGTCGAAAGATCGCTCCACGCAGCCAGTCACGGGATCGAGTGTGGAGCAGATGCAGAGTTCACGCTGCGGTCACACTGCTGTGGCCTTACGCAGGTTTTGTCTTTTCACAGCAGTCGTCGAAGCAGAATGCCACACGCCGTTCCCTCTCCGCCGTCTTCCGATGCGGCGTACTTTTTCTCGGCAGTCGCTGCGGCAGACATCCCACTCGTATCGTCAATCCTCAACGAGCACCCAGACATCATTCACGAAACCCAGCCTGATCACCCGCGCAGGTCCGCCCTCCACCTGGCGGCAGAAACGGGCTCAATCCCTCTCGTAGAACTGCTCATCGACAGGGGCTGCCCCTGGAACGCGGCCGACGACGACTACTGCACGGCAGGAGAAATCGCCAAGCAGAAGGGCCACGAAGAACTCTACGAGCGGCTTGTTGACGAGGGTGTCAGATGCGAGCTGGTTTTGCGTGCACTCATGGACATGGACGTGGACGAGGATGACGACGAGGAGGTGGACGATGCCGTTGTGGAAGATGCTGATGACGCTGGCAACGAAGAGGGCTCCAACGACGTCGATGGCGATGGACACGCAGAAGTAGATGTCTCTGCTGCCGCAGAGGAGACTACGTCTGCGACAACTCTGCCCCTCCCCGCGATAGACATGACCGTCCACGGCAAGTCGATCTACGTCAACGGTCGACGTGTGGTGATCGGCGGGTCATTGGCTGCAGATAAGAGCGAGGCGGTAGACAAGGCTGACGGGGGGGTGGAAATGGAGATTGAGAAGAGCACTGGAACAAGCTTGGAAGAGGTGAGCTTCAACTGGACAACCGTTGGGGCATTGACGGCAGACGACTGGAATACGATCCCAGAGGGGGAAACAGCTTTGACGTGGGAGTGGAAACTACCTCGAAGCGAAAAGGGCGGGGTACCATCCCGATTGAACAGATCTCACAGTCGTCCCGCTCCCCTCCCATCCCAAGTACCTCTCACGCCCCGTTTCCTACTCCCACGACAAGGACGGTAACGAACGCCTCCTGGACGACGAAGGAAACCCAATCGAAATGGAGTGGGAGCGACCGATCATGATTGCGACGGCCGAGGTGAGGGGAGCGGAGTGTGATGCAAAACTCTGTTAAAGGACCTTGCTTGACTGCCGTTGCTGTTTGCGCACAGGCGATCTTGCCACTTCCCAAGGAGGGAGCATCTCCTACCCTTACAGGCCTGAACATTGGTGGGTAAAGTTTTGCGCAAAATGCCATTGACGACGGATCCTGATCCCCTCCCTCTCCCCCATGCAAAAACAAGGCTTCGGCATGGGCATGGTCGACACGGCCATCCAAGCCCGCCGCCCCCTGAACCACTATATCTGCGAAGCCCACCCGATCGTGCTGGAGCGCATGGTCTCGACAGGCTGGATCGACCGCGGGACACTTTCGGAGCCCCGCACCTCATCGACCTCTCGCCCGAGCGCTCGCTGTCTCGTGGGAACGTGGCAGGACACGCTGTCGGCAGAGGGACTCGCCAAGGCCGGCGTTCCCCCCAACTCGTTTGACGGTATCTTTTTCGACACGTTCTCAGAGGTGTACGAGACGTCGCTGCTCCCCCTGCACAAGTCGTACCTCCCACGGCTCCTCCGCCGACCTGATCCTGCTGATCCGGCGGACACGGGAGGCGTGTACTCATTTTTCAATGGGTTGGCGTCGGGAAACACCTTCTTCCACGACGTGGCGTGCCGCGTAGCCGAGGCCGATCTGCGTGAGGCTGGGTTCGAGGTGGAGTGGGTCAATGTGCCCTTTGCGGGGCCCGAGGAGGTCACCGGGGACGTCAAGGGCGGGAAGGAGGCCATTGGGGAAGGCGAGGCGGTCAAGGGCGTGTGGGAGGGAACGAGGTACGCGTATTGGCGGCTCGGTGGGGTGTACAGAATGCCTCTTGTGCGGTGGGCGAGGGAGTGAAAGTTGGTCGGTTAATCGAGAGGGTGAGGACGAGTACTTATTTCAGAACTTGCAAATTACAAGCCAGTTGGAATATCCATTGAAAAAGAATAGATCACTTGGTTTACTGTTTCTTTCTCACATTGGAAATGGTTTGAGACATCTTGTCGTTTCACGATATCAAGCTTCCAACTGCGTGGTCGGATGGATCATGGCGTTGCGTGAAAACACACGTAATGATTCACAACAATCAACAAACCCAAGAAAAACTCGTCTCCACTCCTTAAGGTGCAATGTATCAATCGCACCGAGGCAATTCAAGTCTTCCCCAAGAATGAACGCTCCACGTCAAAATCGCGCCGTGCTGACACCTTGAGCGAGATGTTATCCACCTATTCCTGCAACTCGTGAAAGCGGAACCGACCCTTCTTTTCTAGTAGCTACAGCCTTTGAGACTAAAAAGAAAACCAGTTTTGCTTATGCAAGAATCCAGCCTCTGACCGCCATTCCCGAGGCTGCGTTCAGCTTTGTTCCACCACGGAAATAATAGGCGAATGAGATCTCTGCAATCCTGCATATTCACGAGTTCTGTACAAATAGCAGATGCAATTTTGGATATGCGCAAGAGTCTCAGCATGCCTTTGGCACCATTCCAATGTCACTGGGAGCAGCAAGTGTCTCACAGACGGTCCCGTATTCGGGCATTCGTCTCTTAGTCTGAGCACGCACTCCCCCCTCCCCAACCGCGTCGCCGTGCCAAGATCCTCTCACGCCCTGGCGACCTCGCGCCTTGACGCATTTCCCACGACCCGGCTCCCCCACGCACCACCACTTAATCTCAAGCCGTTTTCGGCTTCTTCCTCACATTGAGCACCGTATTGACAGTGCTCGTCTTCACCCCGCCATCTCCGGCGTTCCCACCGTCCTGCGCTCGTTCCGCCGGTCTCTTCTCCCCAACCGCCGACGCCGCCGGTACCGGGATCGACACCGGCACCTGCACCGACGCCGGCAAAGGCAACGGAGACACGCGTTTGAGGTGATCCGGATACGCGGCGATGAGCTTGAGGAGCGACGCGGAGGATGAGGCGGCGAGCGTGAGGGTGGAGAAGTCGAGTGTGGTGGTGAGGGTGGTGAGGAGGGTGGAGAGAGTGGTGGAAGATGGAGTGGGAGTGAGAGTGGGTGTGGTGGTGGTTGGAGCTGTGGCAGCAAATAAGAAGCGTCAAGACGTGCTACACGGTGTCAACATTGAACCAAGAGATCACTAACCTCGTTCATCCCCTTCGAGTTGCGCCCGTTCTTCGTCTCCTCCTTGCTCCACCCCACCACCCTCCTTCCCACCCTCCACCGTCACGAACACAATCCCATTCACTCTCCCCCCCCCAGCGCCCGCATCGCCACTCGCCCCTACCCTGTCCCAAAACTGCTCCACCGTCTCCTCTTGCAACTCGGGCTCCTCCATCCCTGCACTCAACAGGCGCCCCTTGGGGTCGTCGGCAAAGACTGGCACGACATCGCGCGCTCTGTGGCGTGGGGAGAAGGGCGTTCCCCAGACCCACCCGCCCGCGCGTGCGGAAGGTTCGGTGACGCGCATTCCGGCGTCGGTGGGGGAGTCGTAGCCGGGGGAGAACCACATTTTGCGGATGGTCGTGCGGGCGGAGGGGAGGGCAGAGGACAGGGATGCGGTCATGATGTCGACGGTGCGGACCCACCATCGTAGCAGCTGGGATGGCGTGAGTGTGTGCTTGTTGGGGTGTGCGTCGGATGCAGATGGTGATGGTGATGCAGATGGTGATTCCGATGCGGCAGACACATCGTCGGATCGGGGAAAGATGTACCATGGGGCGGGGCGAGCAGCGAGGTGGATGGAGACGCGGTGTGCTGATTGAGTCAGGGGTGCGATGACTTCACGCGCGAATGTGTCCAGGACGGCGGGGGGGTCGGAGTGGCGAAGAGTGGTGGTGGCAGGAGGTGAGGGGTGGTAAGGTGCAGGAGCGGTGGTGGTGGCGAACCCGGACTTGTCGACTTTGTCGATGAAGAATATGACGTCGCCCGGGCTGTGGTAGGGCTGTGGTGTGGAGTTTTGTGGGGTGTCGTGTGTTGGTGCGAGCAGGGTGTACTCCTTGACGAGCAGCGCGAACACAGCCATCTCGATCGATTTTTCATCCCTCGCCATACCCTGATCCGTGTGAGAGTGAGTGTGTGGGATGGGCGTTTGGCGAGTCAGCAGCCAGAAATGCGTCCGCTCGAGCGTCGTCCCGTGCCAGCCCACCACGGGCTGTTTCTCAGCCGCGACGTGTGGAGACGCGATGCGGTGCAGCGTGGCATCGTACGCGTGGTGGATAGGCGTGGAGTGCGCAGACGCGGCCATTGCGACGAATCAACTCGCCGCGTGTGCCAGAATAATGCGGCACTGTGGTTAGGCCACGGTCACCTCGAACAATCGGCTCAAATTCCCGAATACATCCGCCCAACACCAAATCCAAATGGCACTGACTCTCGACTCCAAGCAGAGCGCGGTGCTGTTCGACGTGCCAGAGGACATCAAGGCCTGTGAGCGCCGCCCTTCCCGGCGTTTGCATTCCGGAATCGCTCACTCAAAGCCCGTACTCAATCGCCGATTCCGACTCGCACTGCAGACCTCAAGGTCCTCGACGATTTCATCGAGAAGGAGATCAAGCCGCTCCAGGAAAAGGACGACAACAACAGATTGTACGTGCTTCCTCCAATCGCGCGTCGGAGGGGGTTCGACTTCCGAGGTTGCCATTCACTCACACCACACCACACACCGCACACCCAGCTTCGACCACCGCCGCGAATGGGCACGCACCGACTTTGAAAACGGCGGTTTGCCGAGGAAGGAATGGGAGGACCTTCTCTCTCAGGTTCGTACCCATCCGCATTGGGAGAGGGTGGGAATAGAATCGTCTCATTCCTTCCAATTCTTGCCTTTCTGATCTATCCGACGAATGACACCTGACGCGTCCGTCGCCCCTTCTCGCAGATGAGGCGCTTGGCGGACAAGGCCGGGCACTACAGGTTCCCCCTGCCCAAAGAGTACGGAGGACAGAACGGATCGAACCTCGCAAGTGAGTTTGCTTGGCGCACTGAAGAATGTGGAAGGGTGGGAGGGTGGGATTGAGGTTGTGGTTGGGTTTGGGTGGAAGGCGTGTGTTCGTGTAATGGAAGAGTGAGTGGGGGGCTCAAGGCCGATTGCATGTCGATCTGCCGATTGAATGTCGCCCGCCGCGAGTGCAGCGAGATTCTCGCCGGAGAACAAGTATCTCCAGAGGTCGAGGGTAGTTCGGACACGGATTCAATATCAGTGGGGTCGACACCCACGGCGCCAACACCATTGCTCTGCACCACTGGGGTCTCATTCACCCGACTAAACATCCACCCCATTTCCACCACGCTTCCATCTCACATCTCCCCCCTTCCACCACACTCCAAACTCTAAACCGGCCCCCCACCCCTCCCCGCAGTGGCCGTGATCCGCGAGCACCTCGCGCACAAGGGACTGGGCCTGCACAACGACTTGCAGAATGAGAGCTCGATTGTCGGGAACATGCCGGTGCGTTGTCGTGGTTGGGTGGAGGGGGAGGGGTGGGGAAGGGGGGCGGTATGACTCAGGATTATCGCAAGATGAATTTGGAGGGTGGAAGGGACGTCTGGCACTCGTGTGGTCTAGTGGTCTTTATTGACTCTTGAGGGAGGCACACGTCATTGCGTGTTCAAGTGCTCCACATTGCAACAAAAGAGGACTCTCGTGTCCAAGCCCCATACATTTACCCCGACTCCGATCCACTCTAGACTGTCCTCATGTTCCGCGACTTTGGCACCCCCGAGCAAAAAAAGACCATCATCCCGCAGCTCCTCAACGGCACCATCAAGATCGCGTTCGGGCTCACTGAGCCTAACCACGGCTCGGACGCCACGTGGATGACTACCAGTGCTGTCAAGGATGGCGATGGATGGCGTATGTTCATGCGTTTCTCTTCAGTGGTGGCTCCGTCCCCCTCTAACGTGGGAGTTCTGCAGGCATCAACGGCGCCAAAATGTGGACCACCGGACTCCACGTCGCGACCCACAGCTACATCTTCGCCAGGACCAGCGGCAAGCCCGGCGACCCGAGGGGTATCACGTGTTTCATCGTCCCGACCAATGCGCCAGGGTTCAAGATCGAGGAGTACCTGTGGACGTGAGTGGCTCACAAACTTACGGGGACAGTCATTGCCGCTCCACCCCGTGCTCATACTTCACACTTTCCTCAAAAGGTTCAACATGCCGACTGATCACCCGCGCATCAGCCTCAAGGACGTCTGGGTTGCTGGAAACTCGTTCTTGGGAGACTTTGAGGACGGGGTGAGTCCTCGTCCTACGGCGATATCTGTGCTGTTGTCGTAAAGCTGACAGCTGTGCATGTGCGCTTTGCCAGCTCGCACTCGCTCAACATTTCGTGCACGAAAACCGCATTCGTCAGGCTGCGAGCTCGCTCGGGGCTGCCCAGTACTGTATCGTAAGTGGAATTGTGCCCATCTTTGTTCCACCAGTACAGACAGCCAAACCTATTTCCACGACTAGGACGAGAGCGTGAAGTACGCCAAGGTCCGCAAGCCGTGAGTTCAACAACCCCGCCCTTATATGACGACGTCACGCTGACAATGCCGCTTGAAAGGTTCGGCAAGCCCCTGTCTGCAAACCAAGCCATCCAATGGCCGCTCGTGGAGCTGCACACGGAAGCCGCCATGCTGAGGCTGCTCATTAGGCAGACCGCTGCTCAAATGGACACCATGTCCAAGCCGGACGTGGCCAAGTTCCTCAGTGACAAGGTCGCCATGTGTGAGTCCACAACTTCTCCCCCCCACTTGGCCCTGTATGGCGACTGATAGGTGATTTCTGTTTTTGTTTGGGACATTAGGCAACTACAGGGCGAACAGGCTCGTATGTGAAGCGGCGGACCGCGCTATGCAGATTCACGGCGGTATTGGGTACAGCCGACACAAGCCGTTCGGTAAGTTTGCTATTCCCGACAGCTACCTCGACGGCGAACCGTTTCCGTGACTTACGGCGCTGCCCAATTCTCTTCCCAGAACACATCTACCGCCACCACCGCCGGTACCGGATCACTGAGGGCTCGGAGGAGATCCAGATGAGGCGTGTGGCGCAAGTGAGTTGACGTTCACACTCGGACGCGATGGCGTACAGATGAGCTAACGTGGGATATCTTGCAGTATCTGTTCGCTTACAATAAGGAGGTTAGCCCTACCGGTCGTAGAGCGAAGATGTAAGAGAAGGTTTAATGAACGAGTACATGAAGTAAAGCAGCACAATATAGTGAGATTAGCTCGATCTTTTTGAAGCAGGTAACCTTGATGAAGACGTCGCATGCTGTGAAGTGAAGACACGAACATGTTGGCCACCAATAGTCATAGAAGTCAGTAATGACGTCCATTCATAAATTAACCCACTGTGCGTGTAGAGGAAGAATTGTGACCGAATGTGTAATGAGACAACCCGCCCATCCCCCCGGATGATGGAACATGACATACTCAATCAGGCGGCGGAAGCCACCTCTGATTCTGCATCGCCTGCTAAACTGAAAGGGGAACGCAGAAAGCGAGGAGATCTCCTCTACGATCTGATCGAGGCGGGGGCCCTACAGCAGTTGGCGACCGAGAGGGAAGAACGGCGAATTCGGCTTGCCGCTAAAGTGGAGCAAACACGGCTAGCGATCGCAGACAAGGCCGTCCGTCTCAAGTGTGCCCAGGCGCAACGGGAGGAGGCAGACCGCCAGAAACGTCTTGCGAAGGTTCGCGACAGAAGTGTGCTTTCCTTGACGTCCTCATCATCAATCGCTTGATCCGTACAATCTCCTCACCAGTTGAAATCATTACATCCTGTTACTAAACGCCGCCATCAACCCGGCATTGTTGTCCCCCTGTCGACGGAACCGAAGCGCTTTCATGTGTCCTCAAACCATTCAGGGAATAATCTCGGCGCACTGTCTGCAAACAACTCGCACCGCTCCACCACTATCGCCAACAATTTGTCCAGCTGCTTGGCGGACAGCCATGTCCTTTCTGTTTCGTCAACCGTGTTCCGACAGGATCCACAGTTACATTCGCGGACAGAACATGCGAGCCGAGCAGGCCGGAATGAATTGAGCTCTTCTGCCGACTCACGCCGAAGATCGCGATTCATGATTATACACAGCGCGACCCCCGGGCGGAGTAGCAGGGCAACCCTTTTTTCACGGCCAACTTCCGGACACAAGAACGTTGCGAACGATGTTCCACAGGCTTCGTTTCGTCCCGGGGACGATTTACCACCCTTTTCGAAGCTAGAGGGCCACCCAACTTCGCAACACGACAACCTTACATCACTTCCTCGGTACAGTCTCTCGCTCGCGGCTCCTCGACATAGCTCCTCAAGGCAGCGCTCCAACTCATTAGCGCCAGCAAGCCCCGTTGATCGTGTTTTTGGTTCTGAACGTGCGTGGCTGTCATTTCACGACCGGTACATCAAGGGATGGGAGATTGGCGGAGGTTCCAAGGGAATTGAGGGAGCGCAAGAGTTTCTGGAGTCGGTGAAAGTAAGAGCGACAAAGTCAGCGAAGAGACGGGGTGCAGAAATGTGGAACCATGTGAGTTCTTTAAATTGTGAAGGAATCGTGTACACCATCTCCGTTTCTCATGCGCATCAGTCACCGACCATCTCAGCTAATCCTCGAATAACAACGAACGAGGCGAGGTCTGGTAACCAGTCCCATCGACGCCTCCTGCTCACCAAAACGAGCCTCCTCGCCCATGCCGAACGGAACAAGACTCGAGTTTCCCAGTTCATCACCGCAAGACCCGAGTTTGGCCAAGTGTTTGGAAAAGATGACCAAGACGAACACGAAAACGAAGACGAAACAGGTGGAAGTGAAAGCGAGGAAGTAGAAAGCGAGTACTCAGGTTCAAACCTTCACACGCCGATGGCCAATCCAAGCTTTGTCGGGGGCATACGAGCGAGCGGGGTTTGGGAGAGCTTACGAAAGTCGGGCTCGGCGGCTCAGGACGAGACAAGAGGAATGGACGGGCTCCTTAATGCCAACATCGAGTCCCGAATACTTGATGACAATGACGTGAGATTTGACGGAAGCTCGGCTGTGCAGCAGAGCTCAGAGGAAATTTCCAGTTTCTCCAACAACCTTGTTGTCTCTATGAGTGATGAAGGTCCAGCAAACACCGGAGGAATTGCGGATAGCTTGTTGCACACATCTGAAGGCGTCGAAGATGAGACGACTTCGCGGCAAGGTCTCGATGAAACGAATGAAATCTCGGCCGGAAGATTTACTTCTGCGGTACTTCCGTGGGAGCCATTGTCCATGGCAGCGACGGTAGAAGGTCCCCGAACCTGGACAATCATTCCTCGCAACTCACGATCGACAGAAGCCCCGGATGTGGATGTGCAGTATCTCGGTAAGGTACTCAGGTCATCGACAAAAGTCAAATTCCTGGAAGTGGAGAGAGATGTTGGTCGCGTGTATGCGCTGTGACAAGATATGAATTCTGAATTAGTTTGGTGTACATTGTTCGGGCCTTTTTCTGAGGCGTTTCTCCAATGAAATTGGCCTTGACCAGATATCTAAATGCGAATAGCAGACTATTTACATAGGGTATTCCATGCAGAACTGGAGTCCAAATTAGTGACAATTGGGGCATAAAAAACTCTTCATCTCTTTCCAACCTCCGCTCTTCCCGGGGAAAACACTATTCGTGGGGGTCGTACAGGCAAAGCCGGGGGAGTGGGTGACCGTTCATTTGCATTGACAACAGGACGATCTAGGGAAGCAGTCCTTTGGGCCACTGAGAGGGTAGTGGTTCCGATAGCAGTTTCGCTGACACAATCCATCGGGAAAAAGCCCAAAACACCTGGTTTAATACAAAGGGTTTCTCTTCGGTTCCGTAGTGCCTTCGCGAGAAGAGCAGTCTCACCTGTGGTGACGTTCAAGCCTCTCCCCCAACCATCCACGTACTCTGTGCGAGGGTTTAGTCATGCTACAGAGTGGTGCTTCCAGCAACCCTTGACTCACCGAGGTGCACAAAAACCTCTTGTCCGATATCCAGCTCGATTTCATCGCCCTCTCGAGGCGTGTACGGAAGCCGTACCTGACCCAAGGATGATCACTAAGCACCGCATATCAAAGAACGCCACAAATAAGGTGTTCCTTACAAGTCGAACTTGTTTGATTGGAGTGGGAGGGATTACTTGTTGCTTTAGCGTTGAATTCGCGAGTTGGATCTTCAAATTTGCGATCTCATGGTGCAATAATTTGAGTTGGTGTTCGTAATGCGCAGTCTGTGTGTCCAGTTTCTCCTCCAACGTTTCTAATTGTCCCCGAAGATCGCTCACAATTAACTCGACAGAGGACTCGACCATTCTGGCGACTTCTTCCTTTGCTCGTCGTGCCAGTTCTTCTTCGGCGCGCTGACGCTGTCTCTCAAGTTCACCCAAACGGTGGCCTTGAAGGAGGTCGTGAATTTTTCGATCCTTCAGTGTTCTTGTTCCCTCTAAAATTTCTTCTGACACGGAGGCGCCATGCCGAATGAGCAAGGTGACGATTTCGATCTTTGGGGTCAGCGAAACCTCAAGAAGGCGGTCGGCATTCAACGAGGGATTCACTACTTTGGGTGTTCCCCCCCTTTTGTTGATCCTGAACTTGAACGAGCTTTGTGCGTCGGATTGCCAGTTCGTTATCGGCTTCGCCTCAGCATTTGTGACCCGTCCAGCCCGCCCGACCGCCAAAGCGAGGGCCGAAGGGTAGCTCCAATTGGCTTCCCATCGCGATTTGTTCCAATTTTCTGTTGTCCACGGGTCCAGACCGCTGATTTGCCACCCAATGGCAATATTAGGATCAGAGCCACCTTCTAATAACGCGGACACCATGTCAACTTGTCCATAAAGTATGGCAAGGGCAAGTGCTGATTCCCCCTCTGATGTGTCCGTACGCGGAGGACCGGAAGTGCGATCCCATCTCCCCGTGTTCACCGTCAGTGTCACCACCTTCCGGACATTTGGGGACGCACCATCCGACAGACATTGACGAGCTCCAATCACGTTCCCCGATTCCACAGCTTCGATGAGATTAAAATCCCTCGCCAGACTCGCATTTGAGACTGAGCGCATGGAAAATAATAGGTGTCCAATTCTGTTCCTGAGGGTTTGGCCTCGTCCAACCCGCCAAGCCCGGCCAGACCTTCTCCCTTTTCCTTTCGTATCGCGGAAGCCCTCATCCGTCTCGTGGTCCCTTCTTTTCATTCATCGTGCTCATCGTGCTGAATTTATCTGCAAGGGTGCAGTATTCCAGCTTGAATACAGCAACGTGAACGTGCAACTGGAAACGGCGGGGGTTTGAATTTTGCCGTCCGTGGTGCCGCACTTCAGATCACGTTGACGCCCCAAATCGCCTCACACTCGAAACTTTCCTCGGACGCACGCTCGCGATGGTTGCCTCGGCCGTTCCGGCTGCTCCCCGGGAGGCCAAGCGGGTGAGCGCAGTTCTCGGTCAAACTTGGATCTGCATTCCCACTTACCGGGTTTCGAATCTTTGTACCTGGCGCACTACTTTCTGACACAAACGTCGGCGATTCCGGCAGGTCATGGAAGCTCATGTGGAACAGCTCGTTGAGGCGATGGAAACTCGAAATCCCCACCAACTGGCTTGCTCATTCGGCCATGCATTTGAGTGCTCAAGCTGTCTTGGCATCTACTGGGCTATTTTGGACGCACTGTGTGACCACGTGGATTCGAATACGGAGTTTCGGTCCTTTGCTTTCAAAACGTTCATGACGGTGGGCGGCCAACCATACCTTCATTCCATTTTGGACGGTCTCGCACATATCATTGGACGCTTGCGTGGGCGCTCTGCGACTAAACCACCCAGCTACGATGCCCTCTTTGACGCATTCCACCTTGCATCCTGGTTGCGACTTACTGTCGTCCGCAACCCGGAAGTGCCAACGTACCTCGCATCTCTCCCCGAGTTACAATGGAAAAAAATTCTGGATCTCTCCGTAGCTCTCTACCTGTGCCGCCAGCGGAGTGAATCTTCCCAGGGTGAAACCGCTTCAGCGATCCTTGGAATCCTGTTCCATATTGTGGGATACACACTGGCGGTAGCGAGCGCCCCTCACCGCGCGCAGGCGTGTGAAATAGTCCGTCGACATTCTGCCTTTTCGAGGGCACTCGAAGCTCTCACCGGAGACCCTAAAAGTGATCCTGGCCTCACCAATCGCGCAATTGCGATTTTTGATCAACTGGATACCCCGCGATCATCCCACAACGCCAACCCACGTCGTGTACAAGGTGCCTGCGGACACTTTTATTGTGATGGTGAAGACCCTCTCGCGAGTCCAGAACCCGGTAACACCCGCATTCGGGTGTGCGAGAAATGTAACCTCATCCGATACTGTTCATCCCAATGCCAGCGTGAAGACTGGCAATGGCACAAAGCGTTCTGTGGACGCCGAGATCTACCTACCGCAGATAAGCTGAAGCTGCCAAAAGGGTGGGATGATGATGGACACTTTGTTGTCATGAAGCAAGTGGGAATAGACAGTCCAAAGGAGGATTACGATTCAAGCGGGGATAGTTTTGCGTCTGAAGATCCTGTGGACAATTTTCGTGGAGGAATTCGCTCGCCCGAACATGAAGAAGAAGAAGAAGATCATGAAAGCGTTGTTCGGAAGCTGGACGTTCTTGTGCCCGTCCCTGCTCACTACGATTCACCAATATCTCCAGAAGAGGAAGTGCGGAGTGCACGTAAGAGTTCGCATGGGATGCCAGAAGAGGAGCTGTCAGCGTATTATCGGTCCTCATTTTATGGATCGCTGTTCCGGACGGCGAGTTCCACCAGTGTTGGCGGTCGGGGTCTTGGACTTTCTTCTGGAATTCCGACCCCGCCAATCAGTGCGAACCGGAGCTTCTCTACACCTCTTGGAGGGAGCACTCGGCTGACTCCAAAAAGCCGTGAACAGTCTCGGGAGCGAGATTCCCCGCCCAATTCCTTCCGTCAACCAATCTCCACCGGCAGATCTGGATCTGTAACACGAAAGTCCAGCACGCCAACTGTTGACACCGGGTATGGATCACGCAATCGCAGTTTGTCGCGTCGGGCAACAGAAGACAGTAGGTCCCGCCAGGCGGGACCAGTGTCCCGAAGAACGTCAGATGAATCGCTGGAGAGAGAGTGGTTTGGTTCGGCGAAAAAGGACCTCCATCGGGGTGAGACAAACATGTCTGATGCGTATGACAGGAAGCTAAGCGATGCGATGGGTGCGTTTCGCAGTGATGGAGACTACCATCGGTCACTTTTGAGTGATCGCGGTGCGGGATATAGTGGAGTCTCCAAGGCTGGGGGATGGAACGAGAGACGCCGGGACTCGTCTCCTCGGGATGCGCAGAGTCGGCGAGGTTCCACTAAAGGAGATGGCGGTACACCAGTATGGGATACTGGTGAAAGTTCTGACTCTTCTGGAAGCTTGCAAAGCTCTTTATCTGGCGAAAATAGACCAAGTCCCTGGGAAGTTGCAAGAGGGAGGAGTCGAGAAGCTGGATGGAGGAGTAACAGCCAACGATCAAATGGCATCGCAGAGGAGCAGTTGTATCAATTACGGCGTAATCCAGAAGATCGGTTTGAGGACAAGCGAAGTTTCAAACGCAGCTGGACGGACGGTGTGTCGGATAGAGAGCTTGAGCGTGGTCGAAGTCGACCGCAAGATCCTCCAACTCGTGTAATGGGCATCTCCCTGAAGCCAGGTGCGGCCGACTTTGATATCGATCGACATGTTCTGGGGGACGTGCACAAAACCAGATCGGATGCACACATGGATGGTGCACGTGCCCCTCGACAAGTTGGGCGTGAAAACACAAGCGATAAGTTTGGTACGGACAATTCCCGTCGCTCACGCAGTTCGTGGGGCAGCAGGATGCTGGGTAGTCTTCGTGAGAGTCTCAGACTTTCTGGAAGCCCAAAAGACGACGAGCGGCGAAAGTTCGGCAGTTTGAAAGGTGGAGAAACTGGGAGCCCACGTTTCGGAAGTTGGAAAAGCAGCCGTGGTGAGGGTCGGAGTAATCAAGGGTAATTCATCGGCCAGCTGGACTGGACATTACACGTTTTTCCATTGTACAGTTATGATTCATTTTTGTGTTCATGCAAATTCACTTTTGCCGTGTCGTGTGCGGTCATTCTACCGTGAACAACACTTTACTCCTCAATTCATTGCTGTTGTCCACGGGCAGCATTATGTCGCGCTGGGGTCCTACGCCATCGCCTCCCCCCCTTCCTTCGTCGGTGTCGCCATCCCCTGGAAATCCTCCTCTCTATGCCCCTCAACCCCAACGTTCGGTTCCCATTCCCCAACCCAATGGTCTTGCCGGAAGTACAGCAAATCACCCCGGTGGCCCAAATCCGCCCTATAGCAACTCCATGTATTCCCATGGACAGTCCGGCAAGTTCACGCAGTCGGGGAATGTTGGAGCTTATGGCCAGCCTTCCCAGGGTGGATTTTACGACTCAAATATGGGACATCAGAACCAGATGCACTATAATTCGGCCAAGTCCTCATCTCAGCCTGCGCAGCAAGGGTGGAACGGTGCTCCGGTAGCGGGACAACCACCGGTTGGGATGGGCAACTTCTTTCCGTCCCAATTTGTTCAGGATTTGACGGCAGGAAATCCCGCCGCCCAACTCGGGGTAGATTTTGCTGCGCGTATGATCGCAGAACGGAGTGAATTCGTGAATCAAAACGTGAGCTACTCTTGCCCCCACCAATGGTATCGTGAACGGTCTGACTGTTTCAACCTTTTCATCCTCAGGTACAGCCCTACCTGAATATTTCTTCCTTGAAGTACTATTTTGCAGTTTCGAACAAGTATGTGATCGACAAACTAGGGCTTCTTGTTGCGCCGTGGCGTCACACGGTAGGCTTCCCAATCACAAATCACAACTTGCCCACTCCTACTGAATGGCGGATACTTCGCAAATTACTTTGTCCGATCACCAGTCCTGGTCACGGCATGTTCGTCGCACACAGCAAGGGGCACCAGATGGATATAGAGTTCCAAGGGAGGATGTCAACGCGCCAGACCTTTACATTCCTGGTGAGCCACTGTTGCTTTTTCTCGTTAACTCTGAATATTCAGTATCATCGTTGGGTTGAAGCCATGGCATTTGTGACCTACGTACTCTTGGTTGGAATCAGTCTAGGTCAGCAAGAGAAGTATGTGGAGAAGAAAATGAGAGGTGTCTGGTTCGATGCTGTGATGCTGCAACGTTCCTTTAGATTTCACCCTTCACAACTTGGTTCGACTTCCACAACGGCATTGGCGCTACTGGCACTGGAGGTTCTCCTTTTTCGTCTCGGCGTTTACCTTCTAAACGTGAATATGGAAGGGTCGATATGGGATATGGTTGCCGTAGGAGGGTACAAGTTCGTGGGGTAGGTTTGTTGTTGTTTATTGGTTCAAACTTCAGCTAACGGGAACCAAACTTCCAAGAATAATATTGACGATGCTCATCAGAATGACGCCTTTGCGCTCATACACCCTTGTTTGGCTGGGGCTGTTTGCATATGTTATGGTCGCGTATGCATTCTTTTTGGTAAGCACCAAGATGACTAAGCGATATTCTAACTCTGAAGTTGGTCGCCTTTGAAGCTTCGGACACTCAAGTACACAGTTCTCCCAGAACAATTTTCTGCCCACGCACCCACTGCGGCTGCCTCAACAGCCCACCTGCCGCCGTCAGTCAAGCAACGGCGCGTCTATTTTTTGTTTGTGATGGCAGGAGTTGGGGTCGTAGTTAGTGGAATCTTGATTCGAATTGTATAAAACGAGTGTGCTTTTTGGTGTCTTCGCAAATCTTATCCCCCCGCCGAAACCAGCTCGACACTCCATAACTTTGCGACACGCTGCCGGGCGATTTTCGGCTAGACCTCGTTTCGCAGTATAGACACTGTGAAAGTGTCCAGTTTCTGTGCGCCATCAAGGACTTTGGATCGTGCATTTCGACCATTATCCCGCCGATTCAAGCCTGTGACGGTTTGACGATGTCGCAAGCAGACCATCCTATTCCCAGATCATTTTTGGAAGGGAATAGAGTCACGACTTGGCCCATCCAATCAGACGACCCATTCACTTCTTCCTCAACGCTGCCCCAAGCACCCATAATTCCATTCAACGTTCCTCCAACCGCCATGTCAACTTTGGTGTCCTCATCCACAACACTGCCATCTGAAGCGACTGTTTTGGATGCATTTTCTCGTCCATGTGATGCGGCGACCCCGTCACCTACTTCACTACTCCTGTCAAACCTTTTACTGCTTGGATTTGACCCAGCATCTTACGGGACTCTTCACCCAGGTCTCTTGCTCGATGCGGAAATGTTTTCTCGGAACCAGGGAAACGCCAGGGCGTTTGAAGTAGTTGCAGCATGGCTTTGGGAACGAAGCGAGGGCGACGATGCCAAACGAGTGAGTCCGCATTCGTGTGCATTTTTTTATCAAATTAGGGTTAGCCTTAGGTGGTTGGTTTGGGTATTGGCGAATTCTATTCAAGAGTACAGGATGTAAAGAAGTTGAACAGCAACTTGCAAATCTCGTTCGGGAGCAAGAATTTGATCGCACACTCACACATTTTTTTTCACTGCAATTTCCAGCTCCTCTCATCCGTCTATCCGTGCACGAGTCCGGCTACCTCGCGGGAATTCAGAAATCTTATTTTTGGGTGGTTCTCCCAACTGAAGAAGGATGGCAAACTTTCCGGACCTGGTTCAGGACCAAATAGGACCTCTGCCGTGCTTGATAAAGATGGTAACTCCGGGGCTGTATTTGGAGAGGTTGTGGTGAGAAGAAGTTTCCTGGACGAATGTAGAGGAGAACGGTGAGTTGCATTGCAAAGAATGTATGTGCACTGTAGCCGTCTCTTCAATTGTCACTAATCGGTTTTACATCTAGTTTCGAGCGTTTGATGCTTGCGGTGTCTGAGGTTGTTGTGGAGCAAACAGCTGCGAAAGAGATTGGCCCAAATTCAATATCAGGAATTCCAGACTTGAGAGCATTGAAGCGAGCCATGGGTGATGTCGCTATTAGAGATTTGCTGGAGGTGAGCTAAAGGAAGACCTCTTATGCTGCCGTTGACTCTACGATGTTCATTTTCACTAGGCATTGATCTCTCAAGAGGTGTCCTTGTTCATCGGAGCCTCAAAAGTGCGCAATGAAGAGGAACGGGTCTGGGAAGAAGAGGCTGAGAGGACTGGTCGCACATGGGAAGGCGCTGCCGGGGGAGAGGTCAGTTCAGCTTTCAAACTGGCATTAAAGACGTCCTATCGGCTCACATTACCTCACGTCATTGAAGGTAGCGCTTGTTGCGCATCTCGCGCACATCCGGTCCGAGCGCCCAGTTGATGAATCGAGTACCGGGATTGATCTCGGGGAGATCAAGAACAATGCGGCTCGACAAATTCGGGACGGCTGGTGCGGAGTCGAGGCGTGGATTGATGAAATGACAGAGATGAGAGGTGAGTATCTGTGCTCGTTTTGGGTCTGGTGATGATTTATTGCATTCTTCGCTCTCTCTAGATACAATTGAGGCAATAGCAACAGGCCGTATTGACGAAGCTTTTCTTGATGGAAAAGGCTCCCATTTTGGCGTCGATGAAGCATTTAAGCGATGGGGCTCCGCATTTGCTAAGGTGCTTTCGGTTTCGACGTTTGTTAGATACCTCTGTTCCATTTCTCACAGTGGCGTGTGTTTAGGAATCCATCACACCATACATCAAATCGAATATTGATCTTGTGTCCCTCGTGAAACTGTGGCGCTTATCTCTTACTTTAGTCGCATATGCAGCTGGAGCCGTTGGCGCAGAAGACTCCACAGTCGGGACCAGTACGAGGTTGATGCTTGCTGGTGAGCACTCGTTATGACATGTTTTACGTCCCCTGTGTTACATCTGGTTTTGCTTCTGTTTAGAACTGCCGTTACCCGAAGGATTTCCCCATCCGCCTGATTCGCAGCTCATCAATTTGGCCGAGACACACGATGCGCTCCTTCAAGGGACGGCACGACTTCATGCCCGCCTTGTAGATGAAGTCGAAACCGCTAAGCGTACTGCGGAGCAGCTTAGGACTCAGCATGGGAGGGAAGTAAAAAGCGCCCTTACTGGATTGCAGAGAGAAATTGAAGACGGGTACGTCTGAAGGTTCGATAATTTCGAATGATATAATTAATGCAGGGATCTGAAGGTCTTTGCAACTTGCTCCACTTACACCGAAATTCGAACTAAGGAAGAATGTGAGCAACGCGATTTTGAAGAGTGTTGGATAATGTTGGAAAACATAAGTATAGATCAAGGTCGTCGACAACAAAATTGCACCTCAAGTCCCCAGTAAGTTGATCCTAATTTGACAGCTGGAATCCTGTGTTTCATGCAAATGGTCATTTCTAGCACCTTCAACTCCGGCTGTGGTGGTCTCAATCCAACGTCGTGTTGTACATGCTGTTGAGACCAGAAAGAAGGAAGACCCACCAGCCAGACAAACGGTTCCTTCTCGCATTGATAACTTACCACGACGTAAGCCCGTCCCTAAACAGAATTCACTCTACCCAGTCTTAACCTGGTTCCAGTTTCCCCTTCGCCGAAACCAGGTTTGAACTACACGTCATCACCAATGGGGACATCAACCAAACGTCCGGCGCAGCTTATCCGCCCAGTTATTTCTGTACCTTCGGTTGCGTCTGCGGTCAATGCAGTAAAGTCAGGTGCTCCGTCAAATGCACCAAAATCGGGTGCTCTATCAAATGCTCCAAAGTCAGGTGCTCCATCAAAACCACCCCGTGAAGTCCGAAAACCGTCGAATTCCCCGTCGAAGGAGAACAGACCTCGCGTACCCGGGGCACAAGAATCTGCAACAGGACTGCGAGCTGTTCCGGCAAAAGGGGCGTTTGACAAGTTGACAGATCAGGTATGGAAGGAGGAGACACTCCAGTTTTCTGCTCTGCTGAACTTTGTTTGAATTCACCAACAGATTGCGGCGTTTGTGGAGACCGGCGATCTCGGAAAACCAACAACTCATGTAGCACCCTCCGTCGCCAAGTCCCGAGTGAAACCTCCATCAGCGATCCCTCCTGTTTCATCGAGACCCACCACTCCAGTCCATGCTACGAAAGCGAATTTGCGAAAAGCTCCAGCCTCCCCCCACTCTCCACTTGCAGTTGCCACTCCATCGAGAAAAGCCGTCGTCTCATATGAACCATTCGCAAACCCTCTGAACGGTTTGGGTAAGCTTCCGCAAATTGTGTATCTGCACCTTTCTTTCCAATTTGATAAATGGCGATTTTGAAGATCAAGCTCCTTTCAAAACCCGAGCTGAAATCCCGCGTACACCAATCAAGTCAACCCCAAGGATGTCTACCACCCCGTCAAAGCCACTACCTTCAGACCAAAGCCGAGTTGCAACGAGCTCACCACTTGGAAAAGTTCATGATAAACCTCGAAGACAGCTCGACAATCTCAACAGAGGCACCAAGCTCCCCAATGGAGTTCACGCACCCACGCAGCCCAAAGCAGAGTCGTCGCGTCCAGGGAGTGCCTTACAAGATCTTTCACAGAGACTTGCAAGACTGAGAGGGAGAGCAGCGGCCACCCCAGAGAGTGCTCCTGTAGTTCCCCAGAAGAGGGTGGCGAATCCACCACCAGCTTCACCTGCACCAGTGGTCCCCACTAGGCTTTTCACTTTAGATCTACCAACGATTGACTCACAATTTCCGAGGTCTGTATCCAGCACCACACTTGTTGGTGCGAACACACCTAGTGGTGACCTTCCTACGCACGAGGAACTCCCGCCAAGTTTCAAGATCGATCGCGTATTTAGACTGGATTTGGATGACGAGGCACTAGAAGCTCTGTTTGACAACAGGCGTTATTCCCGAACGACATTTGATGACATCGGTGCGTTTATTGTCGACCACTTTTCAGCCCGTGTTTGTGAGTATTTTTATACGTGAGCTACAGACCTGCCAACCAACTACCAGTCATTTCCCGACGATGCTGCAATGGCACTTGAGGAAATTCTATGATCAATTGTCACATCCAAAAATACCCGTGTACCCCTGCATCGAATTTGATACGCGCACACTATCTAGCATTTGGACCTGTTTGAAATCACTTAGAAAAAGACTTTTTTCACCAAGGGTATTATGTAATTCCAATTTTAAGTCAACCCCGTTCCTACTTCTTATCGGAAACCAAATACAGTTCCTTCAAGCGCCAGAGTGGTCAGAACCGTTACATGTGCATATTATTCCGAGTTTAAGAAGCTAACGATATCCCTGTTGAGGAAGAGGGGAGGCGGACAGGCTGACGCTCATTTCTTGTGATTCCAATGAGACTGTCGTCAGGATAGATGAGTCATCTCTTTGCACAAACTATACATACCTTGCCTTCGCCGGCCTTCTCGGCGGCGATTTCCTCTGTAGCGCGCGAATACAATTGAAGCGTTTTTGTTTAGATTGCGGGTGGGGGAGCATCACAGGGTCATGATAGGTGCGTGTCAGTAAGTTCATCGAGAACAGTGGTGATAGAAGAATCCCATTCACCTTTCGTCGGGAGGTGAGTCTTCTCTTGGGTTTTCTGGGAGGTATGATGGGGGATGTGGTGTCATAACATTTGGGATAGATACTTCCAGCAGCAAGACGTACGGTCTTCTTGAGGCGAGACTTGGCATCACCAGAGACAGCAGCAAGAAGAGCGGGATCCTATATGTAGAGATGAGATGCGCAATCGGAATCAATCAATACAATCAAGTCAGGTATGGAATGCTTCTGGACGAGAACTCACCATTTCGTGTTTGTTGTTGTACTGATGTTGAAGAAGATGAGAGGCACCGAATCAAGAGTCGAGGGTAGTTAGTCAGCGTTCACGACAGCACATATTCTTTCAGAGAGTTCGTTAATGGATGGAGAGAATCCACCGTCCAGATTGGAAGTCTGATGACCAAGATCAGGATGGTCGATTGATCCCCTCTGCAACGAGCTCCACGCAGAGGATGGAGCAGCGGACGATGCCAGCCATCAAGCCACTTACAAGATGTGTTCGGGAGAAGATTTGCGAGATGTTTGTCGGAGGGGTTCAAATCCACACCTAACGCCGTGGCGCGACAGTGGCGCAGTCTCATCTCAACATTCGGAGTTTTTTTTTGAGGAAACATCCCTTCGCATTTCTAAACTCGCTTGCATGTACCTGTTGTCAAACCCCAGTGATTACTATGTTAACCTCAATAGCAGCGGAGATCATATCCCGAGTTTGTGATCCAGTAAGGAGATCACATCGAGAAAATTTCGAAAAGCGTGTTCAGGCTCAATGTAAAAGAGACTAAATAGTTTTGCTGTGGTGAGAGCATACACCGCCGGTCCACCGAAGAACGAAAACCTGCAGATTGCGAAGCTCATCGCTGCCGATGCGAGTTCTTCAACCACGTACACGGATTCCAACGCCTGTAAATTTGAAGAGCGCTCATGACACACCACACTTTCTTCGTCGAGGACTGGCTCTGCGATCCATGGCCACGCCGACAACACGAACACTCGCATGCCCAAACGGCCCACTGTTCTCATCATGGGCCACAAAAAGCAACAATCTAGCCTCCATTGGCACTTGTACTGCGCAGCGATGGAGCTCCACTAACGTGGATGGCCCAATGGACATTAAGTCAGTGGACCTCTCACAATTTCCACCTGAGAGGGTGCGAAACTTCTCAATCATTGCGCAGTACGTATGCAACGATCAAATGTTCTGGAATCGGCGGGTAAAGTACCTCGAGGGGCAACGGAATGAATTGCAATTTCGGCATCACAATCTCGCTTCGGCAGCATGAGTTTTCCGGGAATTCACGATATTATTAGTGTGCAATAATCTGAAGCTGCTTCTGTGCTTCAGTATTGATCACGGCAAGTCTACACTAGCGGACCGCCTTCTGGAAATCACCGGCACCATACCGACACCATCATCTGCTCCCGGCTCCTCCGGTCGGAATCAGCAGGTCCTTGATAAACTAAAAGTCGAAAGAGAGCGGGGAATAACTGTCAAAGCGCAGACTGCATCTATGTTGCACAAGTTCGGAGGGAAGTGGTATCTGCTGAACCTTATAGATACTCCCGGGCACGTGGACTTCGCTTACGAAGTGTCCAGAAGCTTGGCGGCGAGTCAAGGTAAGGTCGGCGTGCGGCGAAGAGATATGATAGCGATTAATGTTGGAAAAATTCAGGTTCTCTCCTTCTCGTCGACGCTTCACAGGGAGTTCAGGCTCAGACGGTAAAAATCATGTCGCTTTGCTGCTGGTGTATCCTCTTTTTTTATAATTTGACCCCTTTAAAGGTTGCCAACTACCACCTCGCGAAGGCGAACAACCTGACAATCATTCCAGTACTCAACAAAATCGAGTGATTGTTCGCCATTTTAGTACAAATGCGAGATTTAGCTGAGTTTTTGTGCCACAGTTTGCCAGGTGCTGACCCTGATTCCGTGGAAGACTCCGTCCGGATGGTACTTGAAATAGCAGAGGATATGGAAATACCCCGGGTCGGTTATCGGCACAATTGGAAGATTGATTGGTCTTATAGTAACTAAAGCTTGTTTTTAGATATCTGCGAAGAAGGGTGAAGGGGTCGAAGCACTCCTAGACCTGATCATCGAAAAATTGCCCGCGCAAGTACTTTATTTATATGTCCGCATTAACAGCCATTGTGACTATGTCCCATCCTGTCTAGTCCAACCTCGAAGCTTACGTCATCATTTCGCTCTCTCCTATTTGACAATTGGTACGATACTTATGTAGGTGTTGTTTGCCTGGTTGCAGTGATCGATGGGAAGGTTGGAAAAGGTGGGTTTTGGATATAGCTATAAACGCACCATTCAATCTAGTCCAATAATTTGCCCAGGTGATAAAATTGCGAGTGCTGGTACTGGCCTGAAGTACGAAGTGTCGCAAGTTGGAATAATGGCACCAGATCCGATGCCCCTTCTTGCACTGTACGTCAGCTAATATCAAAGCTCTGCAATTTCGATGGTGAAAATCGCTCCTTGTTAGTCACGCTGGCCAAGTTGGATACCTGATCCTCGGAATGAAGTCATCGCACGAAGCCCGCGTTGGGGATACCTTCTACCATCACGGACAAGACGTTGATGTTCTTCCTGGATTCCAACCGGCCAAATCGATGCTTTTCGCTGGGGTGTATCCGGTCGATTCAACGGAATTCGAAAAACTCTCTGAGGCGATTAACCGCCTCACACTAAATGACTCGAGTGTCAGTGTTGCGAGGGAAACGAGGTGCGTTTAGATGGATTGATCCATTGTATTACGTTGCAGCCAACCACAAAATTTGCAAAAGTGCCGCTTTAGGACAGGGTTTTCGTCTCGGATTTCTTGGAACCCTGCACAGTGAGTTATGAACAGATATGTTCGACAGCTCTCTGACTTTACATTCGCAGTGGATGTTTTTCGACAAAGACTTGAAGAAGTAAGTGGTTCATCGATTTGTTGGCGGAGTTACGAATCGAAAATACCTTGGCTTCTTTAGGAATATGGAGCGACCGCTATTCTCGTGAGATGTCATCATTAAGCGATGTCTGGTGCAAAATTTCTGATGGTGGAACAATCTGATCAGTCCTCCCCAGTTGTCCCATATAAGATAATTCGAAAAGGTGGCAGTGAACAGATCATCAATAATCCAGCAGGTACGTCCTTGCCTTGACCGAGGATTCTCTTTTCGAGGGTTCTTAATCAGAATCGAAGCATTCCCCGATCACAGCGAGAGAGCTAATGTTGATGATATTCAGGAGCCAATGGTACGAGCGACTTTGATTTTTCCAGAGGAATACCTTGGAGAAATGATGCAGTTGTGCGGGGTGAGTGACTCTTCAGATGAAGAACCGGTCATAGGCTTGGTTAATCGGAAGTTTGCCCAGGATCACCGTGGTGAGCAAGAAGACTACACTTATCTTGATGATACAAGGTTTGAGGACTTTGAGCTGGGATTCTTGAGCCTTCCCCGATGTTTATGTACCGGTCGATCGTTCTTAGGATCATAATGAAGTATCGCCTTCCGATGGGTGAAATACTCACAGACTTCTATGACGAGCTCAAGTCATTGTCCTCGGGTTATGCAACCTTCGACTATGACGACATTGGTTGGTTTCTGTTTGAAGATTTGCATGAAGACTTTTACCAATTCTGTTGCTGTTTTAGGGTATCAATCCTCTGATCTCGTTAGAATGAATGTGTTGCTGAATAGCAAGCCTGTCGATGTGCTTTCTTCTGTGTTGCACCGGTCGCAAGCGGAGCGAGCCAGCAAGGTTTTTCATTCCATGCACCCAAACTTCGACACTCTGTGGTATTAACCCGTTGTTTTCAAGATAATTACCAAAAGGCTGAAGGATGTCATTGATCGGTACGTATTGTATTTCGGGTTCCGGACCTAAACACGTTTTTTGAATAGAATTCTTCATCCAGACAACTGTTTGAGGTTGTCATACAAGCTGAAGTCGCCGGGAAGATCATTGCTCGGGAAACGTAATGTTTTTGAATGGACGGAATGAGAGATATTACCTGAAATGTTATCTTCACCTAGGGTGTCGGCTCTTCGTAAAAATGTGACAGCCAAATGTGTGAGTGCTGTTTCCCTTATTTTGCTTGAACTCGTTCATGTTGTTCCTCTTCACAGTACGGTGGTGACATAACCCGTAAAATGAAACTCTTGGAAAAACAAAAAGAAGGGAAGAAAAAGATGCGCGCCATAGGCAACGTGAAGCTCTCACAAGAGGCGTTTCTAAGCATCGTAAAAAAATAGAAGTTTAGATATACTAGAAGTCTACACCCAATTCACGATTTGCCGTTGAGTCACTACCTGCACCCAACTTCAGTCTTCCGAAAAGAATGAATACCGCTAGAGAAGAGCTGAAAGTCACCCATGAAGTACGTGTAAAAGGCACCCTCTCATCAGCGAAATCCGCGTTCCATTCTCAACTGCTTTGGTGACGGCCACTCCAGGAGCTGGCAAGCATACAGAAAGCACTTGCAAATGATGAATTCAAGAAAATGTTCTTCGATTATGTACAGGAAATCTCCGATCCAGAGAATATGAAGGTGGAATATCCCTTGTGGTGACCAATTCAAGAAACGCCAAATCTCTCCACCCATTTCAGCTTTACGAAGAAGACATCCGCAAGCTTGAGCTTGAAAAAGGCAACGACGTCAAGTTTGTGACACCAACGCCCGGTTTCGTTTTGAAGACGACGATTCTCAATCGTCCTCCAAAGGGTCACCTCAAGAATGATAGCGTAACAGAGGGCAGCAAGGCGTTCATCAATGTGTGCTCAAACAACGCTATTGGTGAAGCTAAGGCTAAAACTGCATTGAACGAGGGTGGAAGGAAAGGTCAGCAGTGGGAAATTCCTTACAGTCTGACTGCCCGGGAAGATCAAGACAAGGGTTCGTTCACTTCCTCCGCGGCTTCAAAAAGAAGTTTACGAGGGAAAATGTCAACTAATCTTCTCATCCTGCTCTGATAGCCAGTAAACCTTGCGCTGTGTATGATTTTATGGTCCATCCCGACACAATCGAACTCTCAGGGGCCCTTCCTGGGTTCCGCAATCTACTGGTCTCTTCAGCTTTTGAAGGAATCGAAAAGCGATATGGGGTCAAAGTTAATCCAGGTAAGGAAATCACTACGCGACATAAATGTTCTTGTGTTGATTATCACTTCCAGAGTACAAGACTCTCAACTTGAAGTATAAAGGTGTTCCAACATCGACTATGATGCGAGAAAAGAATCCCTCCGTGCAGCCAGCAAATGAAACGACAGAGGAGTTCCTCCACCGTATTAAGCGGGACCAAGATAAGCACCGTGCTAGAAAAGAGAAAGAAGAGTCACAACGCGAAGCGGAGCAACACCGCAAAAAGCTTATCGAGGAGCTTCAAGATGGGCCTGTTCAATCAGGGCGAAACACCACCTCAACTGTGAAAACACCGAAATATCAAATTATCCACAAAGGAAAATTCGACCTTGCGAATCACACGGAAAGGTCCTACACTGTGAAAACAATGAGACCTGAACAGCTGGTAGTGCGGGTGGAGTTACCCGGTGTCGTGAGTAAAGCTCAATTGTCAATAATCCCCCTGGAGCTGAATTCCGAGAATTGAAAGGTTTCCATCGCCACCGCTAATCTGGACATGTCCTCAACTACACTGGATCTGATTGTTGCCAATCTTTACGAGCTTCATGTGTCCCTGCCGTTCGAGGTTGATGCTGATCGAGGCGCTGCGAAATTCGACAAAACAAAACAAAGAATGGAAGTTACCCTTCCGGTTGTACCCCCAAAGGTGGAGATGTTACTGGTGAGATAAATTTTCTGTTCCAGGAATGTAGCATTATGGACCGATCTCACAATCTTGTGATAGCAAGAGCAAACAAACACGATCGCCGATGTGTCGACATCCATACCTGAAGAGGTTTCCTCGGCAGCCCCACTCAGTGCCAATGAATCACCAACGAATTCCTCTGAATGCGACAACGCTCCACAAGGAACAATCCAGCATCCTCCAGAGATTCCACAAGTCATTGAGATTCAATCTGCGTGCAGAAATGAAGAAGCTGAACGTGTGATCAATGCTGTATTGCAAGAAGAAATGAATGAGAGCAAACCAAGTTGTGATGCCGACAATGTAATTGCTTCAGGGAAGGAGGCGTCCGAGAGGATGGCACAGTCAGTCTCACTGGACAATGACGGCCAAAGTGATAATCAAGAAGGAGCTGTCCAACACTTGGGGGAGAGCTCCTTCAAAGTGGAGGAATTCTGCAGTGCGAGATGGCTAATGGAGTTTGATTAACTAAGTTGATTTTGGGCGGAGTGAATTCGATTCGATAAGAGCGTGCGCTATGGACTCTATTCATGAAACTGCAATGTAGTGGCCCTACTGCAGCAAATGCGAGAATGCAAACATGGCTCAGCTACTTAATCCACTTTAGCACATTAGCACATGAAAGGCACGTTCGTCGCAGAAATCAACCGGCTAGTGTGCCCGGGTTTCAGCCGCTTCCAGGGGCTTTGAAAAGAAAATTGTCGGTCATTTCGGGTACGTGGAATGAACACGACCGAAGTCACTCACAGGTAAGTCTGAGTAACATAACAAGGAATGGAAGACATAACGAGGTGACGGCGGGGACAATCAAGTTTGGGACGGTGGGTCAATTCAAGTTCAGAACCTTCGAGTGCAACATGATACGGACCTTCGCCATCCGCCTTTGCATCGTCCTCGTTGTCCGAATCCATTTCGTCGTCATCGGGGGGCTGAACGATTTGACGAGATTATTACACCGACTGTCTCCCAACACCAACTGTTTCCATTCTCTCACCAGGTCTCCAGCCATACCCCCGGGACCACCCATTCCACCCATGTTCGAGAACTGTGAGAAGTCCATATCGAAGGGGTTACCTCCGGCCGCGGCCGTCACGTCTTCCTCGTCATCCTCGGACTTCCAACGGGTGAAGTCGGTCTTGATGTAGTGCGCTTTGTCCTTCGTAAGGCGGGGCCACCAGCCCTCAGTGGCTTTCTTGATGACGAAAAAGGAATTCCGGTCGGTGATGGATTGTTTGGAGGACTGTTCATTGGAGGAAGAACTTGGGTCATCATCTCCTTGAGAATTCCAAACCAATACTTACGTTCGGGTCAACTTCTTTGAACAAAGTCATTTCCGCTTGGTACGTCTTGTCCTTGTTCCCGCCCTGAAAGTAGAGGTCGGTAAAAAAACAACACATCCCAACCGTTTCCGAAGAAAAGTCCAGAAAGTACGCAGGAAACGATTCGATCGAGCACAACGGCGCTATAATCGAGCGTCCAAAATAGCCCCAAGGTCAACACACCTCCCAGCTGAGAACCGAGTCTGTCAGTTTGACGGTGGGGTGGGGAACGTCCTGGACGTTGACTGTAACGTAGAGTTCGGTGGCATTTTGCGCTAGGGGATCGATTCATGTCGTGCGAGGTGCCGGAGAAGAGTAAGAGATTCCCGTTAGGAAAGATGACCAACAACCCACGTTCTCCTATTATCGATGGAGAACGTACCCCATAAGACTTCTGGGTACACCATTTTCATAGACAATTGCGGTGGTGAACGGGATTCAAGGCGAGGACGGTCGAAAGTCGAGGTGTTCTGTTGTGTTCTTCCTGGTTCAGACACTGACCACAGACTCTTATTACATTATTACTTATGGTTGCTTTCCCCAAATTTTTTCCCGTAGAAGAAACGAGAGGATTATGGCAGTTTTCCTTTTGCATAAGTCGTATTGAAATGACTGTTTCGTGGAGAATTGAAGTAACTACTGTTATTGCCACGCGCGTCTTCACATTTTCCAATGTATTGCAAACCTGGAAAGCGCCGACGACCTTTGTTCTCCCTTCGATCCGGTCTTTACCTTGCTTTGACTGCAACGGCATGTCGCTTTATCTCCGCGACTGCTTTCAATCCCACGTCGGTGTTCGAGGACGTCTTCGCGCGACCCCACTATCAAGTGTATTTCGGCCGCGATGTGGTCCGTCCATCAGACATTGTGAATAACGTGAGAAATTTTTTTCGATTACGAAGGAGCAATGAGAGGTTCAATCATTGTCGGCTCTTCGGCATCACCTTCGATCACAGAACGATCCCTCTTTGGTTGTGATGCCGGCTGGAGGACGTTCAGGCCAGATCTACGCTTGTAGACTTCCCAGCATTCATCCTGGAGATGAGGCCGAGGCACACAAGGAGAGAGACCGGGCGTTGGCAGCACGGGAAGCAACGGATTCGGCAATGGAAGTGAGGGAAGCCCTCAGCGCGGTGCTGGACATGAAAAAGAAGTGCTTGCAATATGTAGGTGCAGAGATTGTGGAGCTACGCGAATTACAAGGAGCGGGGGGAAGGGGATGTGGTCATCGAGACGCGTAGAGTTGCACTCAACATTGGCGGTAAGGCCGGCTTTATAGCATTGGACTGAAACGCTCCACTTCTTCTCCTATGCTAGGGTCAAGGGTGGTTTACATATGAGTACTGCCACCTGTCCCATGTGCGACAATACCACAAACCCGACCTCCCTTCTGTCGATGGTGCCGCCGAGTTCTACCTCGGCATAGACCAAGCATCTACCGTCGCTGAGAAACTGCGGCGGAAGAAACTTCTGGATGGCGGACGCTCACTCAAGAAGAGTGAGCTGAGAAGCACGGCAGTCGCGGAGGTCAAGGTTGGTGGGGACGGTCGGAAATACCTCAGCATTTGGTATGGCGATGGAACAGAGTGCGACCTTACCGGAAAGCCCCGTGTTGTAGAAGTCCAGGTGAGCATGGTGCAACCTTTCTGTCCATATCTCAAGACAAGATTGACCGTTTCTCTTTCGCTCCTAGTTCCAATGTCCTGCGCGCCCCCACGACCCGCCAGACCACATAACCCTCATCCAAGAGGTTTCCACCTGCTCCTACCTCCTCGTCATCCACACGACCCGCCTGTGCCACCTCGCCCCCTTCAACCCGGTGGAGAACTCCCGCGTGGAGTCTATTTCGTGCGCCATGGTTGTCTCTGACGGATACTACGAGTTGGTCCAGGCGGGTGGCGGATGGAGTGACGGGAAGAGCGCATCGGAAATCGGGGAAGGCGACCACGCGCAGACGGCGGAGGAGGGAGCACGGCAAGGGCGTCTGACGGCCGCCGAGTCGTCGGAGCTGTTCCCGCACTTGTTTCCGACGGTGAACAGGATCGGGTCTCGCCACAAGTCTGACTGGCGGGAAGCGGAGGAGGCGAAGCGTCATCGCGAGAGCGAGCCGGAGGCGGACGACGAGCCTGCTGGGGATGGGAGCGGGCTTCGAGAGGTGAAGATTCGTGGTGCAGAGCCAGGCAAGCGACTGACGCTTGAGGACGTCATGAAGATTGTGGCGGACCAGTTGGGGGTTCATCTGGGCAACGACAACGAGGGAGACGATGACGCCGAAGACAGCGAGGACGCCAAGTATGTCAAAGTGGAGGATGCGGAGGGGAGGGATATACTTGTGAGGGTGTTCAATGGGGATGGAGCGGGCGAGCACGAGACTATGGAGGAAGGGCGGAGAGAGAAGGGCAAGAAGGGCAAGAAGAAGGGAGACAGCTAGAGAAGAAAAGTTTGTACATACATTGTATTGTATGAGTTGCTGCGATTTTGGCAATCTCGAGCATTGAGACCATCACCACATGTACAAATTGTGTTCCACTGTCCCATTGTTGTATGTTGTGACAGCCAGTGTACTCGTTTTTCGATTCCACGACGTCTGGCGCACCGCATTGAAGCTTTCCCATAAGTGGGACTTCATCATCAACGGAGATGTCACTGTCGTGTATGGTACATGTGAGACCCGACGGATGGCTGATCGTACATGGTCACAAGTGAATCAAGAATATGTGCGCTCTTTTCAACACCGATACACGACACTACAACACTATCACACGAATCAGCCCCACGCGCGTTCTACTGGCGCCTAGAACTTGAGCTCGTGAGCAACGTCATTGTTCTTCAGCGAGAACTTAGCACCGAGGTAAGCGCGGAGGAGGGGCTGCGATTTGACCGCCTTGAGCACCGCGGCGTCAACAGACTTTTGGTCCGCGAGGCGGGTCGAGGTGGGCTTCTTCTGCAAGAGGGGGAGGGGAACAGGTCAGTACTGGGTTTCGCAAAACAGCCACGGCATGACGCCAACGGCTCAAACTGGACATCGTCGGTGGAATATGAGGGGGCGGCTCCCAGAGCGCCCATCAAGAGGCACCACGTGACCGCCTCCGCTGACATTTTTGCCCCCCTCTCTCGCATGTTCATGTTCACGCCGCACTCAAGGTCCACCGACGAGCGCCGCTCACCTTTCCGTCCTCGGGCTCAGCCTCGGACTTGTCGCGCTTGAAGTAGTCGTCGTCGAGGTGGTCGGGGATCTTGACGCCCGAAACGTCAATCTTGGTCGAGGTGGCGATAACGTAGGCCTGGTTCACGCGCTTGAGTGGGACGCCGTTGATGCGGAAGGGACCGGTGACGAGGAGGAGACCCTGAAAGTGGTGCAAGAATTTTAATATTTTAAGCCGACGAAACCAGGTCTCGTTTCGAGCACTGGTGCGGGTACAACCTCCACGTGGAACAATCGCCTCCGGGCGAGGAATCCCTTCGCGGCTGGATCATTCGAATCCGGCCGACAGCCTCCGTACGATACTTGCTCTGCAATGAACGTATTCCGCTCCACATAAGATCATTCGCCTCCGGTCGGGATATGCGCTCCGCGAGAGTATATTGCGCTTCGCGAGTCACTCTCGTCCCGCGGATAGCCTCGGTCAGCGCCTAATTCCGCTTAGGCCTCTGTCCTCGCTGCGCTCAGACAGCTCGGTCTTGCGTGCTTCGCAATCTCCAACCCTCGCTCGTACTCACAGTCTTCTCGAGCTGCTTGAGGAATACGACCCTCTTGCCCCTGAAGCGGCCGGCAAGGAGGATGAGGACAGTTCCGGGGGTGATGGAGCCACGGAGCTTGGTGGGGCGGGAAGTCTTGCGTGACTTCTTGGGGACGGCGACGTCCTCGGCGGGGTACCAGCGGGAGGACTTCACGACAGGGACCTGATGGATAATGGATGGTGTCACGTGTTGTGTAATGTGGATCCATCTTCAGAACCATCTCCCTCCGAAATCACAGATTATTGAATGCCGTTCCTTTCCATTTTTCGAAGAAGGTTATCCTCCCGCATTCCATCTTCGTTTCCACGGGTACTCCATAGCTGGTCCAAATGCCGCTGCTCCAAATCGATTTCTCCTTTCGATTCTTGAACCGAAGACTGACCTTGCGGACACCGCCATTCTTGGCACCTCCGACCTTCTTCTCGACGGTCTGACCCTCAGCCGACTTCTTGATGACGGCGGCGACTTTTCCCTTTCCCTTGTGGATGGCGCGGGCCCTGTAGACGGCCGACCTGGAGAGAGCGGGAACGCCGGGCTTGAGGAAGGAGTTGCGAGGGGCGGGCATTCTTTTTGTGCAAGGCGGAGGGAGAAGGAAATGAGAAAAGGATGGGAGGAGTGCCGATGGCGAAGAGCGTGGAGGGGATTGGAAGACAGGTGAAGAGTGGAGCCGAAACGCGAGGGGGATGAGTGGGAGTGGCACGGCGAGGAATCCGCAGCGCACACGACTCACGCTGAGATGAATGGTCCGGGGGGTGGGAACTGTCTGCGTCGAGGTGTGCTGGATGGATGCCCGCAAGGAGTCGGTTTCACGGGGCTGTGCCACAATCCTTTGGTCACTGCATGGGAACCCGATCCTTCATCTTTTCCCGGAAAAAAGGTGAAGCATGCGACGCTATGAGCTGTTCAAACAGGTACGTAATACTATGCGTGAACGGGTTGCATTCCGCCAGTATTCCATGGACACCCGAAATCATCTTTCTAGGTGGAATTCTGGAACATGGGAGAAGAATCTGCATTGGATGGGATGTATTCACACATCTCAAAGATTTTCTTCAGTGCTTATAAATGGGCACTTGGCGTCTGGCGACACTGACAATATCCAACACCAAACGTCACCCACTTTCAAGGTTAAATTCGCCTGCCCACTGCCCACTCTCCTCCTTGTTTGGGCAATGGTTGCATAGTATGTCACTTCAAGAGTCACTAGTTCTTTTCACCATCATCCCCCACACTCTGATGACAAAATGGTTCGTTGTGGAGGGCGCCGTGCTCGGCAATAGACCACATCCGGAGAAAACTATCAAGTTATTTTCAGCGCTTTCTATCGCGACGTTTTGTAGACCCACGAGATCGTTCCCAGCTTCCCACTCTATCGATCGTATCTATACAGATTAGCGTAAAACCGTGTAAGTAAACACGCCTTCCCTCACTATCTCGAGATGTCACAGGCTAGCACGTGAAGACGCCGGGCGAGCATTGCATTGTCACCCCACGACCGGGGCAAGTTGCTTGTCAAGCAAAGACACTTACTCCATTCGCTCTTGTGGCGTAGACTGTATAATGGATTGCTGAACGCGGAGGTTGATACAAGCAGATCTCTATTACGCTCTATTACGTCGTCAAGCTTAATGACCTTCTACTTGTTTCAAGTATATACTGCCCAATAGAATGCATCTTGCTTGCCAAGTACCCCCCCCCCACCGTACGCTGTAAACAATTATCCCTATTTATGGTTCCCCCGTTTATATAAAGGTCACTCATCATCTGGCATCTCATTCTTGGTCGCATACGCCGAGCGACGAACCAAATTTGTCACCAGGGCGGCCGCCACCCAGGCGAAACCGGCGATTCCTTCATTGCGACCTCAGTCCACCTGCCTTTCCCGCCAACCTCATTCCAAATTCACCTCCCACCCATCGAGGCCCCGTTTCGCCTCCAGCCGTCACCAGGTAGCTGCGGAACTCCAATCGCCTCGTCGCCGTGATGAACATCAGTTTCCTCAAGAAACTGCGAAAGGACAAGGAAGGTCGGACCCGAGAAGCCGCTCATGGCACCCCCGAGGTTCTGGAGGGGAAGGCGGCCGAATACCGCATGGAGAGAACGCTGGGTGAGTGGGGATCGCTGTTTCTGCCCGCATGCTGCAGGAATCACCGCGGAGTGTATACACATGTATAAGTGAGATTGGGACACGGGGAGCTGTAATTGCAACCAGACTTTACACAGGGCAAGGAGGACAATGTATGTCCTAATCACTTTCTTATGTGTTGAGAGCTGGAAGAGGCGGTTTGGCTTTGCACGAGAGTGAGGAGCTTTGTCGCACACGTGGAAGACAAAATGTTTCTCTCTTGCTTCTATTTTCGGCCACGACTGACCCGCTGCTCAATAACCTGTTCACTTTCATTCATTTCGGTTCTCCTTCTCACCAATTTGTGTCGTCATTCTGTGCTCCATCACTTACAGGGCAGGGAACATGTAAGTGTTCCTTCTTTTCTGCCTCCCTTTCACAACTCACCACCACTCCGCCTCCATTTTCGGTCGCTTTCCCTTCCCGCGCTCAATTTCTCCAGATGGTGTGGTCAAAGGCTGCACGCATCTCCCCACAGGACAGCGGTTCGCCTGCAAAATCCTGCAAAAGCAGTTTTTGAGAAAGTACAAGAAGGAGGAGATGGTGGTCAAGGAGTGCGCGTTGCTCAGGAGAGTTCAGTGAGTTTCATGTGCTTCCTGGTGCCCGAGGAAACTGGGAGGGTTCCCCGCTTTAAAGATGGGAGGGTGTTCGTCCTTTTCGCTAAACGCGTTCCCCCACCCCACCACACCACACCTTGTGTCTCTTCAAGGCACGAAAACTGCATTACTCTCATCGACTTTTTCGAAACACCGTCGACTTACAACATGGTCTTCGAGCTTGGTGCGTTGACACTACCCGCCGCGATGATATTGCCTTTATTCACGCCCCTGTTCATCCAAACGAACTCCGTTTTATCCTCCTACTCTCCTGTTCTCACTTCACCCTGGATTCTAGCAACGGGAGGCGAGCTCTTTGATCGCATCATGGAGATGCAAAAGTTCAACGAGAGAGACGGAGCCGTCGTCATGGCGACGGTAAGGGGCACATGGTTGATTCTGTTTGGAACGAATCCCTACGTTGCTTACGCCGCGTTGCGACCCCTCGCCCATCCGCCCACTGCCGCGTCAGGTGCTCAACGCCGTTGCCTATCTGCACGATTTGGGGATCGTACATCGGGATCTAAAGCCCGAGAATCTGTGAGTGTGCGGATGAGGACAGCGTGCCTCAGGTTCTTGGTGTATCTTGACATAACTTGCCGCCCTGTTGTTCGCAGACTCTTCAAATCTCGAGAGAAGGGCTCACCTTTGACTATCGTGGACTTTGGTATTTCCAAGGTGATTGATGGAAAACGTTTGCTGACGACAGTGTGTGGGACACCAGGTTATACTGGTGGGTTATTGTCGCTAAGTGAATGTCAACGATGTTATACTGATCGTTTCCTTCTGTGCCTTGACCCGTTTCGTAGCACCCGAAATTCTTCGGAGATTGCCGTACGATTCTAAAGTTGACATTTTCTCACTTGGCGTCGTAACATGTGAGCTCCCTCTTGGTCGATATTCATCGTTGAAGATTGCCTGATTTGCAAACTTCCAAAGACATCCTTCTCGCTGGCTATGCACCTTTCGGCGACACGAGCGATCTTGCTGCTATGTGTGACCGCGTCGTTCTTGGTCAGTACGAATTCCCTCCACCATACTGGGGCCATATCTCGGTAGAGGCGAAGGACTTCATCTCCTTAATGTTGCGGACAAACCCTGCCCTTCGACCATCCGCCCATGCACTGCTTCGACATCCTTGGCTCGTCAAATACACACCACCTGGCTATTTGGAGTACCTGCGGGATGTCAACATCGAAGCTCACCGCAAGAGCAATCCCAAATGGACACCGTCACCGGACTACCTGGGTCCGGTGCCCGAGACGCCTGCAGTTACGCGACGCAAGACAAAGCAGGCATCGCGCAAATCGGAAATGTCTGGATCCAGCGTAAAATCGTCCGTCAGTGTTGGAGCGGCGAGCATGAACATTGGAGCCGCCGTGGGCGAGCAGCGGCGCCTTAGGCATCAACTTTCGTTCATGGACGGCTCTGAGGACGATCCATACATTTTTGCAATGCCTGAGGGGACGACAGGGGACGATGAGATGGACGAGGATCTGCGAAACCCAACATCTATCAGCCGGGATTCGATCAAGAAGGTCGGCATTTTGGGGCTTTCGGAGGAAGCGGACAGAGAGAAGCTGCCTATCGAAGCGGACATTCGACAGTTGCCAGATCTGCGGTCAGCGCGATCAGGAACGTTGCCCGAAGGGGACGACTTTGTGGCGCGAGCACGAACCTCGCGCAAGCCACTGCCCCCCATACCACCCGCAGTCGCGCCTGCTGCTGATCGCGTCGATGCACCCGACGCACCGAAACCTAGTCTACCACGGGAAGGCACTGGTGGTTCGGACATGTCTATTGGACAATCTGAACAGTCTGATGAAGGATCACAGGAAGTCGTGTACGATCTGGCAGAAGATATGCTTGTTGACCAGGACCAATCTGGAAAGCCAGCGGAGGGAGACGCAGATACCCGACTGGTGTCCGAGATTGTGGTGAGAGTGTTGTCTCGTGGGAGGGCTGGAAGTGCGTCTTTGGTTGAGAGGCCGGTACGGAGGAGAGTGCAGGGATCCGGACCAGCGCAAGAGATTCAGAGCACTGACGGACTGGCTCCACATATGGAAGAGGCGATGATCGACGACTCGGATGTTTCCGAGGCAGAGAATTAGATTGTATTGTAAGATGTCCAATTGTAAACAACAACCTTCAAATTTTGAGAAACTACAGTGAGCATGGTTGTAATCGTTTGCTGAAAAGCAGAGTGAAGGGAGCAAAGAAGTCAACTGCAATATACCGGCAAGCAAAAATGACCAATTGCAGCTGATTTTGGATATTCATATATGATCCAACAGTCGCTGAATATAATTGGTCAAATTCAACATATTCGCAAAAGAAAAGTTCCAAAACAGTTCATTTTAGCGCGCCCTGTCTCTCTCTCCTCTCTCTCCGCCCTCTGGGAGTGTTGCGCTCCATTATGAATTGCGCTACTTCAAAAGCGAAAAAGAGAAAAGCAAAACGTCGGGATATACTTAGTGGACCCCGGAGTAACTGGGCCTCCCAAGTATATCCCGATTCCAGCAAATTCTCGTCATATAACAAGCGGACCAGCCAGTCGGGCGTCGTATCACTGAATCGTCACCGAAAACCTCCTCTTCTACCGGGTTTTCACGTCCAATCGTTCGGTTCGCTTCATCCCTTCCCCGGAATCCCACGATACCCGGCACGAGATGAACTTTTTCAAGAACGTCTTCAAAAACCCCAAAGAGAAGGACAGCAAATCGCCCACTTCTCCAACGGGGCAGATGCCACGATCCCCGAGAGAGCTGGCGCAGGCTGCTCCGACAACGCCACTGGCCCAAAAACAGTCGTCCAAGGAGTCTGAATACGTTATGGGAAAGACTCTTGGTAAGTGGATCACATCCATCTGGCCATTTATTGCTGGAATTCTCGGGAAGGAAGGAGGGTGGAGGAATGGAGATCACAGAATTGAGGGCCAAAAACACTTTCCACGGTCGGGAAGTTGACCCCGATCACTGCAGGACTGAAGTTTAACGGAATCGTGGCCAATTTCTGGCAATTGACTCTTGATCGTGACCCTCACACTGCTACTTTACCAACGATTTGTTTACCATCGGACTTCGAACTATTAGGCCAAGGAACATACGGCGTTGTCCGCCTCTGCACCCATGCCCCCACAAATCGGAAACTGGCGTGCAAGGTCATTCAGAAGAAGTTCCTCAAGAAGAACAAGGCAGAACATATGATCCAAAAGGAGGTTGCCGCTCTGAGACTGGTCGATCACGACAATTGCATCAGTCTCGTCGACTTCTTCGAAACGCCAGCGACCTATTGTATGGTTTTTGAGCTCGGTGAGTTTGTGCAACAAAACCAGGACCTAGACGGGAGATCCAAATTCGTAATTGTGCACTGATTGTCTTTTGGTGAATGATACGTTGTCTAATGTGATGTTGCGCCTTGCAGCGACTGGTGGGGAGCTCTTTGACAGGATCGTGGAGAAAGGGAGCTTTAACGAGCGAGATGCCGCTGTGATTGTGGCTACTGTGAGTGACCGTCATTGCCGCCATCCTGCCCGAGCAAAACATTCATTCGTACTTATTTGTGGCATTTAAAAGATCACAAACGCTATTGCGTTTCTCCACGATGTCGGTATCGTTCACAGAGACCTTAAGCCGGAGAACTTGTGAGTGCAGCATCACGGCCGGGTGAGGCTTTTCTCTGACGGCACTTGCCACCGAACCTTCACCCCGGGACTCGAATCGCACTATTGATTCTCGTGAAGATTATTCAAAAACAAAGATGACAACAGCCCTTTGACAATCGTGGACTTCGGCATATCAAAGGTCGTGGATGGACCCAACCTTCTCACCACCGTCTGTGGTACTCCGGGCTATACAGGTGCGTAGCCGTCAATGAAGGGATGATTTGAAGGCTCACTGGGCGTGGATCCTTTCACAGCTCCCGAGATCCTTCAGAAAGTTCCATATGGAAAGAAAGTCGACATCTTCTCGCTTGGAGTTGTCTCTTGTGAGTGTTTCAAATACTGTGTTGCGCTTCCGTTTGTAATGCCTGATAACCTTGTGTCCTCCAGACGTACTTCTGTGCGGTTACCTTCCTTTCGGAGACAGTGCCGACATTGCTTCCTTGTGCGACCGTGTCGTGAAGGGCGATTATGAGTTTGACTCGCCTTACTGGGACCATATCTCGCAACTCGGAAAGGATTTCGTCCGAGATGCGTTGTTGACTGACCCGGACCAACGACCTGACGCTCACAAACTTATGAAGCATCCATGGCTTGTCAAGTACACCCCCCCTGGCTATCTCCAATATCTTCGTGATCTGAATGTCGAGGCGCACCGGAGGAACAATCCCAACTGGATCGCCACCCCAGAGTACAGTGATGAGATACCCGAAACAGAAGCAGTTACGCGAAGAAAGACCGTGCAGCAGTCACGGAAGCTTCACATGACGCGCAAAGGTCAAACTACCAAGAAGAAATCAACTGTTAAGGGTGACGAGTCCAACCTTGGTGTTCCGTCGACTGCGCCAGCCGAAGGTCCAAAGGTGGAGGAGGAACCAGCACCGCGGTTGTCGTTTGAGCAGAACGACGAAGACGATGAGGCGCTTTTCGCCGCAGCCGAGTTGTTACCGGATGATCACGAGGATGTCGCGAATCCATTCGCTATGGATAGAGTTTCCATTCGTAAAGTCGGTCTGTTGGGTCTATCTCAGCAAGCCGATCTGGAGCTCCTTCCTATTGAGGCCGATATTCGAGTGTTGCCTAATCTTCTGAGTGAGAGGAACCAAAGTGTGCCCCGCGAGAAGGTGGTTAATGTTGCGAAGACTGTCGGCCGCACGCAGGTTGGTTGTTTCTGATGAAGTGCACTGTAGTTCCGATCGACTCACTCGTTTTTCACGTTTAATATTCTAAGGCCACACGCAAAAAGGATTCTGGAGCCTCTTTGGATGCAGCATCAACGCCACCCGTTGCCGTCTCCGTTCCCAAGGTCGCGCCACTTACCATTCCCGCCACCGAGGTCACAGCGGGGCAGCTACGCCGGTCTTTCGATTCCGATAATAGCATTGGTCACTCTCCGACTTCTGGAAGCCCTCCTCAACACCTTCTTCCGCTCGAGGACGAAGATGACGACGCGAAAAGCAGCGGACTTGTTTTGCCTTCAGTTGTTCGCGCCCTCACAAGAGGCCGCGCCGGAACGGCTCGAGTTCCAGAAGATTCGTACACTTCAAGCAGTGCCGGATCCGAGGATTCAACGGCATTTGTAGAGGATGTGGAAGCGACAACTCTACAGAACAAAGTAGAGGTACAAGCCTGATTTTCGGACATTTCACCAGATTTAACGTTATGTATATTCTATTAACATATTCTTGACAAGACTTGAAAGAACAAAAATGATTTTTCAGTTCGCAAGCAAAATGAAACAGGCTGAATTTACAATTTAGCCGGAGACCGTGCACAATCACCGAAGAAAAATCCGCACACATGGCCAACTCTTTCACGGCTCAGGTGCATGACCTGACGCCCCGGCTTATTCCAAATCTCGACCCTCATATGGTCCTCCCGTTGCTGGAATTCTTGACCCATCACAATGTGGGTGGTGGGCTTTCGAAGGGAGACTCAATCCCCCTTCGAGGACCGCTTCTCATTCTGATTCATGGGAACCATCTAGCTTTACCCTGAAGATCAACTGCTGGAGGCAAAATATGACCTTCTTCAAGATACAAAAATGATCGACTTCGCCAACGATGTTCACAAGCAGTTGAAGCACGGCGAGGCGATGCCGGGTGCGTTTTCTCGTGGTTTACAATGAAAAAATCGGTGGACTCGGTTGCAGAGAGCAACAGAATCGATGGAGGACGATGGCGACGAGGAGTTGCATTGTCGCACACTTTACCCCTACTGGATCTTCTCCATGGAGATACGGTAGTAATCTACTTCGAGTGTGCAAGAGCAAAAGTTATGTTCCTTAAAACATCTTCTCGACAAGTGCCCTTTGGTGGCAGGGGAGTTGTGCCGCGGAACGACAAATTTGTATTTGTTATAAGGATGGAGGCGATTGGAAAGCTGCTGAATTAATTTGAGCCATTCATGCTGTACATCTAACGCTGCTCTTTCCTTTTCGCTCGCAAAGGCTTCGAATCCCGCCGACAGAACGTTTTGACGGACTTGGAGGACTTGCGGGACTCGACGCGCGAGGTGATGGAGATTCTGAGCAACCCGGACGTCATTCGGGAGATGAAGAATGACAAACTGCAAAATCAGAGGTTTTTGGAGGAGCGCTTTGGGGTATGTAATGTTTTCTTTACTGCTTCCACCACTTGCCGCCCAAATTCTCGTCGAATTAGTTTCGAGTCTCCATGTTGGATCGTCTCTACGATTACGCTCGCTTTCAGTACGCATGCGGCAACTACTCAGGCGCTGCCGAGATGTTGTATCACTTCCGGATATTGGTGAATTTCTCCTGAAGCTATCGCTCGAAATCTCTCCTTATGATGGACTACAGTCGACAGACTACGACCAAAACCTTTCAGCACTGTGGGGTAAACTGGCGGCAGAGATCCTCACCCAGAACTGGGAAACGGCGCTGGAGGATCTTGTCCGATTGAGGGAGATGGTGGATGGACGTGTATGTTAGCTGTCTGCATTTCAAGAAGGCTTCTCGAGACGCTCACGTAATGCAATCAGACTTCTGCCAATCATTTACATCAACTTCAACAACGAACCTGGCTCCTTCACTGGTCGCTCTTCGTTTTCTTCAATCACCCAAAAGGACGTGACGGTATTATCGACATGTTCTTCCTCCCCCAGTGAGTGATGCCGGAAACGTTTTCGATTTCAATGCAAACGAACCTTTCTTCCATTTTAGATACATCAACACCATCCAAACTACCTCACCCCACATTCTTCGATACCTTGCCACCGCTGTTGTCACCAACAAAAAGCGACGAGCATCTTTAAAAGATCTTGTTCGTGTGGTGAAAGAAGAGCACGCGGCGGGGAGGTACTCTGATCCTGTGACAGAGTTCGTGGAAGCGCTTTACGTCCGATATGACTTCCAAGCCGCGCAAGAGAAACTCAAGGAGTGCGAGGAGGTAAGGTTACTTGGCTACCTTGTTCTCTCAATTTCTGACACTCGTCCTGGAAATTTATCAGGTTCTGTTCAACGATTTCTTCCTCGTCGCGACCCGGGACGACTTCGTGGAAACTGCTCGCCTCTTCATATTCGAAACGTACGCGCGGATTCACGGACGGATAGATCTTGGAAAAATCTCTCTGTTGCTGGGGCTCGAGAAGGAGTCTGGGGAGAAGTGGATGGTCAACCTCATCAGAAACGCGAGGTTAGACGGGAAAGTGGATGCCGAAACAGTGAGCATCTGACGTCTTGAGTTATAAACTTGGGTTGCTCTAACATCTGTGTTTTTGCAGAACACGGTCATAATGGGGGCGCCTCAGACGTCGGTGTACCAACAGATTATCGAACGAACAAAAGCTCTGTCCTTCCGCTCGTCGGTTCTCCTCAATGCTCTCGACAAGCGGGTGGTGGAACGGCGGGAGGAGGTCGAGGTTGAAGCTTAGCCACTGTCAATATGCAAATATAATACTAATGATGAATGGTCTAATTGCTTCGAAGCTACGTGTGACTGTAACAAAGGGGTACAAACGATCGTTGACGCCGACGATCAGTAGACAAAGCTGTCTTCACCCATCCACTCCCATGGAAGGCAAGCGATTTCACCACGGTCCGAACGCTCCCAGCGGGCTTCCCGCAGTAGTTTCGAAGGAGGTGATGGATCCAACCGTTTGCTATTTGGGGTCAGATTTGAAAGGCATCTCGCCTCGTTCCTTGCCGCAGGTTTTGGAAGCGAAGGATGCCCGATGGGTCAAACTGCACAAGGTTCTTCCATCTCCTTCACTGTTCGTTCTAATCCTTGATTTACACGATGCGATTGATTAGCTTAAATGGAAGGACCAGACCGGGAAGGAGAGGGTGCGTTTCAATAACTCCTCCCAAGACGTTGCACATCAAAGCTCACCTGTTTTCCGGTACAGTTGTGGGAAACTGCAGAGCGGACAACACGCAAAGGAGATGTCGACGGTGAGTCTCCACTGCCGGAACTACTAGCTTGTCAAACAACCTCACGAAACTCCCCACTTTGAAAGCCGTCGACATCCTCCCATTGCTCAAATCCAAAGGCAACCCCACCAAGACTGTCATAATCACACAGGTACAATTAGAACCGTTGAAAGCGTTGCGCGCTAAACGGTGACGCGCGCTCGTGACAGTTTCGCCCGCCAATTGGAGGATACTGCATCGAGCTGCCGGCGGGACTCGTGGACGCGAACGAGTCGGCAGAGCAAGCTGCGATTCGAGAGTTGAAGGTGAGAATCGCGTCTGGCGGTCTCGAAGGTTGGGCATCTCACCATGCATGCACCCGACACATACAGGAAGAATGCGGGTATCACGGCAAGGGTTGGTGAACCGAACTTGCAAGAGCTTAAGTGAGCTGGTGCTAAAGCCTTCTACCCACCCCACAAAGTCGTGGAGACCTCCTCGGTCATGTTCAGTGACCCCGGAATGTCAAGTGAGCCCTTTGCCCACTTGTTGTTTATCCGTCCACATCCACATCCACATCCATATCCTTTTCCCTCCTTCTCCTTAACCTCCCACGCCTCCAGACGCCAACATGAAACTGGTCGTCTTGGAAGTCGACCTCGACGACGGGTGCAACGCGAACCCTCATCCCGAGTTCGATGAGGGTGAGGCTATCGAGACCCTTGTGGTGGAGCTTAGGGAGCTTGCGGGGAAGATCAGGGAGTTGGAAAGCAAGGGGTGAGTGTGATACCTGGCTTTTTGTGGAGGGGAGCAAGGGGTTACGACTCCATATTCTATTCGCGGAACAGGTACTTGGTAGACGCCCGTCTTGCCCACATGGTGGCAGCGCTTGATTTAATGCACCGGGGGCTACTGTAATCCCCCCGTGTACACAAATGAAACTAAATTTTCCATGAGGAGGAAATCTCTGAGGATAGAGCACCACCTCATGCTTCACTGGGGGGAGGGGAGTAAATGGCCTGAGTGGCGATGCTGAACCTCCTTGTTGAATGAGCCAGCATCAACTGTGGGATCCATGCATATAAGTACATTATCAGCCTTCATGAGGGGAGTGGTCTCCGGCTTGAACACCAATCTGATCAAGATATTATTCCAACGACCACACTTTCTTTCTCTTTTCTATGCAAAACGCATCAATGCATGGTATTGCCAAATTGCCACTTCACAGCACAGAAGTGTGTGCATCTACAAAACCACACGAAGACGTCTGCTTGACGAGCAGGTCAAGAGCCGCTCGTCCTGGGGATATGTTTGGGGGGCAATGTGAATGCAGCGCCTTTTTTATATTGAAACTGCACCGGCAGTGGCTGCTCGCATCATAATCTACGCGTAATGCCTCTTCGTCTCCACCAGCCCCCTTGCCTTGGGCGCAGCATCCACGTCCGCCTGCTTAATCTGCCCCACAGGTTTACCCACGGAACTCTTTCTCCCGCCGCCGCTTGAAAATGACACTTTGCGACTCCCCGTTCTCCCAGCCCCAGATGACCGCGACCCGACCCGACCTTTTGGAGATGCCGCAGCATCCCTGTCCCCCCTTTCCCGCTCCCTGTCACGCTCCAGCGATTCGTAGGTGAGGTACACGTCGCGAAACACACATGCCGGATCCCAAACGTCCACGTCTCCCACAGCCGGGTCAGGCGCAACCAATCCCCCAGGCGCAGCAAAACCCGTCGTGTTTCCGCGCATGGCGTTTCCCGCAAACTTGTGCCCCCGAATCCGCCACCCGCCGCGGTCCTCGTCCCAGTCCGCCGCGCGCCGGATCGAGTCCAGATCGGATGCGTCCACACACATGTCGAGCACAATGTCCCTGAGTGCGTTTTCCCTCCTCAACTGTCGCACCTGCTCCTCGAGCTCGTCCCGCTCACGGGCCCACTGCTCTCTCCGATCCCGGGCCTGTACTCGCAACTCCTGCAGGACGTTCCACAGCGCGCCGATCTTGCGCGTCTTTGCGTCGCGGGCCTCCTGCAAGCTCGCGTACTCCTCCTCCACCCGCACCACGTCCTGCTCGCGTTCCTGCACCTGCCTCTCAAGCTCCCGTTGGCGCTCCTTGCGATACTCCAGCTCCGACTGTTGTGCCGCCATAGACTGAGCGTGGAGGCGGGATTGGTCAAGGATAGACACGCCGCCCCGCAGGAGTTTTGATTGGAGCAAGGCGAGTTGGGATTCGAGGTGCGTTTTTTGAGACCGTTCGGCGTCGATCGCCTGCGTCAGGGCGGGATCGGTAGTTGTGGGTCCAGGTTGGTTCGGTTTCGATGCTGAGGTGCGCGACGTGCGCGTTTTGCGCGCCTGTCGCGCTGCTTGCTTCATCTGGTCCCCACCTGCGCCTCCTCCTGCCGCGTCCGCGTCTTCATCTGGGTCCGACTCCTCCACAACCTGCTCGACGACTTCTTCTACAATGCGCGGGCCCGCGGGGGTCGAAGAGGAGGGGTCGTCCGGGCCCATGGCTTGCAGCTGCTCCTTGAGCTTCTGGATCTCTTCCTGGAACTGGCGCAGCATGGCGTCTTTGGGGTCTTCATTGATCTTTGGCTTGTTCTTTATATTCTTGGCACGGTTGGCGTACCGTAGTGTGCTGAGCGTCTCCTCGTAGTTATACGAGGCCGGGCTCATGGTGGCCAGCATGACTGTTTTGGCGCTGCCGCCCAAGCTGTCCTGCAGGAGTCGAGTGAGCTTGGAGTCTCTGTATGGCACGTGGGAGGATTTTCCGTCGACGAGGGAGGAGATGACGTTGCCGAGCGCCGACAAGGACAGGTTGATTTTGGTGGCTTCCTTGAGCCGGTCGCCAGAGGCTTGCGTCTTGGACTGGCGCTCGGAGCCGGCCAAGTCAACGAGGTGGAGCTTGCCGACGCGGATGTGCTCCGAAGATGGGTCGTCTGGGGAGGTATCGGAGCGTTCGACGGTGACGGTGAAAATGGAGTGGGAGCGCGACGAACGCTCGTTCATTGCGGTTGCGCCGACGGAGCGGTTCTTGTTTGCCAGGTTGAGCAGCTTATCGATCTCATCAACGTCCTTGACGACAAACGTGGCCAGGTCGCGGACGTACACGCCGGTGTCGGGGTGCTCCTTGATGTCGAGCTTGGCAGCAGACCCGGGTTTAGGGTTGAGGAGATCGCGGACGTCCTCGTTGTAGATCTCGAGGGCTGACGCGCGAACGAGGTAGCGCGTAGAGGGTGGTGCTGCGGAGATGTGTGCGAAGATGTGCTCGAAAGAGTTGGGTATGATTCCGCGCAAGTGGGGGGTTGTGCGCACGCCCTCCATGGAGAACGTCTTTCCGGTGCCCGTCTATTTGCGGTGTGCGAGCGCGAGAGTGTGAAAGGGGTTTGCGGGAGCAGAGCGAGCAGGTGCTGGTTTCTCACCTGGCCATAGGCAAACACGGTGCCGTTGTACCCGTCCAGCACGGAGTCGACAATCGGTCTCGCCGTCGCGTTGTACACGTCCATCTGGCGCGAGTCCTGGCCAAACACGGCGTCGAACGTGAACGTCTTCGCATCGTCTCCCTTCCCCGCGGGGTCTCTGATTGCAACGGATGCCGCGTCGCCGTCGATGCGCGAGATGTCCGCGTGTCCTGCCGCAGTCTCCTTGCCGCTGAACGGTCGGCATCGCACAACGACTCGCACGCTCTCGCTCGCCATGCTTTGTCCCGTGTCCACAGTTTGCTCAAAGTCCGCTTTCCATCCCGAAATTCAAATGATTTTCAACCGCAATCACATTAGGTAATATACTGGAAAAGCTAAAGTCGATCTTATGACTACACGAGGCTTCGCCGCACAAACCTGCACTTGGAGGATCGGTTTCAAATGTCAATTGCTTGACTCTCCCGCATTCAAATCGTCACTCGAATGAATCGAGGGAGCTTCCAGTCTCAATTTTACATATCGCAGCTACACGTCCCCAAGCTGTCTTCTTACCCCCAAAGACTACTTGATGTATCGACGGTGCCTTGGACAAACGTTTGAAGGTACGTACACATCTCCTTCGCTCTTATGAGTGTTTTCCACGCAAATCCAACGCCAAAAATGCCGCAATTCTATTTAAGCACCGCACATCACAATTGTAGACACGACTCAGCGTCTCTTCTGGTCGTTGCTGCTCACTTGCAGCGGTTCAGACTCCAAAATTTCGATGATGCTCGAGAACAATGGTGCGTTGGGGCCGGAGATTGCGTTTGCGCGACCGAAAGAGCACATTTTCGCTCATCGGTGAGGGAGACGAACGGGGACAATAATGTGACCAGAAAGAAAGTGAACTTTGGAAGAACCCTGCCGGGTAAACAGTTTTATCCTGGAACCCCACACGACATGTTGCCGACCGCCCTGTCTCCCTGTCCTCCTCATCCCCACAAATATGCTACATTTTCCACAGGAAAAGTCGCCGTATCGAATAGTGGGTTCCAAAGCATCCACCGGGAAACCATCGCAATGCTTGGGAGGCGCATCCTCGCTGCGATTGTCCTGGGAGTCGCCACTGCCTGCGTGTCGGCTCATGGGTAAGACAAGCCATCGCGATCTCATTCGTCCGGTCCGACCGCTCAACTGGTATTAATTCATCTCCCAGTTTGGAAAACTTCCTCGCCACTGGCGTGCGTGTAGGGACATCGCTTGACCCACACGTGTCCAAATTTGCACCCTTCACCCTCGACGGCAACAATTCGGTCGCGACGGTCGATTATGGAACCGAGGTTGGGGGTCTTCCGTGGTTCGAAATCTCGTCCCTGAGCAACGAAGGGCTTCAAATCGAAGTGAAGTACTCGGAAACTTTCGGCGCGCTTAACCTCGGTATGTTGGTGATGTTTGTTAAATCTGCATTTTCGCGTTTCATTCTCTTGAACGCGACTTCAGAATACTCTGATGGGCCATACTATTTCGTCACCGGCCTCGCCAATTCATTCCGTGTGGAAACGTTCAACGTCACATCCACTGGTCGGCTTTCCGCATTCCAGATTCAGGGCGGTCAGCGGTGGCAGTCCATTCGCCTCCTCAGCAAGGGCTCGGTCACCATTTCCAACGTTGGCTTCAAAGCCTCGTTCCAGTCCCTCTCGTACGACGAACTCCCGGGACAATTCGAGAGCGATGACAACGAGCTGAATGAAATTTGGAAGCTCGGAACCCGTGCGGTCCAGGCTGCGTGTCTGGCGACAAGGGAGCAACCAGCGTCGTGGCGCGTCGACAGCGATGGAATTCTCGTGGAAAGTCAGAGGCCAGCGGTATCCCACCTCAGTACCGGACTTCAGAACTACGCGCTAGAATTTGACGCGCAAATTTTGAGAAGCGGTCTTTTGTGGGGAGTGGTGGGTTTGGCTCTTTGAATTTGCTTGTGTGTCCGCACCTGATGACATTTTTCCACTTCTTTAGGGATGGCCCGTTTTCGGAGTCGGAGGTGGGCTGACAATCTCCCTCACTGGAGAGATGCCCGAGAGCTCTTCATTCCTCAACCACAACTACACCCTTCTACCACGCAACACCATCTCTCTTAGCTACAAGTGGGGCTTGGTGAACCAGACAACTTTAGAAACACAGCGGCTGGACTCGTTTGCGTTGCCTTTCTCGGTCCAGGAGAACAAGTGGTACCGGATTCGAACCACTGCTAGCAGCGACGGACAGCTTTCGGTTTCCGTCAACGACACGCTGGTGTTCAACGTTTCCATCGCCTCGTATCCAAACGGACCTACATCGGTCAATGGCGGCTTTGGGTTCGGTGCGTGGCAGGACTGCGCGGCGCGGTTCAAAAACGCCGTAGCCACAGACCTCAACAACGGAACGGTCCTCTACTCCAACAACCTGACGATGCCCGACTCTGTTCTCGCCGAATTCGGAGTTCAGAGCAACCCGAAGGGTGTTTGTCTCGATGGGCCCAAGCGTGATCGGATGATGTGGCTTGGCGATCTCTACCACACGATGCGAATTGTGGACGTTTCGACAGCCCGATGGGACGTGCTTGGAACCACTTTGGACGCGATTATCGCGACGCAACTGGCGAATGGCGAAGTGGCCTTTGCGTTCCCAATCGGCTACGATGCCATCCTGAAGGTCGGAGGATACACGTTCCTCCAAGACTATGTTCATCTTGGCGTGCTGTCCTTCTACCACTACATTCAGGGAAGCGGCGACGTGGACTACTTGAAGAAGGATTGGGACTTGTGGAAGCAGACCGTCAACTTTGTCGCAAGTCGGATCAACGCGACAGATGGACTTGCGCACCTCCGCGGGCCATTCCTTGGAGGAGCGAATGGCGGAGCAGCAGCTTCGTGCATCACTGTACAGGTTCTCAACAAAGCAACAGAACTCGCGGAAGCAGCTGACGACACAGTTTCTGCCCAGACCTGGAAAAACACATCCGCCACTCTTCAGCAAACCATCCGATCGAAATTGTGGAACGGAGACAAGTCCTTCTTTGCCCTCAACCTAGATCAACAGGACTCGTTTTCTGCAGCAGGAAATGGATTGTGTTTCATTGCTGGGGTTGGCGCGTCGGAGCAAGGTAGCAGCTTTGTTGATCGTGCACTGGGCCTGCTCGCTCTCGGACCTGGCTACAAAGACGATACAACAATCGACCCAACGAACACCAAGATCAGCCCCAACACCAACGGTTTCCTTCTCGAAGGCTTGGCTAAGCTGGGCACCAAGTCTGCCGCTATCCGTGCACGTGCTCTGATGCACACATTGTGGGGTGCCATGCTCGCCGACCCCAAAACGTCGTCAGGAGCTTCATGGGAGTACGTTGGACTCGATGGAAGCCCCGGACTCAGTTGGTTTACGAGTCAAAGTCACCCTTGGGGTGGTGCAGCGACGTACGTGATCAGTGAGTATGTTGCAGGCATCCAGCCGGCAGACGGAGTGGCAGGCTTTGGCCTCAAGTCGTGGGTTGTGAAGCCCGAGTTTGGGCTTTTGATGGGGCTGAGGAAAGTAAATGCACGGTATCCAACTGCATTCGGTACCTTGTTGGTTACTTGGTCTGTCGGATGTAGTGGTCTGGACGTTGAGATTGTTGCCCCGAGGGAGACGGAGGGTACTTTTGTATTGGGAAGCTTCACTCGCACCTTGAGCGGAAGTGAGAAGTACGTATTTTTTGTTCCGCAGCAGTAGAAACTTTTGAGGGGATTGTCAATACCAGGGAAAGGAAAAATATTACTTGCTTCTGCCGTGTGACGATAAATCGAGAGCTCCTGACACCCCCTTTGAACTTCAACTCCAATCACTTCTGGCTCTCCGTCTCGCGATTCTCCACCCAGTCTTCATCTTGTTCCGATCTCCACAGCGCTCTTCCCATCAACGACGATGTTGGTCATAAATATGCCTTACTCCTGGCAGACTCTCCAGAGCTCCCCCGCTCACTGTTTAGAAGAGGATGCTATGTCGGGAATGTATGCGAGACGGACTGCTGGCGGGGTTGATGACTCGCCGCTCCAAGTTAGGTTAAATTACTGATGCGCGAGTGCCAGCACGCATGTGTGGAATTCGAGGCGCGAAGAACGATTACAACAAGTCAGTGTATTCTCGACTTCACCAACATAACAGTAGCTTCGAACAATTCCAGAGTCCGCCCCTCGCCCACCACCTTCCCACCCCCCCCCACCCCCAGCATCACATTACAACCCACTCCGACACTGGACGGGAACGCGCTGGAGGATGAGAGGAACACGTGAGTCTCAAGAATACACTGGAAGTCGAGCAGATGATGCGTACCATCGTCGCGCTAACGAAGCGGCCATCCTCCCACGTCCCATCCTCCCCGGATCCCGACTTCCAACTCCCCCCACCGAAACTTGAAGTGTTGCGCTGGAGAATAAAGGGGAACGCGTCAGTCTCAAGAATAAACGGGAAGTCGGACAGATGATACATACCATCGTTCATACGAAGACACCCCCATCTTCCCACGCCCGACCTGGAAAGCCAAGTGATCCGGTTCCATCTTGATCCCGATACCGATCTCGATCCAGCTCCATCTCCAACTTCAACGATTCGGCGTCTGCTCCAGATCCAGCAGCTGATCCGTGTCGCCGAGTCGAGACACTCTAACTAGTAACTACGAACCCACAACCCAATGGAAACGCGAAGCCGACCCCACAAGTCACTACATCAAGTGACCACCCAATTTCGTGCGAGCAGCCGCTAAGTCTAGCCTAGTCTCGCGAACGAGACCCCAGCCACTCGTTCCGGGGCGTTTTAGAGCACGTGGTCATGTGGAGAAAACCCGCGGCCGAGTACCGCGGAAGGATCGAGTCGGTCAAGAGAGGCAGACGCCGTTTAGCTTCCCGATTCCTTCAAGAACATCCTTGCGCACCCTCGCTGACAGCAGTCCCGCATAGCAAACGCCCTGGCGCTCGCTATTCGTGACCGGAGGGACTCGGAGAGATCCGAGCCACGCCGCGGTTGCCCGACGGACGCGTGTCACGTATGAGTCTTACTCGGTGGGGTGGCTTCGCGCGTGGTCTGGGATCGCTCCCGGACCATGTCTGGGGGAGTTGCGAGATGAGTGGACAAATTACTTGGCACGTCAGGCCGCGTGTTTGTAGCGATGTGGCGCAGCTTTGACCCAAATGAGAATAATTCATTCATTATTATGTGAATTATTGACGTAATCAAGATGAAACTCAGAGGAAGGCCGCGAGAACAATACTGTGAAGCGAGTTGAGTTGCACGACTGCCGTGATGAGGTTCAAATCCCAGCTCGCTGTGCTTTTGCAACCATATCCTCCACACAGAGATCATTCCAAGCATCATTTCAGCGTGCATCTGTGCCGTGTAGGGTTAGGCGTCCAGTGGAGGCCTTTTTTTGCTCAACTTTACTGGTGATAAGATGAGTGCTTGGGACTCCGTTTTCTTCCCAACATGTTCAAGGGTGAAGTTCCACACCAGCAGGATTCACTTGATCTTTTCTTGTGTGGATGTTGCCGAAGAAGGAGCAAGCGGGATACTCGCTTCAGTACTGCTCGTGAATACAATGATCGTCACGGATGCCTTCGAGCTGATCCCGTCGAGCCACAAGTCCGCTCAGGCAGCGCACGAGCACCCGTTATGGTACACCAAGGCCAAGCAGATCGCCCTGCATCACCGGCATCTCTCACGCCGGCTGTGGGCTGGGTCTTTGGTCACCGTCGGAGGCATTTCTCGGAAGCGGATCTTCCTCCCCCACTCCCTCCATTTTAATATTTTCTGCTCCCTCAACTCTCCGCTGCCCCGCACCGCGGCAATGTCCTTCGACAATCTCCTCGCGCTCACGCCCCTGCCATCGCGCTCATCGAACGCCTCCCTCGTCTTTGCAAGAACAGCTCCTCCCGAAATGGCATTCGCCGGCGTCGGCGGCGCATTGTAAGTCCATTTCTCTTTCCTTCACTTGTACACAGACTCGTGCTCCAACTCCCCGCTCCCCACTCCGCGCAGCGTCTACGGCGGGTACCTCACGGCTCTTGTCGCAAAGGCAACGCTCGAATCGGTCAATCCAAGGGGCTACCCCCACATTCTCTCGCTCACCGTCGACGTTGTGTCGGGCGTTGCGGGCGGCGAGGAACTCGGTGCGTTTTCTTGCCGCTCTTGCCTTGGAACTATGTCCCCCTTCTGACACGGCCCCACCAAGAAATCACCGTCGACCTCCCACGCACGACCCGCCGCCTCGCATTCGCACGCATCACGATATGCCCTGCTCGCACACCCGGGCGCCCATCTGTGCTCGCCCAATCCCTCTGCGGCACGCTCTCCCCCGCAACACCTGCACCCTCGATCGGCCAACGCGTCTCCTCCACGCTCTCATTCTCCCGCGTCCGCACACACGTGCCCTCACTCAAGGCGCCCTCCGACGGCGTGCAGGACCTTATAGCCCTTGCGACGGGTCTCCCGCCCCCGCCCGACGCCGTCGACAAGAGGGCCCAGTTCGTCACCATGATTCATTCCCGTGAGGCCCTCACATTCGCCAAGGCCCGTATTGCGGTTGGTGCGGGAGAGCTGCGCAGGGAAGGGTGGGATGGGTTGGACGCCATGCCGTTTATCTTGAGTAAGTGTTTGCATATGGTTGTTTGTTCGAGTCCAGGTTGAGGTCTTTACACATTTCCTCCGTGCTGGTTCAGAGCACCGTGACGGGCGCACACTGGACATGCTGGTACGTGTGCTTGTATTACTTTCATGTGATACTTTTGTTCATATTTGTGCACACAATCTCCGCTTTCCTCATGTTCATTCCCAGTCCGCCGCCTTCCTCTGCGACACATTCCCCACATCCGCAATCCTCCGTGCCGAAACGGGGCCGTTCATACCCTCCGTCACGTCCTCCCTCACCGTCCACTTTTACAAACCATTCCCGCCCTCCTGCACGTTCCTGTTCTACGTCGCGGGTAGGCCGGCGGGAGACGTTCCTGTCGATACCTTGGACGCTCCTGCTCCTGCTGCAGGGGTGGCAGCGGCGGCGGCGGCTCAAGGAAAAGGGCAGGAAGCGGGCAACATCGAGTTCTGGGACTCAGCCATCTACGCCCCCGACGGCACGCTCGTGTGCATGCAGCGGCAGACCAGGACCGTGCTTGGGCCCGAGCAGGCCGGCAGGATGGAGAGGGAGTTGGGGATCAGGTGGCCCATGAGGGGTGGGAAGTTGTAGTGTTTAGGTGGCGTGTGGACGTTCGGTGAGCGAAATTAGAAGGAACTCTGTTTAGATATTAGTACTTGTGTTTCGACCCCTACGTATTGTAACGGTGCCGCACTTCCAACATAAAGTATCGCAGCCCAATATATTGCAGTAAGCTGCAACCAGCGACTGACCACCACCTGTCCCCCACGTCACACAAACTGCAGGAACAGTCTGTCACAACATATATTAAAGTCCAAAAAAAGTGGAGAGAAATTGATAATATTTGTTTATAATAGAGAGCCATCTTGCGGCTGCTGAGAAACAGGATTGTGGGAATTTGTCGATCCAGGTACTACAAACCATCGACTGAGCTCCTTCCGTTTCTTAAATCAATTTGAAATACCAACCAGCATGTTTTGGAGGCTCTCCTGGACGAGATTTGACATGTGGCGTCGGGCTGCTGCTTGGAAGTTACTTGCGGGGCATCTCAGAGGCACTTTATGCTGCATTCATTGAATTCACCGGTTGTGGCATAACGTGAAAGGATTATCCACGCTCCATCGCTACTTGAGCCTGCAATGCCTGTTCGAAAGGTGAGCGCATGCAGTTTGCAGGCCCATTGACCTGCAAGTACTAGTGGCGCACTTCCGACTCCACTCGTTGAATTCATTCCCGCCCGACCAACAAAGATTTCTTCACTCTTCTCGTACCTCATCGTGACCGTACTTGCGGCACTTGTCCTCGCCCATGGCGCAACTGCTGCGAGGACCAGAATGTACTACCTGATGACATGCGGAACAACCAACCACGTCGCCATGTTCGACTCCGCCTCTGGGTCGACGACGGGAGGTCCGACGGCGCTTTTCAGCGTATTGGTGTGCGTGAACCCCACACCGGCCAAGGGAGGCGGCAACTGCGCGTACGAGAACGACGACCTGGATGAAAGCGTGACGCTCGAGTTTGTCCCCGGGTGGAAGAGCTTGTCGTTGGGAACCTACGCGGGATATGCATCATTCAGTGGAAGCCCGTTCGGCGGCAAGAGGACTGATTGTTACACGTCGGTGAAGAATATTGCACTCTACTCGGACCAAGGACAGAAGTGTTACACGCAGGCGTTTTGCATTGTGCAAATGTAAATTTAAACTGAAGAAATGCACATGTGGACTTGAAACGGTTCATGATAGATTGGAGATGCACACATTATGTCCATTCCACATAATATATTATCCATTTACAGTGCGTAGTTGTCCTGCATACCAATGGGGACATCTGGAAGGGGACCAGTCATTGTCTTTAGCTATGGAAACAGCCCACCCCACACGCATTGTCCTCCGAAGCTTCGTTCTCAGCTCTTTGTTTGCGGCGCAATCCACCCAGTGCTCGCTTTCGCATCGACCACGGCGTGGATCTCCAGGCTGTGGATGCGCAAAGGCGCATTGGCAATGACGGCTCAAGACTCGTTTCATCACGGAGTGGAACAGTGGTGGGTCAAGGAACTGCCACATTTCTGGGAAGTGGGAAGGATTCTATCAAGACCTTCACGGACTTGGAGCTGGGGAACACTGTGTTCAGGTCGGTCCACATTCCTGTCGCGTTCTCACCAGACGCCATGACGGACAACTCGCGGATCTGGGTGTACACCCTGTTCGCGACAGAGTCCAGAAATCGTCGAGGCAGGTACTGAATTGGACCGAATAAGACCAACTGAGGGAGTGCATGGAGGAGTTTGTGGAAATCGTCATATCGAGGGGAGAGAGGCACGGCATTTGCGCGGTATCAGCACGGAAAAGAAAGGTGGGTGAGTGAGTCAACTTGGCAACAGCCTCAAACATGTCTTCGCTGGAGGGCCGAGGGGTGTCAGCCAGTGACCAGAGATCTTGGAAAGGGACAGTGGCAAAAAAAAAGAAAAAGAAAGTACTCGTAGTTTCGAATTCCCGCCCAGGGATTGCACTCCATCTTGAGTGATTTGAGGCGTGGCAACTCTTCAAGTTGTTTGACATCACCATCCGGAGGTGCTGTACCGCGAGCCAGTGTGCCTTGCTCGAGGTCAGGCCATTGGCGGAAGTCAAAATGGTTACGGTCGAGCGTCACGGGTTGATGGACGAGGATCTGTGGCCCGAGAACCGGGCCATCATCACTGCATATTGTAGTACCAGAATACACAAAGAAGTAGGAGGACCGTGCACGACCGCAGAAGTGCACGGTCACTAAACACTAGTTGCACTGGGACAATATCTGACGGACTGCGCCGTTGTACGCCGCATGGTTCCACCCCACTGAAAGGACCTCGCATACTCCCAAGTGTGGTTGTCCTTCAGTGGATACCAGCATCTTTAACTGGGTTGAAACGCGTCCTGGGCATGTAAACATTTTAAGATTTGAACAGAGGGTGCTTTGGTCGAGTTACCCAATATTCTTGTACAAATGTGAAAAATGATAGGCCCACTCATTCTTGGTAAGACAATACAGTACCGGAATGTGTTTTGACAACTGGGAATCCAAGTATCCGCGCAATTTGCTGACCAGTCATGAACGGGCTGCTCGTCCAGGTTTCCACGAGTCGAGGAACGACAATAATGCGCATTCCATTCTTGTGTTCGAAATAATTGGTCAGGAGGTGGGGGAGGCGGCGCTCAATCGTTCCGGTCCAAATCCTCGCTCATTCCATCGAAGTTAGTGAGGCAGACATAGCGGGTGAGGTTGGATTAATTGGGACGGAGTTGAAAGAGTGTTTTGTGGCTTCGACCTGTCGGCAGTGGTGGCTGATGTTGTTAACTTCTCCTCCTCACTGCCGAAATAACGAGCGCGATCGTCGGGATTGCACCGAATCCAAATACGATTGCCGATGCGCGCTAGAAAGTCTTGACATTCGAACACGGGGATGAGTTGACCTGCACGGCTAAACTGTGGTGCACTCCATCCCCACGAACTTTCCACTCCTCACCCCCACCGCCGCGAAAATGGACGAGCCCCTCTTCGGCGACGTGTCGCGACGTGTACGCTCCGTGCTTCCATGTTGTGGTGCCTCGCCATCTCACCAACCAATCCCTTCCACCCCGCCCCACTCATTGCGACCCTTCTACGCCCGCCGATGACAGGACCAACAAACGGAAAACATCGTATCTGCCGTCGTGATTGGCTTTGTCGCTGTGAGTCCTTACGCGTGGCCCTCGTTTGCGATGAATGGCTTGCGTGACTGGCTGAAACGACGGTATGGTTTCCCTGCCCCTGGATTTCCATCATCCGCCCCTATTTCTGTGCCGTAAACGCACGTAGCTCACCGTCATATTTTCATGGTACGCCGCCCGCCCGCCTGGTCACGCGTGTGCTCCGTGCGAGCTGACGCCTCTTTCCCCGCATCGCCTGTCGGGAACGAAACAACGCCCGATGTCAAAGGGTCAACACGTACAAAGGCGCCGCCAACTTTTTCTTCGGCGCTGGGCTGATAGTTCTGTTGCTGTGCGAAGTGGTATGTCCTCTAAACCTGTCCTTCCCTTCACTCTAACCTACCCCAACCCCCCCTTCCCCAACCCCACCCACCCACACTAAGCAACTTGTCCGCTGGTACCGCCTCGGTGACCTCGACCCCAAATTCAAGTGGCTGATCCTGGCACTGGGCGTGTCCGTTGTGTTCTTTTCCATCCTGGCCAACGTGTACTTTTGGGCCGCCATCGTGACGCCCGAGTCGCATCCCGCGCTGGCAAAATGGTGTGTTTGCGGAGGGAGTGGGAGTGGGGGATAGGCATGTGCAGGGCTGGAGGGGGTTCTGTCTGGTGTGTGGAAGGAAGGTGGACAGGGGTCGTTCAAAGGCGTTTTGGGTCCCTGTCGACTCTTACGCGATTTGAGACTCGGTCTCGGCATGGAATAGAAGTTGAGCACGGGAAGGGGTGGTTTTGTCTGTGATTGGCAGAATGACGGATGAAGGAGCCGTTTCAAAGACACATACCCTCCAGTCGAGGAGTGCCTCTTTAAGACGTGGAGCAAGGACTGGTTTTTCACTTTGGAATCTTCGAGTGGTGTGGAATATCTCTGACAACCCTGCCGTCCTTCCAACCAAATCAGCATTGGTGGCAACACTCCCGACATCAACGGCCACCTGGGACTGTTCAGGTCGAGTGACGACACGTGCTGGTGCGTGTTCTTGTTCTCATTTGCTGGTGCTTCTGCGTTCTCCCCGAAGAAGTACCAACCTCTTGTCTTCCGTTCCATCCCTACTCCCAGGTACGTGTGCGACTCCGGATTCCTCCTCGACCTTTCGAAACCCGCGCCCGGTGTGTGCGTGCGGTTTGGGTAAACATCTTTACTGCTTCTTGGCATCTCTGGGGTTGGGCGTCGTACAATGGGACAAGTTTGTGACGTGAGGGGTGTTTCGCATGTACTAGACCAAGATCGTTGTTTGATCAATGTATTCACATTTTGCGAGTGGACGAGTGTGTTGCACGTGTGGGCAAATACCGGTGAGAACACAAATTGTACATGGAATGACAAGTGTATTGGCCCAGTAAAGTTCAGAAGACCATATCACCCTCTCTCCCCACCGCCCTGCTCCACATCGAATCCCTCCCGAAACTTCATTCATTTCTGGTCTGTATGCAACCATCACAAAACATGCACAACCGTCAGAAATACGATCATCTTACACGCGCAAAATGTAGCGCTTACCGTCAGGAGAGGGGTTGTACACGGGGTGGCGGAACGCGCTCTCGTTGCCCCAGGGGAACTCCTACAGGCGGAAATGCATCCCAATAAGCATGCTGTCCAACGCCCCCCAATCCCACCGAACGACACCAAACTCCTCCCACCACGCCCGCTCCCCCCACTACTACACTGCACGCACCACTTTCCGGATCCTCAGGTGGGGCCACGGGACGTACTCCGGGTGGTGGTGGTCCAGGTGACCGAGGTGCTCGGCTTCCTTGCCGTACACGTAGACCGTCGCGCCGATGAGCGAGGGGATGGCGACGAACAGGGAGATTTTGTACCAGAGACCTTCTCCGGCTGGGATGCGAAGAACGGGGGAGGCGAGTGTGGGGAGTGGAGGAAATGGGGGACCAGACCAATCGATCCACGCGCGGATGGACGATGGCAACAACCAAGCATCGTCAGAATCCAATCCAAAAGCCGCGCGAAAAAATCAGCAGTTCCAGACCGTGATTCCCCCTGTTGTCGGGTTGGGCCTTCGAAGGGGACCAACACTCACACTGGGCGTGGTGCGCGTGGGCTTCCTCCTCCGGGAGGATTCGGCGGGCAGGCATCAAAGCCTTGGAGGCGAACGTGCGGCGGCCGGCGGCGAAGAGACCGTTCATGGTGATGGGGATCCGACGGGGATGGCACAAGAGAATTGGCAAAATCTTTTGCTCAGCCAAGTGACTCAAGTCTCTACCCTCTTCCCCTTCCTCCCCCATTTCAATTCAGGGGGTGCTAGGACGGGTTGTATGTGCAAATGTAACTGGCATGTACATGCTACTACTCAAAAAATACCGCGGCGCCTGGCGCGAGGGGCTGGTTTTGGGTGGGCCGCGCCTCCGCACCGAAACAACCCGGGCTCACTCAAACTCGCCCGAATCCGTAATCGTAATCTTCATCGACGGCTTTCCGCTAGAAAGTAGAGTGAGTACCATATGGTGAGCACTTCATGAGCACTTCATGTCTCGCACACCAGCAGTAGCAACCACCCACCTCTGCGACCCACACTTCTCCATCCGCCTTACAACGTCCTGCCCCGCCGTGACAACACCAAACACCACATGCTTATCGTCCAACCAGTCCGTCTTTGCCGTTGTAATGAAGAATTGGGAGCCTACAACACGGCATGATAAGTACAAGTCCCATCGCCTCACAACCCCCTGCGTTCCCGCACCACCCACCGTTCGTATTCGCGCCCGCGTTAGCCATACTCAGGAGGAACGGCTGCGTGTGCTTGAGCGTGAAATTCTCGTCATCAAATTTGCCGCCGTAGATGGATTTCCCGCCCGTGCCGTTTCCCTTGGTGAAGTCGCCGCCTTGACACATGAATTGCTGTAGGGGTGCGGCGAGGGTGGGTAGTGGTCGTGGGAGGGAGAGTTGGGGTCAGAAGTTGGAACACACCAGTTCGGTCCCATCAAACCACCCTCATCCTCCGAGCCCCCAAACCCAGCAACGTACCGGAATAATCCGGTGAAAATGGCTCCCCTTGTACCCGAACCCTCGCTCGCCCGTACAGAGTGCCCTGTTCGATCATTTCCAGACCCACACAACAAGGGCCAGGTGTCGGCATCGAGATCGGGAGGGGCAAGTGCAAGTGCGGCCCCGAACACCACCGGGCAGGTTTCAGACGGGCAACGTCAGCACACCACCCTCCCCACAGCAACCACAGCCACGACCCACCTGAAGTTCTCGGCCGTCCTGGGCACGATGTCCGACCGCAGGGTCATCTCTATCCGCCCCGCGGGCTTGCCGCCGATGGAAATGTCGAAGTAGACTCTGTGGGGTGGGCAGTAGGGAGTGGTGAGAGGTGGAGATATCAGGATGAGTACGGAGGTGCGGTTGGAGGAGACGGTAGTAGCACGGAATGAGAAGTCGCTCTGTCCTTGTCCAACGAGTGCCTCCCGACTCCACGCGAGCGTTCGGTCCAACCGGTCACTTAGCCCGCCTCACTGAAGCGATTCGAACTGACCGACCTCGCGTCCTTCCCCTCCACATCACCAGCACAACTGGCACTCGTGAATCCACCCTCGTACTCCATTTCCCATTACGCCACCTCATCTCCATCATGCCTGGCGCTCACGACCGTCCACTTGCCTCCCACCTTCCCTGGTTCACAAACCGAACCGTCCCACACCACCAGCCCCTTACCCTCCCCCTACCCCCTCCATACAGCGTAACGCACCTCGGCAACCCATCCCTCCTCTTCTGCTTCTTCGCCTCGGTCTGCCCCGTCTCTCCCTCCTGTGTCCTCTTCGCCCCAGCTCCCGAACCAGCGGGTTCGGGCTCGGCGGCAATCGTCGTTCCTCTCGCCCGCGCACGGTCCTCCTCGTCCAAATCCGCCGTCGGGGCGGGAGCGGGATTCGTGCCGTCGTCGTCGTCGGGAGGGAGCTGCGCGACGTGCGTGCGGAGGTAGGCGTCGTCGGACCAGACTGCGCGGGTTTGGGGAGGGGGGGGACGAAGGTGAGTGTGAGTGGGAGTGGGATTGGAGGTGGATACAAAGAGGTGAGAGGGAATCAAGTATTTGGGTCTGCGCTCCGCTCTGCCCTTAGGACCTCCGCCGGTCAATAAATTCTCTAAGTGCGGATACTCTGCCTTATATCAGACGCTCCCACGTGGATGTAGGATTCATTCGCTTCTATCGGACTCTTTGACCACTGGAATTCTCCTTTTCGTACGTCCGTACTCCATGCTCTGACGGTTCATTCGTTGTTTCTGGCCGGGACTTCGCCTCCAGAGGACTCCTTGGCCTTCCACGTGATACACTCCAGACCTTGGCGTCGCTCCAGGCCACTGGAGTCCATTCCGCTTCGCTCCATTCCGTTTCGTCCCATTCGGTTTCGACAACCACTCACTTGGTTTGTTTGAGCCCATTCCATAGCCCCTTCCCGGTCTGGCCATGTTGCACCTGAGGACCTTGCCGTACATCTCAGCAAGGTTCATGTTGTCTATGGCGGCTTTGGCATCGTCCTCGAGCTCAAACTCGACAAACGCGAACCCCCTGTGCTTTGCGTTTCCCGAGGGGTCCGGCGGCATCTGCACGCCCGTGATGTCGCCAAAGGGCAGGAATGCAGATTTGAGGAGCGCGGGAGTGACGGATTCGTCGAGCCCGCCTGGCAGAGAGAAGGGGAGTCGTGAGTGGGACGGGATGGGGGCGACCGAGGGTGTTTCCCGCGAATGTTCACGCACCGACAAAGACTGTTGTCTTGATGTTTCGTATGGTGTCAATCAGCGACCCCATTTCAGACGACGGTGAGTGGGAGTGGGAGTGGGAGTGTGTAACTGTGGTCCCCGCGTCTTCACCCCACCCATGTCCCCTCCGCTCTCCCCCTCTCGCACCTCGCACCCCCGCGCGCACTCCCGCTCTCCCTCGCAGTCCCGATCCCACTCCCCCTCGCGATCCCCCTCGCCCGCACCCTTCGATGCCCATCTCACCCCAATCGAGTCCATCAAGGATGTCCAACAGGCTCGCGCGCTCCTGGCATCAGTCGTACAGCAAGAGTCTGCGCTTGACGCGGAGCTCGACACAATGCTGGCGCAGTCGGGGGGCATAACGGACGCGCTCGCGTCGTTGGATAATATAAGGTGATGGTTCTTCCACACAGTCACTCGTTTTTCAATTCATTCGACACGAGGCGGGAGGCGGAGTTGAAGGGCACAGATTGGAATGTTGCGAGAGGAGCGGGACGTCTTGCTCGACCTCGCCAGTCGTCACGTGGTGCGGTCGAGTCCACAAGGAGGTTCCAATTGCACTCCAAAGACATTTTCATCCATATCCGGACAGTACAGGCGATACTTTGCTGCCCGCAAGTTCAATCTGCACGACGGGCGCAATGCATTCACGTGGGAAGCGTACTCAGAGCTCAAAGATCCAGGACACCTGGATTTGGACAACAACATGCTGAGCGAATTCCGAGCCTTCAGTGGAACCAGAACACTAACGCAGCACAGGGCTCGTCATCCAACGGATGCAGCCCACCTGCGCACGGAACGTCTCTCTGCTCTCCACGACGTGACAGCCCTGCTCTGCTCTGCTCTCCACCGCACCCCCCCCCCACCCCTACGCACAGACCTCACATCGCAACCCTCCTCTCGGACTCGTTCCAACTGCAAGCCATCGTGCACAAAGCCGCGGGCCTCGCCAATCGAATCTCGTCGCAAGTGTCCGCCCTCGACGCCAAGCAGGCACGCGTCGCGCAGGCGGTGAAAGTTGTTGATGGGGTGAGGGAGTTGCAGGTGCGTTGGCTGTAGTATGGGGTGGCAAGGAGGGGGGATTCCTGCCGGGTGACACTTGCATAACTGGAAGTGTCGGCCGACGCATGTGGATTGGACGATCAATGTGGTTTGGCATGTGGAACGTAATGGGAACAGCGTCATGTGGAACCTTGCGCAAACGAGGGAAGCGTTTTTATCGAGCAACGGGCGGACAGCGAATTGTGGGACTATTTTTCAACAAGAAGAAAACCTGGGGGGGCGCACCAATCTGGCTGCTGTTCATGGCGCGTCTCGCGTTAAATCCTTTCTATTCAGCCCGTCTTAATTCTGACCTTCGATCGACTCACTCCCCACTCACAAACTTGACCTCTGTTCCCACCCACTTCCCACACCCCAAAGTCCATCCTCCACACCCTCACCAACACCCCACTCACACCGTCCAACCTCCCACAAGCAACCGGCGCTTCTGCGCGCTTCCTCCTTCTGGACCCAACACTGCTGCGCTCTGTCCTCGCCACGCCCTCTATGGACGCGTCCGTCTCGCTCCCAACACCACCCGCGGGATCGCTGGCGGCGCTGGGCGGCGTAGACCCCGTCGGAAGAGTCGAGGAGGCCCGCGCGACCCTCCGGACGGTCCTGGAGGGGCGCTTCGACGAGGCAGCGGTCCAGAAGGGCGGTGGCGGTAGCGCCGTGGATGTGTTGGTGATGATGGCCCAGGCCGGGTTCGGAGAGGTCGGGATGGAGAAGATGGCTGCGTGGGCGTGTGGGGAGGTCGGCAGGGCGGGGAGTGAGGGGTTGAGGGGGGTTGGCAGCGGTGAGTTGTTCATTGAGGGAAGGTGTTCAGAGAAGCAGAGCTCGGAGCAGGATTGGACGGGTCAACGCTGTCACTGGGACAAGATCATTTTTTATACACCTCTGCTTTTCTGGGTGGCATCTTGGCGGATCATTGAGTGTCCCACAAAGTGTCGCCTCCAACTGCGTTCTTGACCGCTCACCATCCCTACCCCTACCCCAGCACCACCTCCCGCACACTTCGCGCACCTTTTCACGTCCTTATTCGAGCACATTGCGGACCTCGTCGACCGCCTGCAGCCCGTAGTAGAAGCTCACTTCGGCGGTCGTACTCGTACGCGGTACCTGTGCAGACGCCTGCAGAGGGAGTGCGACGTTCAGGCGACGTTGGTCGTCGATGCGTTTTTGGAGAGGAGGGAGGTGGCGAGGAAGGTACGTTGGTGACTGTTTAGATGAAGAAGGGGGGGCTGTGGTGATGGGAAGAGGAGAGCGTGGGACTCTGAGAAGTGTTCTCATACCACAGGTCGATCTTTAACCTCCATTCCGCAAATTACCCCACCCCCAGTGTGCCGCCGCTCGTTCCTTCCGCCCCTCCACCGGGCGATCTACGCCAGGCGCTCCCGGCTCGCTTCGTGGGACAACTTCCCCCATTGCTCCGTCACCCACCTCGGCCGGGAGCTCAGGCGTTGACGCGCGGGATCTTGACGCCGTGCTTGTGGAGCTCGCGACGATGGGGCAGAGGGCGGCCATGTATGAGAGGTTTTTGGTCGGGAGGGTTGGGGTGAGTATTAATGAGCGGGTGGAGCGCAGCGCTGATGAGACCAATTATTCTTGTTGCCTCGTTAGCAGGACCTTACACCGACGTCGGCGCACTCAAAGAGTAAAGATGATGGTCGGAATGGAAGTGTAGATGCTGGGGATGACAACGAGGACTTCGTGCGGGGAAGTAAGCTGGCGGCTCGTGTGCAGGAGCTTATGGGGTATTACGTGCAGCTGGAGGAGTTGTTTGTGAGGATGAGTATTGAGAAGGTGCGTAGGAATGTGTTAACTATGACTATCACATTTGAATACGTGAACGCTATCTCCTCCCACCAGGCGCTCGCAATCGACACCGTAGATGACGCCACAAACACATCCTCTTCCCCCGACGACGTTTTTTACGTCGTACGCAAATCCTTAGAGCGCACACTGTCTTCACTCAGTGTGGACTCGCTATGCGCCATGCTGAATCTCGTCGGACGCGTCGTCGAGGAGGACTACGTGGACGTCTTGGGCCGCCGTGTGGGCGGTGCATGGGCAAGCCATCCGGACCCGGACCGGGCACGGCGGCAGTTCATGGTGGCTGTGAACGACACTGATATGGCGGTGGGGTACGTCCACAAGCTGGTGGGGGAAATGAGGGAAGCTGTGCCGGGCGTGTTGGGTGGAGAGGTGTACGAGCGGAATAGAGAAAAGATAGGAAGTTGTCTGGCCGGGTTGGAGGAGTACGCGGCTGGGTTTAAACAGTTGTTGAAGGTGAGTTTCGTTGGGTGGGTGATGTTCTGGTGTTGAGCGCCTATATGGTACATCGATAATGTTCCACTTGTTGCCGCTTTCTGCCTCCTCAGAACTGGATCGAAAACCTTTTTTCGCAAACTCTTCGCCCGCGACTGCGTATCATGCTCAGCGAAGCCCTCAAAGACGTCAAGTATGTACTCACCGAAGAAGAGTACAATGATCTGCAGGAAGGCTCCTTCGCGAAACGTGTCGCGGGTACTTTGACGAGGTTGATGGAGACATACGAGGTGTGTGTGCTCGAGGTGTGTTCACCGAGTACATGGCCTCTAACTTTTGGTCGGGTCAGAACACGTACACCGAGAACAACTTCGCCGCAACAATGAACCACGTATTGGATTACGTGGCGAAGGAGTGGCAAAAGCACATTTTGGCTAATTTGAGGTTTAACCAGGTATGTTTGATACAAGTGTCGCTCCAGGTTCCACATCACCTACGATCGTCGTTCCCTCTGTCGCGACCAGCTGGGAGCGATCCAATTCGACAAAGATGTGCGCTCGTTGGCTGCTGCGCTATCGGCTATGACAACCGTTAACGTGCGAGACAAGATGGCGCGCCTGACGCAGATTTCGAATCTCGTGAACCTTGAGTAAGTGGCGTCGATGTTTGCACATTTGACCAGAGAAGTGCCTCACCGTGGTGTCGTTGTTTTTAAAGGCGTGTTGCGGAAGTTTACGACTATCAGAGCTCGCTGAATCTTTCGGCAGCAGATATCAGGACAATTTTGGCGCTGCGGTAAGCAAACATCAGAAAGAACGCACTTCCGGGAATTTACTCACGTGTAATCATTTTGCAGAAGCGACTTCCCCGTAGACGAGATTGCCAGACTTCGCCTGTAAATTGGACCTTATCATGGAGTATGTCTTTACCATCACCGTCTTGAGCAAGCGACACAAGATATCCTCATGCCACATGTATCGTTGCATCAAATACTATAACTAGGACTTTTGCGGAATATCGTCAGTGGAGAATGGTCATTTCCGCAAATGTGGATGATTTCAGTCTATTTCCCCCTCGTCCTTCATTTCACCTTCGTCTATGTGATCATTCTCAAGAAATCGTCTCCGGAGCTCGTTAAGCGCCTGATTATACAACCGCCCAACCTCGGCCTTCACGTCCCCCTTCAAAGCCCTTTTTACATTCGAATTTCGGTGCCATCGGTGTACCACGTACCCTTGCGGTAACACCCAAAACTGCACCCCGCGGTATTGCAGCTCTATGCTGTGCAAGCGTTTGTTAAAGGAGTATCCGCGAAACCGCTCATCAAATGAGGGTAACTGGTCTCGTCGGGAGATGTAGTATGGCTCATATTTTCGACTCGGTTGGCGGGGGTTGACGGGGATGAGGTATGGAAGCGGCGGGTTGGAGAGCCACATGGGATAGTTGGTGAGAGCCTGGAGATGAAGGTGAGCAAAACAGGATCTTGGAAGAGGACAAGGACAAGGCGTACCCACATGCGTTTCTGTGATTTTTACGTGGTACTCGGAGAGATTGCCCCGGCACCACAGATCCACCTTTTCCGGGTCTCTTGTTTCCCTGGGAATGATCTGTCCTAAATCAACAGTCCTCGGTTGTCATCGAGTCCTCTCAGTGGTAATGTATGGTAAAGGTAGGACTCACTTGAATGAAAGGGAACCAAGACACCCGCACTGCATAACACTGAGAAACGATTGCGGGTGAAATTTTGTGGCCCGGTGATTTTGGATGTGAGCTCAAAGGCAGGAATGACGAACACTGCTACGCGACCCTACTTCAACCATTTAGACGATGACCACATGGCAATACGAGTCAAAGGTGGTATATTCACTTCCGAAGCAGAGCGCATCCATTCAAGCATCTGCGGCATCATAAGTGCTTTGTAGAGCCCTTCCGACGGCAAGAAATCGACGTCAATCGAAAAGACAAATTCTGTTGTGCACTGTTTCAGCGCCAGGTTTCTGAGGTGGTTGATAGGATAAAGAATGTCGTACGGGTGGTAAGTCTGTCAAAGTGTCTCGGTGGTGGGTAAACGATGATCACAGATCAAGAACAAAAATTTGCATACCAAATTTGATGGAGCAACAAAGTGTGGCCCCAAGACAACCGTCAATACCATACGACCATTGGCGACAGGTTGCAGCGTCTTTTTGATGTCCTCTACGACGCGGACAAGACTCGCATTTTTGGGGAGATCGTCGATGTAGAGGGCGACAGATATTGGACCCTCCCACAAAGTTGCGAGCATTTCAAGGCGGTCTAATCGATCGAGCGAAAGCTGGGTGAAGATTGTGACATCGCTTTCGTGCCGGGATTGGGAAGGCGCAGTCAGGAGGGGGACAGTCTTGTACTCTACGACAGCTCTGGGAGCACTGGCGCTTATGTTTAATTCATGGCGAACTGAAGAATCGATCTCTGTGTGTCCTCGTTTGAGGCGGGGGAATCTATGTTGATCCCGACGAAGAAGGAGAATCGATCCAACATTTTGGTGAGTTAGCAATGAGAGGACGACGAGAAACAATGCAAGGACTGCAAGAAGACGCGTGCATCTTCTTGCTCTGAGCATGTGTGATGAGCCTCATAGATGACACACTTTTGGGCTCGCCGTGGTCACAAAGAGGAGCCCCTCACTTGGGTGAATCATTGGCGACATCGCCAGGTTCCCCCTTTTTGACGCTTCTCAGGCGAGATGGTGGCGAAAGACGCCGCCAAGGTCATCACGCTGTCGGAATTTAAAAGGCGAAACGCTACCGGAGAATGTCTGATTGTGTTCGATGGTAGCGCTTATAATCTCACCTCGTTTCGGAAGAAACATCCCGGTGGACCATTGGTTATTGAGCATCTGAAAGGTAAAGCCATATCTGGGGGATGGAGGGGCAAAAAGCGCTTTCTGATCGACGTTCGAATGCAACACGCAAAGGCAAGAATGCAACGGACGTAATGATCGCATACCATCCAGACGACGTAATCCAGAAGCGTTTGCCATATTTCTTGGTCGGGAAGGTGGTGGACGATGGTGTTGACAGTGGTATCGAGTCGAGCGACCCCGACGAAGCTGCTGTTCCTCAGCAAACCACCCCAAACGCTCCTTTGAGCTCCGTGGAGAAAGCAGGTGGTGCGGTCGGCTATGGTGCCCTCGTCTCCAACTCCGAAGTCTCCAAGGATTATCGTCGCCTCCATCAGCAGCTCAAGGACCTTGGATTCTTTGAAACGGACTACTCCAACTATATGCGCGAGGTGATCAAGTACCTCATCTGCCTCACTATCATCGTCTACACGGGAATATTCGCCCCTCGACACATCCTTTCTTATGTTGTATGTGCGGCGACAACAGCGTTTATGTGGCAGCAAATGGCATTCGTGGGACATGACATTGGCCACAATGCAGTATTTCATAACGCCAAGCTGGATTATGCCGTTGGAACAGCCTTTGGAAACCCACTCTTAGGCATTAGCATCGGTTGGTGGAAGAGCAACCACAACATCCACCATGTGGTTACAAATTCGCCCGAGCACGACCCGGACATCCAGCACCTGCCATTCTTTGCTGTCTCTTCGAGGTTTCTAACCAAGCTGTATTCCTCTTACTATGGTGTGACCTGGTGAGAGCTCAATGTTCCATTGAAGGTTGAAGTCATTCCTCAAGAAATGCACTATTTCAAGGGACTTCCCCAATGACCATTTCGCAAAGCTTCTCGTTTCAATGCAGCACAACCTCTACTACCCCATTCTCTGGTGTGTCACATACCAACATCCTCTCGTACATTGCAATAGCTCATATCCCTACCATACACAAGCTTTGCCCGCTTTTTTCTGTATCTCCAGTCAGTGAAATACCTCTTGTCGCCTTGGTGCCCGTACCGCTTGTGGGAAGTTGGCACCATGATTTGCTTTGCCTCGTGGCAAATCTTTCTGGTGTCTCATTTCCACTCATGGACCGGCATTGCCATCTACGTGTTTATGTCGCACGCTCTCACCATGATACTGCACCTTCAAATCACTCTGAGCCATTTTTCCATGCCAACGCAGGATCCTCCGGAGAACGAGGACTGGGCGACTAAAGCACTGCGAACCTCGCTTGACGTTGAGGTAGGACTTTGAAGGGAAAATGAACGTGCTCAAATTCTGACAAGATTGAACGCTAGTGCCCTGAGTGGTTGGACTGGTTCCACGGTGGCCTCCAATTCCAGGTCGAGCACCATCTCTTCCCTCGAATCGCTCGTCACAAGCTCCGCCAAGTACGCCCATACGTCGCAGACTTTGCAGCCCGGCATGGATTGTCGTTGAATTCGCAGTCATTCTATTATGGAAACGTGCTGCTGTACCGCAACTTCAAGGAGATCGCAGACCAAGTGGTGAGTACTGCAACAATGACGTTCCAACCAGACCAAATCTCATCCCTAAAACTACCAAAGGGATTTGCTTGGGGTCGTATTGGGGGAGAGAAAGTAAACGTTGCAAAGAAGCTTCAATAAAATAGAAGGTAGACTCTCTCTCTCTCTTCTTCTTTCTGGTTAGGCGTGAGGAATTTAGTCGAAGATGTGGGAAGGGAAGAATTTTTTCTGAATACCAATGACCGGGGATGTAATCAATCGTGTAAGCTTTTCAACATAGCGATGTTGCCAAGCACAAGGGCAGCCCAACGGCTCTCCAATCCCGGAATCGGCATCAGTGGGATCAGGACGTTGGCATCGGCATCGTCACCCCTCCGGATTGCACTCGTTCCGGGAGATGGGATTGGAAAGGAAGTGATTCCAGTGAGTCACGGCAATGAAAAGACGCCCATTCGGGAAAATGGTCTCATTTCGATTAAATAGGCGGCACAACGTGTGATGGAAGCCGTTGCGCCGGGCAAGTTCACATTCGTCACATTGGATGCCGGATTCGAACTCTTCAAGAAGACGGGTGTTGCGTTGCCGGAAGCTACCGTTGAAAAAATGAAAGAGTGTGACGGAGCTCTTTTTGGCGCCGTGAGGTGAGACGATGTCGCTCGCGTGAGGTGCTGGAGTGGTTCCGGTGACCAACATTTGGCACACTATCCAAAGCTCCCCGACACACAAAGTGGAAGGATATTCAAGTCCTATCGTTGCTTTGAGAAAAGCGCTCGATCTTTACGCGAACGTTCGCCCCGTGTACACTGCGGGCCCCGCAAAGGATGGCAAACTCGGGAAGCATGGTGTGACTCCACTGGGTAAGCCCATTGACATGGTCATTGTCCGTGAGAACACGGAATGCCTGGTATGTTATAGCAAATGCGGTATATGTCGAGTCAAATGAAGCGATGTCTGATTCAAACCAGTACGTCAAACGTGAACGCCTGTTCCAAGACTCTGCTGGGGAGAAGATCGCCTACGCCGACCGCCAAATCTCCGAGCGCGCCTCCCGTCGTATCGGACGCCTCGCCTTCAACCTCGCTGTGACGCGTGGTCGTGTCCGCGAGGAGAAGAAGGCGACGGGTGCCCCGATATACTGGACGTCCAAACCTAGAGTGACCATTGTGCACAAATCCAACGTTCTTTCGATTACGGACGGTCTCTTCAGGGAAACCGTTCGTGCGGTTCAGAGCGAGGAGCGATCGTTTGCTGACGTGGATGTGAACGAGCAGATTGTCGATTCCATGGTGTATGTGATCCTCGTTGGCCATCCAAAACCTTTACGATATGACCGACTTGGTGGACTTTAAGGTACCGTTTGTTCCGCGACCCCGAGAACTTTGATGTTCTGGTCGCCCCGAACCTGTACGGGGACATTATTTCCGACGGTGCTGCGGCGTTGGTTGGAAGTCTCGGCCTCATTCCCAGCGCGAACGTCGGCGACAGCTTCTGCATGGGTGAACCAGGTGGGCTGTCACTCTCAATTGAGAAATTTGCATGACCCGGTTTTACCTTAACGTTCGTTACAGTTCACGGCTCCGCCCCTGACATCGAGGGCAAGGGCATCGCGAACCCGATTGCATCGGTGCGATCCGCAGCCCTGCTCCTTGAGCATCTTGGCTTAGTTCCGGAATCGGTGAAGCTGATCTCCGCTGTCGACGCCGTGCTGAACACCGATTTGTTGACGCCGGACTTGGGAGGCAAGGTGGGCACCCGGAGCGTTTCATTTTTCGTGTGGATCGACATGTCTCATACTTTGCCACCAGTCAACTACAAAGGAAGTCACGGACGCCATCATCAAGGAGCTGTAGTTACGATGATGGCTCGTGCCTCGTTCGACCATTGCAAAATGCACGTTTCGGTATTCAACCATGCAATGTGTATTGTCCATGCTGCAATAATTACGCACTCTATTCGCATACATATTTTCATTTCGAGGCAACCTGCACCGTGACCTTGTGGTAAGCGTTCCCGTTGAACCCCCGAAAGTTGTACACCAAATCGAAGCTCCGTGGCTGCTCCCCGCCACTCGAATCCCGCGCCCGACACATGAGCGTCAACTCTTTCCCCCGCTCAAGAGTCTTTGTGTCCACATCGAGCTCCCATTTCATCCACGCCCAACCTCGATCAATCGACACGAGAGCGTCCCTCTTCGCGTCAGGATCCGATACGTTCTTTTCGACCCATTCTTTCCCTTGGTCCAGCCGCGCGGGAGCCCATGTACTGCCCCCGTCGACGGACACCTCCACAGAAGTGATGAGTTTCCCATCCCCGGACCAAGCCCAGCCCTTGACGGGCATGGTGGCGTCCGAAGGGGAGATTCTGTCCCCAGGGGTCGGATGTGAAATTGCAGAGTTTACGGGCATGGTTTGGATGGCGGGGACGGTGGAGTAGTCAGCTGTATCGGGGGTGACGTGGGGGGGAAACATCTGGGAATCCGGACGTCATTTCCCAGTTGGCGACGCCGTTCACGACCTGGTCCTACCTTATAATCTCGGCGTTGCCACTGTACAATGTTCCAGGGTTGTCAAAAAACATGCCCGTTCCCTCTGGTTGAACAAGTAACGCAACCGCCCACCTGAGCGTGACTCTCCTCCTTGGAGACAACCACCCGTTTCAAAAACTTGACGCTACGAGCCGCGACGTGTCCCGGCACGATGACACGCAGAGGGGACCCGTGGTCGCGGGTGATGGCCTCCTCATTGTGTTCGTAGGCCACGATGACATCGCCCAACGGATCGAGGGCCTTGGAGAGCGGTATGGAGGAGCCGTACTTGTCAAGAGCTTCGAACTGAAAGATGGGTCGCGTGCATTGCGTGTCATCTCGAGAAGTGGAACCAGCGGCGCCAGTCAAAACATGCCTGCACGTGATGCAATCCCCCCCGCTCTGATGTCACTCCGACACGCTTTAGTAGGTCCTTGAGGGGAACTCCTGTGTACAGGCCACATGAAATGGCACCGGGTCCCCAAAGAATTCCCTGAACTGGCTTGAAAAGGTGCTGTGCGTGCCCAACGAAAACAAATTGGAGCGCGCGTCTCAGAATGAGCACGCTCAAAATTCATCGCTGCCATCTGTTCCACCCACCATATCTTTGCGGCGATTACCCGCACACTGCACAACGGCAATCACCGACTTCTGCGCTCCGAGTCCAAGTCCACTTTAGTGAATCAGCCACGTAGAAGTGCCATGCAGGAGGTCGTAATCACCTTTGGCATTTTGCGCAGCTCATCCAAGTCGACCTCGTAAGTCTTTCCACCTTCGACTTCCACCAGTAACGTATGTTGCTCTTGTTCGAGAGGCACGCCGAAGTGGTTCCGAACGTAAAATGTGTCGACCGGTGTGACAAAGTCGTCAGCGAGAGTGGATGGCGGGGACTCTTTTTTCCGAAGGGAAGTCACCGAAAAGACGGGCGAGTAGTTGCAGACCGTCATGCAAAATGGAGAAGGGGAAGAGTTGTTCAGGATGCCGAGTTTGTGGGGGAAGAACCAACACAACAGGGACGTGTGCTTACCAGCATTGCAGGGCCTCGTATTCAGCATGATCAACTCAGGCCCGCGAACGGGATCCAGGGCGAAGGGGTCGCCCACTTTGGACAAGTCCACGTCCCACTTTGCTCCTTCCTCCACGTTGCCGATCCTGTGCGACTCGAGGATTTCCCACACGTGGTCCGCGGCGTGGTTTCGGTATACGCCCCAGAATGGGTCCACTGGTAAGAGCATCGTTGGAACAGGTCGAGGTGAGTCTCGTCTTCTCCTCTCCTCAAAAGTCTGACTCGGCCGTACCAGGTCCTCCTGCCGCCAACATGATTCGCTCCCCACCAGGATGGTTCTCGATGAAGCGTGTTACGTCGTACACACCCCTGCGATACGTGACCCAAACGCCAGGACCGTCGGGGGGAAGCTGGTTGTGGCTGGACACTTGTCGTTGGGTGTATGTGGGGAGGTCTACGCGAGGCGATATGAGAAGCCAGCTTATCGAAAATCTCGCTGAGCTTCAATACGAGTAGTGTTTCAAAGCGTCAGAGCGCCGAGCCGAGGTCCCTCGAGCTTTGAGTTCGTGCAACACGTTTACCCTCACAAGGAGAGCCTTCGGCTGTCCCTGTCATCTCTTTCCCCCAGCATGCTCGCCCCTGGTAGCGTACACACACCTGGCCTGAAGTCTCCTGCCATTTCTCCACCGTCCTCTGGGCCATTCTTTGCTGCCTCCAGGTCTACGAACCCGAGGGTAGTGAATGCTATCCCGACGGCGCCACCTATCAGGGCAAATAGCGGTAGAAAGGGCCCACGCGACGAGGACTGTCGGGTGTTCCCGCTTGCTAGCGGTGATTGCGTGGAAATAGCCCGAAGAGTGCGTGCCCGGTGGGTGCCCTCCCATCGAACGGCGAGGGAGGAATGCCAACCAGGTCTGGTGTGGAGCGTGACCGACGCGAGTCCGATGTGTGCTGTCGCAATCGCATTTCGTGTAATGCGAGTGATGGGATTTCTCATGAGTGATCAAGGGTCATCGAGACAAGTGAGCTGTGGTCTCCGATGACCCGCCATTATTCTGCCGTGCCTCTTCACCAGAAAAATACCTGCAACCCACCAATGAGCACGGCCCATCTAGCTCGCACTCGCCGTGCAGGTTGCATCGCATCCCTCAGGCTGCGATCGGAATCTGCGCGATCGTTGGCATCTGCGTCGGCTGCTCCGGGCCAGACGCTGGTGGAGAAGATTGCACAAAAGTACACCGTTGATGTGCCCTCAGACTACAAAGTCAGGCAGGGCGCGTTTGTCTACGTCCAGCCCTACCACGTCATGACGCACGACAACACCGGGGCGGTCATGTCAAAGTTCAAGGAGATTGGAGCTGCCAGTTTTCACAACCCGAAGCAACCTGTTTTCACACTCGACCACGACATTCAGAACAGGACTGAAAAGGTGAGACGCGAGCGCAGCGAGCCTGAGGCCTAAGCGCGCAGCGCTGACCGAGGGCGGCCGCCTGAGGCGAGTGACCACGCGAAGCGGAATATGCTCTCCCGGAGCGTACATCGAGGCCGAGGCTGTCCGCCGGAGGCGAAGGATCCCCGAAGTGCGAATGACATAGCGCGGACGGGTGCGGGGATTTGGACATGGCTTGGAGACTGTGTGAAGTACTTATCCCACACTTCCGTTTCTCAACCACCCCAGAATCTCGCAAAGTATAAGGGCATCGAGAACTTTGCCAAACAGCACGGTGTCGACTTTTACCCTGCTGGACGGGGAATCGGTCATCAAGTCGTCGTTGAAGAAGGTGAGTCCATTCTGTCACAGAAGACAAGTTGTTTCCATCGCTAACGTGTAGCGAATTTCTTCCATCGTCTTCGTCCTCGTTCACGCTCTCCTCCAAGGGTACGCACTTCCCTACACTCTGACCGTCGCCTCCGACTCCCACTCCAACATGTACGGCGGCGTCGCCGCTCTCGGCACCCCCATTGTACGCACCGACGCTGCGGCGATCTGGGCCACCGGCCGAACGTGGTGGCAAGTACCCCCCGTCGCGCGTGTGGAGCTTCGCGGGAGCCTTCGTCGCGAATGGGGCGTCTCGGGCAAAGACGTTATCACGGCTCTGTGCGGGCTGTTCAACCACGACGAGGTGCTCAACCACGCGGTCGAGTTTGTGGGCGAGGGCGTCACCAGCTTGAACGTGGACGAGCGCCTCACCGTCGCCAACATGACCACCGAGTGGGGCGCGTTGGCGGGTGTGTTTCCCGTAGACAACCGCCTTCTGCAGTGGTACCACGACCGCGCCGAACTGCTTCTCCAACGGAACGGCGGGAAACCGCACCCGCGCATCTCCCACGAGAACATCGACAGCATCGAGCGCAACCTGCTGCTGCCAGACGCGGACGCCACGTACGCCAAGTCCCTCTCTCTGGACCTCTCCACCGTGGTTCCGTGGGTTTCGGGCCCCAACTCGGTCAAAGTGTCCAACCCGCTCGACGCGCTCGAGCGCGACAACATCCCCATCCAAAAGGCCTACCTCGTCAGCTGCACCAACTCCCGCGCGTCCGACATTCGCGCCGCGGCCGCGGTCGTGCGTGGACGGAAAGTGGCGCCCGGTGTCGAGTTTTACGTTGCGGCCGCGAGCAGTGAAGTGCAGCAGGAAGTGGAGAAGAGCGGAGAGTGGTTCGAGCTGCTTCAGGCCGGCGCCATCCCGTTACCGGCAGGGTGTGGCCCTTGCATCGGGCTCGGAACGGGGTTGTTGAAAGAGGGCGAGGTGGGAATTTCGGCGACCAACAGGAACTTCAAGGGTCGGATGGGACATCCCAAGGCGCTGGCGTACTTGTCATCGCCAGGTATGTTTTTGAACATTTTTGTCGAGCTGTTGTTCATGCCGAAAGGATTAATTCTGCAAACTATGAGCAGCGGTCGTCGCGGCATCTGCTGTTGCCGGTCGTATCATCTCCCCGGCGACTCTCTTGAACTCGACCAGCGTCATTTCGTCAACCCCTTCCACCCGTCCCGCATTCGAAGTGGTCTCGACCAAGTCTGCGCAACCCACGTCAGCCCCTTCCGCTGCAGCTGCATCTTCCGGATCAGCCGACCTCGCTCCCGGGTTCCCCGCGTCGGTGACGGGCGAAATTGTCTTTTTGGACGTGGACAACCTCAACACGGACGGAATCTACCCGGGCAAGTACACGTACCAGGACGACTTCCCGCGAGAGGAGATGAAGAAGGTGGTCATGGAGAACTACGACGAGGAGTTTGCAAAGTTGATCAAACCGGTGCGTACCGAGCACCGCCGCCGTTTCGAACATTGTCTGATATATCCGTCGAACGAACTGTACACAGGGCGACATTGTGGTCGGTGGAACCAACTTTGGTACCGGTTCATCCCGCGAGCAGGCCGCCACAGCTCTCCTCGCCGCCGGCATCCCCGTCGTCCTCGCAGGCACCTTTTCCGAAACCTACAAACGCAACGCCATCAACAACGGTCTCTTGGTGCTGGAGTGCGGCGACTTGGTGAAGGACTTGCGCGCCGAATTTGCCGGCGCGGACAAAGTCAAGTCCCGCAGGACGGGCGCGACGGGAACTTTGGATATGGTCAATGGCGTTTTGAAAGTGGAGGAGAGGGAGTATGGCGTGCCCAAGGTCGGGAGGGCTGCTCAGGAGATTTTGGTGGCGGGAGGTTTGGAGAGTTGGGTCAAGACTCGCATTTAGCTAAAAAGTCATTTGATGAAGGGATGAGAAATGCTTTTTATATATTTAGATTAGAGTCGTGGGTGATTCGAAAAAGGACATGAAGGACCGTAATATTGACGTCATCAGCACTTCAAAAATTTGCCTCTTCTCCTTGTCGACACTATCCAACCTGCTCGTCAGAACCCCATCTCGGTCCACAGATTCCGAATGCTGATGATAAGACTCCCCAAGTTTGTGACAAGAGTTTCCGCGCCACTACCTACCCTATTCGCCCGTTCCTCCTCCTCAAACCGAGATGTGAATCGCGAGGAACTGAAATCTTTGCTTCTCAGTATGAAAGGATCCACCATCAGTGTATCGCTTCTTCTCTCCACAGAGGTGCGGGATTGTCCGTGACTTGCTGGTGGACTTTGGAAGAAAACTTCGGTCCACGTTTGCTTTTTCTGAAGGAATCCGTCCAAGGAGTTTCTCAGAAAGGCGCCCCGCTCAGTGCAAAACAGCTGCTTTCGAAGTTGGAGGCGGGAGGGGAACATATTCCAGAGAGATTCAACGTCTCGGAGATGGACGATGGCGGCATCACCGTTTCGGCGTACGCAGGCGATTTGAAACTCCAGGGAGGAGCAACGAGAGAGGTAAGTCCTAGGAGGTGTGGTTTTGGTGGAGGTGGCAGACTCTCAACCAATCCCTGATCTACCGAACACGATTTTCAGGTGATGGGACAGACTGGTGTTTCGGACATGGAAGTGAATCCACGGAATGCTGGAAGCAAAGATGTCTATGTCACCAACGATCCTCCACAACCGATTGGCTAGCGAACAATTCAATTGAATGAACTTGATGTAAGACTTTTGGAAAATAATAGGCGCATCTGCAACATTTACAATCAAATGGTCTTTACATCGGATTGTCGACGGTGACCCTCCGCTGATCGCGCGGCCCGCATTCCCTATTTCAAACATTACTCAGTCTCAATCTGCACACACTCACTGGATACCATGACCACCGATTCCGCCACCGGCGCAGCGCCATCGCAAGCGCGACAGAAACCGTTGATCCGCGACGAGAAAAAGCGCGATTCCAAGACGATCGCACGGTCGTACCATTTGCCTCCGACAACGAACCTCAGCACCCACGACATCACTGGGTACGTTCACGTCTCATGCTTCTGATAAGACGCTGCGTTGTGAAATCGTGCCCATATCTCCCGTCTTACCCTCGAAAATATGTCTGAAATGTGTCCCTCACACCGTTCGAATTCTTGTCTCTGAACGACACTCTGCGACTCGAACGTTGTGGTTTATCTTTGACGACGGTATAGTCCAACTCTTCATGTTCAGAAAGGCAATGGCATTTATGTGAGTGGGGCAACCTAAATCTGGGAAACAAGCGGGGCATTTCTGAACGTTTCCTGACCAGATCTACGACGATGAAGGCAAAGAATACATTGAGGGTGAGCCATCAGAAGAAAAACAATTGGGCTCTCGATCCCCTTAATGGTGCGTCACAGGTATGTCCGGATTGTGGAACGTGAGCCTTGGATTTTCGGAGAAGCGATTGGTCGAAGCAGCCACCAAACAACTTAACGGTAAATCCGTGAATGTTGCGGGCCGTTGTCACATGCTAAAGTCGACAACTGGCGAAAGAGCTACCATATTACCACCTGTTCTCCGCCAAAGCCCACGACCCCGCCATCGACCTTGCGGAAGGTCTCATCAAAATTGCTCCGTGGGCCAGTAAAGTGTTCTTCGCCAACAGCGGTTCCGAGGCGAACGACACCGTCGTTAAGATGGTGTGGTACTGTGAGTCTCGAAACTAATCGATAACTGGGTCTGGTGCTGATTTTTCCACCAGATAACAACGCTCTCGACCGACCCAAGAAGAAGAAGATCTTCTCCCGCATTAAAGCGTACCACGGTATCGCTGTAGGCAGCGGTAGCTTGACTGGCATTCCAAAGAACCACGCTGATTTTGACCTGCCAAGTGGGTGCTGTGTCCTTCGTGATTGTCAAGAACATTTACCGACACACCAAATTGTCAGTCAAAAACATTTACCACACATCTTGGTGAGTCTTGTTGATATACACCACTTGACTGGAGCGGTTTTGATACTTGTCCACGCAGTCCCCACTACTATCGGTACGGACGTGAGGGTGAATCGGAAGAAGAATACGCCACCCGCCTCGCGGAAGAGTTTGAGAAAATGGTGGTTGAACAGGGTGGTGCTGAGGAATGCGCTGCCTTTATCGCTGAGCCTGTCCTGGGTGCCGGTGGAGTGGTGAGCATTTTCCAACGTGTGTGACAAAACAAACATAGAAGACTGAAGTTTGGTCTGCAAGATTGTGCCACCAAAGACATACTACGCCAAGATGCAGGCCATTGTCAAAAAGTACGACATGCTATGGATCGATGACGAGGTCATCTGCGGCTTTGGAAGATTAGGAGACATGTGGGGTGCAGAGGTGAGCTGTCTCGAGAAAGGTTGACTGTTATCCCATTTCCATATTCCTGGCTTTGTGTAGACTCTCGATATCAAACCCGATATCCTAGTTTCGTCCAAGGCAATCTCCAACGCGTACTTGCCGCTGTCCTGTGTCATGGTTGCCGACAACGTTTACCAGGTTCTGGTCACGCAATCCAAGAAACACGGAGTGTTCGCGCACGGGTTTACTGGCTCGGGTCACCCAGTCGCCTGCGCCGTCGCATTGGAAGTGCTTAAAATCTACGAGGAGCGCGCGATTGTCCAACATGTGAAGGATGTGGTTCCCCACTTCTGGGAGAAGCTCAAGACGTTCGAAGGTCATCCTCTCGTCGGTGAAGTCCGGGGCATCGGGCTCATTGCAGCACTCGAATGTGTGAAGGACAAGGCGACAAAGGAAGCCTTCGACGCGGGCCTTGGTGTCGGCGCGAAAGTGGTGAGTTATCAGCTTACTTGAGTCCATTTGGCGGCACCTTTATTGACATACACTTTTCAGGCGGAATTTGCCCAAACCCATGGCCTCATCGTGCGGAACCTCGGAGGTGAGAATTCCTTTTTTCACACTCGATTTTGACGATTCTCATCGGTTTCTTCGCTTACTTCAATTATTAGATTCCATTGCGCTGTGCCCTCCTCGTAAGTACATATTGCTTCAGTGCCTTTTGAATATTTCTCTCACTACATCTATGTGGCAGTCATTATCACGGAGGCCCAAATCGATGAGCTGCTCAGCAGGCTGTCCAAGGCCCTCGATGACACCCTGGAATGGGTGAAAGCCAAACGTTGAAGCCGGTTGAAGCTGTGTGACTCCGGAAATATCTTTTAGTACTACGGAAATAGTTTATATGGAAAGAGTTCGTGAAAAATAGAACCATCTCCTAATCCCTCAGTGGGTGGTCAAGCACGACCACGGTGACCATAGGACGATTACTGTTTTTCCTGGAGTCGACTCGACCACCAATGGCGCAAGCTTACGCGCTGGACACTTCTCAGGAAGCGCACATGGCTGAACATGTTATGTGCGTTGTCCAGCTTCGTTGATTGTCTTGGGAATGCGACTTTTCTTACTGGTGAAATGAAACCATCAACCTTGCATCTCTCACCAACAACACAAATATCCTTCAACTGCTGAAAGTCTATGCTGCGTATGTGGAGTGGCTATCCCGCCAAATCCCGCGGCCATGTGTGGAACTTGTCTTCGTAATGAAGTAGACATCACGGAGGGGATCCCAAAGTCCTCAACGCTGCACTACTGTCGAGACTGTGACAGATACTTGCAAGTAAGGACTTGACCTACATGTTTTATCAGTTCCCTCGAGGGTTGAGTGACGCCCTCCCCGTGCAGCCCCCCGCGATTTGGGTGAAGGCCGACTTGGAATCCCGGGAGCTTTTGGCGGTCTGCCTCAAACGCCTGCGAGGTCTCACAAAAGTTCGGCTCGTGGATGCTGGATTTGTCTGGACGGAGCCACACTCGCGGCGTGTCAAGGTAAAACTGACCATTCAGAAGGAGGTGAGATGCAGTTCAAGAAATCTGGTCGCTTTTCCTCAAGGAATCAAACACTCCGCAACACCCAAGGCATTAGCATCGACAATTTTACAGCAGACATTTGTTGTCGAGTTCTATGTTTCGCATCAGCAGTGCGAAGACTGTGTGCGTGTCGCCGCCAAGAACACCTGGCGTGCTGTCGTACAAGTCCGCCAAAAGGTGCGCTTCCTCAGGTGTAAAAGACTTTTTTGGTGGTGCTTGTATGAAGACGTTGGACCTAGGTGCCTCACAAGCGTACCTTCCTGTGGCTCGAGCAGCTCATCCTGAAGCACGGTGCCCATAAGGATACCGTGAACATCAAAGAAGTCAAGGATGGTATCGACTTCTACTACGGACAACGGACACATGCTATTCGAATGGTGGACTTTTTGAATGCGGTGGTACCACTGAGGTAGGTTTTCGCAAACAATACGGCTCCCCCACTGACGCTCAAAACCGCCACTAGGTCGAAGACATCGGAATCCATCATATCTTCAGATATACACCAATCCACCGCCAATTTCAAGTACACCTACTCGGTCGAATTGGTACCGCTGTGTCGAGATGACCTTGTGTGCCTTCCCCCCAAGCTCTCTCGACAGCTTGGAATGCTTGGTCCCCTCGTTCTCGTGTCGCGCATATCGAACTCTGTGCAAATGTTGGATCCCAGCACCTTAAAAATCGCAGATCTGCGAACGCAACAGTACTGGGAGAACCCTGTAACACCGCTCGCCGAGGCTAGTGACTTGGTGGAGTGGTACGTGATAGATGTACAACTGGATGGACCAAGAAGTGGAAAGGTGAGGAGAGCAAATGTGCAGTAGGAGTGATGTGTATGAACTTATGTCAACGCTCTAGAATGCACTGGCAAGCGTGGAGGTTGCTCGCTCCAACGACTTTTCCAAGACGTATTTGGCCCGCACACATCTAGGCAACTTGTTAAATCCCGGGGACCACGCTCTTGGGTAAGTCTGAATTGATTTCCACCGACGATGAAAGATTCTCAAAGGATGATCGGGTGCTTGACTAGATACGACCTAAACAACGCAAACTTCAATCACCCCGCACTTTCCTCGTACTTCGAATCGAGGTCTTCGAAGTTTACACTTCCAGATGTCATTTTGGTGAAGAAGTCATTCCCGCACCGGCGTCGTCGCGCGCGACCCCGAAATTGGAAAGTCAAGCATTTGGGGAAGGAAGAAGAGGAGGAGCGGAGCGGTAGGAAAGACAAGGCCGCGGACAAGGACAGGGACTTGGAACTATTCTTGAGGGATCTCGAAGAGGACGAAGAGCTGAGAGGGATGGTAAACTTGTACAAAGGTGAGCACCTTTTGCCCCGATTACTATCGAAATGTTATTTTCTCACCAAAATTCTATCAATAGCGTCGGCACAAGACCGACAGGCAATGACACAACATTCTGACAGCATGGTTGACGACGGACAAGATGAAGGTGGTGACGAGAATGAAGATGCAATGGAAGAGAGTGAAGGGGAGGAAGACTTTCCGGAAATACGAATGGAGGAACTGTTGGATGACATGGAGCGTTTGACTGTTGCGGACGAATGATACGGAAGACTTCTGACATCTTTTGTAATACTGCTTAGCATGATGCAGACCGATACTATCTCTTTCTCTTGATGAATGAAGAAGGGGGGTTCTTGTTCCGAGAGGTGTCACTACGATCTTTAAGGAATCTCCGAGAACGATCACTTATTGCGATGCGGCAGGAAACACACCACTACGCAAATCGGATGATGTCTTCGTGTCCACGGGATGTATAGAGAATCCTGGGGTCGAGATCGAAGTGAAAATCTTGCATCAGTGCGAGGAGAGCCGTCGTTTCGCTCGAACAATAGCGGCACACCATTCAAAGCAAAAGGGAATCATCAGCAGCTCACGAGAAACGGATCTAATTCACGGCCACCGCCGTCTCCTCCGCCCTCCCCCGTCTCTCCGCCTTCCTCTCCAATACTGGAAGGCGGTCCATTCAGACACGTATCGTCAAACACGCATTCCAATTCGACTCAGCTGGATCAAGAGATGCGGTACCTCTGTCGACGCTTTGAAGAATTTCGAAGCATAGTCTGGGGTACCGCAAGGTCATTGGAGCGTGATCCACTGGACACTTTTCCCTCATATCAATCACGTACTTTACACGTCTACCAACCAACGCACTTTTTTACGTTTCCGCCACCGGAGCTCAGCAGAGGCACCCTAATTTCTCTGCCAGAGTCGAGGCAGTTCGTGGATGGATGTGAGTTTGATTTCTCAAACGCACGTGACTCTCTTTTCATTGCCTTCGTGTCTCAAGTACAAACCACAGGTCTTTTAAGTGCAGTCCCTCTGATTGCTCCACTAGGCAATCCAACAAGGCACCCATTAACATCTACAACATGGTCTTCTGCTCCCGCAACTGCGGACCACTCTCCGCGACTCGCGGATCAATCTTACGCGTACAATCACGATTCGAACACGGATACCCCATTCGCAATGTATCGCAGCCCACTTGCTACTCCTCGGGGAAGTGATGCTTCGTTCACACCCCCCAATGCATTCGCGGACCTAAGCCGCAGAAGCTCTTCCGAACCGCATGATTTGATTGTTGAGCCTTCAGCAACGCATTCTGGAAGTCACACATCCTGGGGATCCAGGCGAGGAAGTGGAGGGCAAAGTCGCAACTTGACACCGGAAAACCAGACACCTTCAGTCACCCGTCACGATATTGCAGTCTCGAACTCCCCTCCCCCATCTGGCACAAACGTTTCTGAGCAATTTGAGGGTGTGGTGGGTGCTTGAGCAACTTTCTCCCGGATATGAGTGTCTCAAAAAGTGTTGGTTTTAGTTACTCCGTCGAGCACGCCTGCGCAGAGAGCGCACGGTAACACCGTATTCCCGCTGAATCCTTAGATCTGTTGTTCTCAAATACGTAGCATCTGTAAATATTTTTTTATTTTTATTTTTTTGACAAAGCAGTAAACGAAGGAATCACTTGAAAGTTTCGCTTGAAAGTTCGAACAAAGTCCAGCATCTCTAATCACATTGAAGTAACAGTAACCGCCACACAAATGGACAAAGAAGAAACTGAATGGTGAGCAAGTGACACTACTGCGTGATGACAAGTGAAGTCTGAAGGAGCATTCCTTTGATCAAAGGGTATTTGAGCGAGTTTGCTGTTACGGATACGCCGAACCAGGCGATGAAACCCGGAAATACAAGATCGAATGGGAGGGCGATTATCCGGAGGTCTGCGATGTCACATGTCTGAGACTGTATTCGATCGTGCCAATCAAGTTGACTCTCACAAGACATGGGAACCAGCGGAGAACTTACCAGACGACGCACGTGAAGAGTTCGATGCTCGTTGGTCTTCTAGATCGATCAGGAAAATAAAGAGAAAGAAACGTGGCTGGTATCTCGTGGCGTGGAATACAGATCACAATATCCCCTTTGACGACGTGAGTGGTGACGAAAACCCGCAATTTTAGCACGCGGTGATATAACCAGAACGGCACAGACGTGGGAGCCCCCCGAAGACTTGCCTTCCGGGGTGGTGGCACGCTTTGAAGGTCGATGGAGCTTAGAACACGAAGAACGGCAGAGGTCCAAACCTGTCGAAGTCAGCATGCCAGCGCGGCCAATAATATCGGAGCGACTGCAAACTCGATTCGTGGAGCATGGAACTATATTCTCCAAGCCTATTGCAGAATCAAACACACATCATCGTCAGCGCAGGCGAACGAGCTCGGCCTCACACCCCCACAAGTATCACCCTTCGAAAAAGTTAAGAATGATGGCATCCGTGTCCGATGAAGATCGCCCAGAAGATAACGAATCGTACTATCCTGTTGGTGCTGAACGTCTGACTATTTCGCCTACTTTGGGTTCACACCGTCGCTCGGTGATATCAATTGATGCACCCAAGCTCCATGAACAACTCGACATCAGCAACACCGATATGAGCGCAGTACACCATGCCAAGCAAGATGACAATGATTTCCAGGATCAAGAGCAAGATCGCGCATCAATCGGCTTGATTTCTTTACCGACTGTTACCAGGCGCATTTCACCGTCTGATTGTGCTGGTCTTGTCCGAAAATGGAGTGGTGTCGAATACTCGTGGAGTGACAGCATGGGATGGTAGTTTGCAATCAATTGACACATGAGTGACAGCATGGGATGGTAGTATGCAATTAATTGACACATTGATGTGGCATTCTTCACACAATCATGTAAACAACACACAATTCAACTTTGTTCCGTTTGAGCACTACCGCCACCTGGTGCCTGCCCCGATTCCACAGTCCCGCCATCACCTAGAGTCCCAAAAACAACAGGTTGAGGCTGAGCGCTAGCTCCACTACCCGTTCGCCCCCAGACGGACCCATATCTCGCACCTAGAGTCGCCTGTGTCCGACCTACACCACCACCCTCTTGAGTGGAGAGTCCTTGGGATTCTCTTTCCCTTTCTCGTTCACCCCAGCCACCTTGGCTCCACCTGCGGCCTGTCGTGTTACCTTCCCCTCCAAATGCATTCAATGCAGATTGAGCCTTGTCCCGCACTTCGACATCAGCGTCATCCAAGATTCGCTCAATGTGTTGAGGATAAGATATATCGCGAAGGACCGAGAGCCTTTCAGGAGTGCCTGCATCATCGACCCAGGTCAGATTGATTGAGACCCAGCACGCGGCAGTTCGGTGAGATGGAGATGGGTGTGACTCAAAAATAAATGGTGTCGATAACTTGTGATTATATGCCGCAAAGGCATGCTGGACAACTCACCCAAAACCTTTTCACTGCCTCGAGAATAGTATTGCTGCTCATTAAAGCCCCCTTATGGCGCTCCGTTCCAATTGCAACATTGACAACCAGGTAGAGAACCTGAAAATAAAGTGGGTGGTAGATGTAGTTCCGAAAGAACGCACATCCTTCAACAGAGAATAATTACCTGGAGCGCGATACCATCCCTCACGTCGGACCTGGATTCCTCATCTCCGTCCATGTCCATTTTCGAACTTGCCACATCCCCAAAAGTGCACTCCCGTGTGCACCACCGAAGATGGTTCTCGAGGAATTTGATCAGTCGTGCTTCCCCCAGACCGGAAAACAGATAATCGATGTCCTAAATCAAAGCCCATATCTGTCGCACCTGGCTTCACTGCACCAACCTCATGAACACGGTACCTCTTCCCGACCAACAGTGATATTCCTCATTGCGTTCATCGCCTGCTCCCTCACTGCCAGTTCCGGTTCTCTCCAGTCTTCCATGCTCACTTCGCCCAAAGCGCCGTTATCGTCAGCATCTGGGTCCATACCCCCACACAGCCCCACCAGCGCGTCCCAGCCGAGGCCAGAATGTGGAGAGCCCGCCGTGCCAGACACAACCGAGCGCTTAACCTCCGCTAAGAAGGGAGAGGAGTCGAACGTAAGGATCGATATCTTGTGGCGAAAGTTCATTTTGGTCCTACCATCTGCACCAAACAGGAGGTTCTTGAGGCACCAGATAGCGTTGAGCCTCAAATGAGGATTCGCGTGGCGTGTAAGCGACACGAGGTGAGGCAAGGGGTTGGGAGGATTCAAGAACGCCTGAATGGTGCTCGAAGACTTTAGTTCATTCACTCACACAGTGACACATCACAGAACCATACCTTCTTCCCCGGCTCTTTCCCCTCCAGTACCATATTACACATCCCCGCAACCGCCTCCCTCACTAAGTCCTCGTGCATCCCAGTGCCACTGCCACGCTTCCCACCAACCTCCTCGTCCACCACCGCAGAAAGCACAGCCGCAACGTTGGCATCGGCCAGCGATGTGCGGAGCAGCTTGGGCGATCGCGACAACGACCGCACTGTTGCGCACGCCGCCACCCGCACTGAAGCTGCAGAACGGGGATCCAAATCCCGCAGGTGCTTGTCCTTCCCGGCCACGATGTAAATGAGTAGCGGCAGAATGTGCGGAACGGAAGCCACCGTCGCGCATCGGGATGGTTCCGAGAGGGACGACGCCGCCGCAAGAGCGGCCAAAGCCGAGGCAAGCAGCGTGACGCCCGGGTGGGGACCACGCGGCGCCGACACGACACGGCGGCTCGACTCCATGTCCGGGCCTACGCCGAGCTGCTTCGCAAGGGTACGCACGAGTACGACCAGGTTGTCCGCGGCCATGGCGTCCGCGGCTCGGTTGCAGAAGAGAGGGTCGGAGCCCACGAGACGGGCAAGGGTTGACAGAGCTGTGGAGAGGAGGGCGATAGCAGGGCCGTCGTAGATGGGCGGAGGGGCGGGGCGGGNGGGTTCTGCGGAGGTTTGCCATTGGGGAGGGACTGGCACGAGAGGGGGGATGGAGGGCGGGTTCTCGGAAGTGAGTTTAAGGAGTGCGGGGAGGACGCGGCGGGAAAGGTGGTCTGAGACGGTGGAGTAGGAGGGAAGAAGGGTAAAGCTGGAAGATGGGGGACAGAAAGTAACGCGGTATGAAGCATTAAGATGGACACCACCAAGATACCAAAGTACACAATCTTGCCACTCACACTTCGCAAGCCCACACTTTGGTCTCTTTCCCGCCCTCCCGCACCTTCCCCGCCACCATATCCACGATTTCGTCAGGTCCACCAAGCGCGGCTTTGCCCCCTTTCCCCCGCAAGAGCTCCTCCGCCACGTCGCGGGCATGATGTCCCTCCAGAAGCGCCGCGAGGGCTTCGAGCGCCGCCGCGGCTTCTCTGTCTCCGGGGCTTCCGACTTTAGCACCCAGGGATCCCTTGACGCAGGCGGCGAGCAGGGACGCCGCGTGGGCGGCGGTGTGCGAGTCAAGAATGGAGGCGCGGGCGAGGTCGGCCACTAGCCGGGCTGCGAGCGCGGTGAGCCGTGTGGGGACGGGGGAGAGGGCGGACGGAGTCGCGAGGAGGTTGACGAGGACCGATGCAATGGCTGGCGGGAGAGCAATGTGCGCGGGTGCTGCAGGGGGGCCGGCTGCAGCGTCGTTGGTGGGTCGGTCGTTGGTGCTGCACGTCAGCAGCGCCTTCGCGGCACGCAGGGCGGCGTCGACGACGCGCGTGTCCTCGTGGCCCAGGAGGGCGAACACGGGGGGAAGGAGTGTGGACTCGTCGAGGGTCCAGTCCGGGAATGGGTAGGTGGAGGCGTGGCCCGCGAGGGAGGAGACGACGGATAGGGCGGTGACGCAGGGGTCCGTAGATGTGGGGTTGGGGAGGCGTGGAAGAAGGTGGAGTGTGGAGGTGAGGCTGGGGGATTGTGGGGGTTAGTTTTGGATGGGGACGGCGATGTGTGGAGCCTGGAGAGTCAAGAATCCGGCTCCTTGCACCATTCTTGGTGAAAAGTCCAGACCAAGGAGATTCCCGTTCTTTGCAACAGGAACGGCGGAGAGTCCAAACGACCGCGAGATTCCGGTGTCTTTCACCATTCCTCGTTGAGAGTCCAAAAGACGGGAGATTCCGGTCCTTTGCACCATTCCTGGGAGCAAGACGAAACAGCTCCTGAATGACGCCGGTGCTAACAGACTGTGATATGTCACATGTCCTTTGTGTCTTCTCCACCTCAATCTCAATACGGAATGACGCCGGTGCTGACCGACTGTCCCACACAAGTGGCACGTCTTGCGCGTCCTCTCCTCCTCAATTTTAATGTGGAATGACGCCGGTGATGACGGATCGTCACATACGTCCCGTCCACCATATTCGGTGTCATTGCACCACCCTCCTCCATTCTTTTCGCAATTGCGCGACGCCATGTCGTTCCCCTCCATCTATTCCTTCTCTCTCTCCACCTCCACCTCCACCTCCACCTCGGCTGACGTTAACGACGCGCTCTCCACTCACTCACAGGGTCTCCAATCCTGCTTTGACGAGCGCATCCTTCCGCCTCGCGCTTCCTACGGCAGCGTTCCTGACCTGTCGCAGGACCTGGCCGAGCTGGGACGCGCTTGCTGCGACTCCTGCAGCATCCGAGACGTCCAGAGCGCGACTTGTCTGGTCCTTGGCGACGGCGAGAGCTCCGACGAGGGCAGCGGTCCCATCCTGGGTGGAAGACATGCTCGCAGGGGTCGTCTCCTTCATTTGATGCGCGCCTCCGCTTGGAAAGGTAAGGGGGCCTGAATCGGAAGGGGGGCTCTTCTTTGCGCCCTGTCCAAAGTGGGTCAAGAAACGAACGTGATTTACGAGTCGAGAGAGCAATAAGGCGCAAATTAATTGAGTCAAGCGAGTTGACTGGCATGCGTGAAATGCGGAGTGCGAAGGTTACAAACGCCATCATCGACGCATCGGACATTCCCTACTTGGTACAACACTTCATTGTGTGAGTACGCTGATTGCAACGTGCAGATGAGTGTGATAACGTTGGCGAGGAGAGAGAGCGTTGTGGCACAGTTGGTGGCCGCAGGAGAGCTCGGGGCTCCCACCTGAAGGGTCACACCCGCGCAGCGACGAATTGCCGGGCTGTCTGATTCAGCGGTTTGGAAACGACTCAATCTTTGCACACCGATTCAATTCACCTGCTCGGGCGAACGGAAACTGCACGAATCTCCAATCCCTGACTCTCGGTGAAAGCAGCTCCAGGCTTTACAACCCCACACTGTGCCACGCCTTGATCGCCCGCGCTTGCTGCAACTCGGATGGCTCAAGATTCAGTACTCTACGGAACGTTTCCGTCGCGCGTCTCCGGTGCTCCGCGCAACTCCTCCAGCGACTCCGAAACCACCCTCCTCGTGCCCCAAACGTCGCCCGATCTTGCGTTTGCAGGCGAGTCCCCGCCCCCGCGCTTCCACCTTGCAGACGCCCACCCGGACGATCCGCACGCCAACGATCCATTCGTGCCACCGCGCGTTCGACCAGCTGCCGACCAAGGGATCGGGGATGCCGATGGTACCCCACAGTTGACATCCACCGTGTCCGAACCAGGGCTAGGCCGACGCACGGAGTATGGGGAGATGGAAGCTATCGATTGGGCGCATGACACGCTCCGTGAGTCACTGAGACGGCGTCAAGTGCTCAGGCTCAAGGGTTGGAGGGGATCTGTGCAACGGGCGTGGTACGCCGTTCAGGCATGGGTACTCGTGACTTTGATCGGTGTATTGGCGGCGATTTTCGCAGGTATGAAAAACCAGGAGCACCTGTTCCGGAGCGTTGGGAAATTGTGCAACACTCACCTGCATCTACCATAAAGCATTCATCGTCGTCACTTCCGAATGGCTCTCCGACCTCAAAGAGGGCTATTGCGTCGGTGGCATCTGGAACAACCTTGCCTCATGCTGCCCTCAAGGTCAAGGTACTTCGACGCAACAACCTACCAAAATCGCACCAGGTTAAACAGACGACCTTACCCCACCTCTCCACTTCCATTTCCCCCTCCCTCTCTCACAGACCCGACGCAATGCACTTGGGTCCGATGGGGCGCGCTGTACTCCCACCCGACCGAAACGTCCGAGTTCTGGACCGGTTTCGCAGCGTACGCCACGGTGGGATGCGTCCTGTGCGGACTTGCCGCCACAATGGTCAAAGTGAGTCCTGCTCCCTCCCGCACACTTCTTCCCATAACTTGGTAGCTTACATCTCTTCATATGTCCTCGCAACTCATCACCGCGACACCGGCAAGTACATCGCCCCGTTCGCCGCCGGCTCGGGCATTCCCGAAGTCAAGACAATTCTCGGTGGATTCGTGATGAATCGCTTCCTCTCTATGCCGTAAGTTTTGTTTCACACCGCTGGCCTTGGTATTATCCCTTCGTTCACACCCATGTTCACCCTCTCCACACAATCAAGAACACTCCTTGTAAAAACCGCAGGACTCGCGCTCGCGACCGCCTCGGGCGTCAACCTGGGCAAAGAAGGACCCCTCGTGCACGTTTCCTGCGCTATTGGTAACATCGTGACCAAGTGAGCTGAAACGTAACCTAGGCAACGTACGGCTACATTTGTGTTTGACGAGACATCGCCTCGTATTGTGCAGGTTCTTCCCAAAGTACGATCTGAATGAAGCCAAGCGGAGGGAAATTTTGTCGGCGGCGAGTGCGGCGGGGTACGTTGTGGATCGTTTGTGGAGGTTCGACAAGGTACTCACAAGCTCTTCAACTTGGTCCCTCCATCTGGAAACAGCGTGAGGTATGATTCCCAAAGCCCTTCTATCCACTCCCGCGCCTTCTCAATCACACACCCACACTCCACGCAGCGTCGCCTTTGGAGCACCGAGTACGTCTCGCCAATCACATTCCGTAACGTACCTCTCACCTCTCGCCCTGCAGTCGGTGGCGTCCTGTTCGCCCTGGAGGAAGTCTCGACGTACTTTGGCCCAGGGGCGCTGTTCAGGTCGTTTTTCTGCGCTTTGGTGGGGGCGTTTACGCTAAGAGTGATCAATCCGTACGGGACGGGGAAGTGGGTACCAGATCTTCAACAACACGACTTCCCACGTTGACATTACCTTACGCCAACTTCCGATTCGACCTTTACTCTTCCGCCCCCCGTTGCACCCAGAATCGTCCTTTACGAAGTCGACTTCACAATCGGCTGGCGCCTCCACGACGTCCCCTTCTTCATCCTCCTCGGCGCCCTTGGTGGACTTGTCGGCGCGTTCGTGATCCACGCCAACATGCGCGTTGCGCGCATCCGCAAGTTTCTCGGCGCACAGCGGTGGCCAATCCGCGACGCCGTCACGGTGACGCTCGTCACTGCCTTGGTGAGCTACGCGATGCTGCCGACGAGAGCGAATCTCGGCCGCCTGGTCGGGAATCTGGTGAGAGAGTGCAGTGAGGTGGATGAGGAGTTCGAGGGGCTGCTGTGTGGGGAAGGACCCATTTCTTCAACGGTTGCGTGAGTGTTTTCACTTTTCTTGGGCGTGAGCTGTTGGACGAGTCGTTTCACTTTCCGTTGGAAAAAACCAGGATACTACTCGTTTCGTTTTGTGTCAAAATATTCCTTCTCACCTTCACTATCGGGATAAAAGTGCCCGCGGGCATATTTCTTCCTCCTCTTGCTATTGGAGCACTTGCTGGTCGAGCTCTTGGAATGGTGGGTACCACAGCGCCGTTCTTCCAGGACCATGCACCCGCACTGACGACACCCAACAGGTTGTGCAAGCACTACACGAGTCCGACCCCACCAATCTGTTCTTTGCCCGGTGCAGTCGCGCCAAGGACCCGTCGCAATGCATATCTCCGGGTCTGTATGCCCTGGTCGGGGCGGCAGCAGCACTGGGCGGCGTAACGCGCATGACAGTCAGCTTGACAGTGATCATTTTCGAGCTCACGGGGGTCCTCGACTACAGTGAGTGCGAGTTTAATGATGTTGAGCATCTATTCATTTGACATCGCAACCCCCAGTCCTTCCGTTGATGTTTGCAATTATGACATCTAAATGGGTGGGAGATGCCTTTGGAACGGAGTCAATTTACGAGGGCCTTATCACGGTCAACAAGCTTCCGTACCTTTCGACCCGGATCGGTGAGTGAAAGTCCACCGACCCCTCTTTCTTGTTTTTGAGCGGCGATAACCCGGAACGCCTGTCAGACTATGTCCACCCTTTTCACGCAATGGACATTTGTCATGGAGTCAGTAGCATCACGAGCATACCGGCGACTGGTGCCACGCTCGATGATTTACGTCAAATTCTTCACACCCATAATCATCATCAGTACCCCGTAACAGATCAAAACGGATATTTATTGGGCGTTGTTAGTGCCCGGGACTTATGGTGTGCCATTGAAGAAGCGTGGGACCACGGGCATCATGGTGGAACCGTGTGTTCGTTCTTGGAGCGGCCACCTCCTGGAGTTGGTGATCTCGCTCACTTGGATGAACCTCAAGGAGCTGGACCTACGAGTTTCAACCTACGGAGCTGGATTGATACGACGCCCTTCTGCGTGCAGTCAGGCTTGTCGGTTCAAGTTATTATTGAATATGTTGCGAAACTCGGACTCCGATATGTCGTTGTTGTGGACATGGGAGTCCTGAAAGGCATGATCACTAAAAAAGACTTGTTGCGGCACGTCGAGGAGTGCGAAGGGGATTCGCCCCACGAACCTCGGATGCTGGAGTCGGAGTTTGAGAGGAAGATGGCATCACTTTAACATTTAATTATATATACAGGGAAAGATTATAGTGATAGGGACCTTGCGCAACAATTTATTTTTCACTCGCAAAAATACTTTAGGCGCCTCGAGTGAAAACTTGATTATTGACCTTGCTGCACAATTTAAAAATATCAATACACAACTCTTTCCCTGATGGACCGATCTTCCTTAGAGCTTGCAGGAATGGCCGTCATGAGCACGCAAAGGAGGCAGGAACAGCAGCGGCGGCGCTCACAATTGCCGCTTCAATCATCCCACGGGAACGCCCTACTTTCCCCTCCACTTGCATGGATCTGGACGCAATGACACCTGTGGAATGTAGGCTGAGGTTTAGGTGAGTTGCGGTGCCATTCTCTCCACGGATCGGGCATTGGATGACCTGGGCGGTGTCTGTGGTCAGGTTTGACAAAACCAACAAGCCCTCCACATACTGGCAATTGTCAGCATGGACAACAGATTGATAGTACCTGGGACTGAGGTACTCTGTATTGTGCTCCACCACCTCTCCTTCCCCACCCGCTTGGATGACATCATCAAGGAGTTTGGCTGTGAAGGCAGTGAGATTTCACAGATTTACCAGTGGGGCATTGCCCACATCTGCGCACTATTCAGTAATGTTTTGTACTGGGACAAGGATCAGCTCACATTGGAGGTTCTCTGGGAATACGCAGATGCTGTTCGGGATGCCAGCGCACCATATGTGGATTGCTTTGGATTCATGGACAGCACAGTCTGGCAGATATGCAGACCATTGCAGTATCAGCAGCAATTGCTAACAGACATCATCAAGTACTGGCACTAAAGTTTTACAGAATTATGGCCCTGGACAGGATCATGATACATCTTGGGGGGCCATTCAACAGCCCATTTCATGACACTACTTTATGGAAACAGAGCGGGGTCAAAGATCTTCTTGTTGAACATGGTGAGTGCCGCAATTGTTGTTGTTTGCCTTCAAATTGGTGCTCTACACCCTTTGTAGCTTTTGGTCCCAATGGTGAAATTCTCTTTGTCTACAGTGATCCTGGGTACTCAGGCAAATTCCCCCACCTCCAGTACCCCTTCAAGTCAGCTTTTCCAATGCTGGAACAGCACGCTTGCAATGTGGGAATGAGCTGGCATTGGATTTGTGTGGAGTGGGGATGGGGGAAGGCGAAAACAGAATTTGCTGCTCTGGACTGGTGGCAAATGCATAACATTTTGTTGTCTCCAATTGCTTTATATTTTTGTTGTGGTATTTTACTAACTAATGTTCTTACATGTCTGTATGGGAGTGAAACTTCGTCACACTTTTGGTGCNNCCCCCCCCCCCCCCCCTATTGGAACATTATTTATGTGTAAACCAATAGATTTTATAAACTTCTAGGTTAATTCAACACTATTAATACTGCTTTTTTATGGTTGGAGGGGCTGGATGAGGTGGACGAGCAAATTCTGCATTGCTCAGTTGGTCTCCCCCCTTTGTTCCTGCTCCATCCTCTGTTCTTCCAACTGCACCCTCTGGAACTCCAGCTCCTCTTGTCAAAGTGCATGGTCCTGAGTCTGTTTGTCCATCATTTGGGCAAGAGTGTTGATGACGGGATCCAGCTTCTTGTTTTCCTTGTCCATGAGGTCCTTAATGCCCCTGAGCATGTCACATGCATCCTTTGCAACCGTCCGCCGCTTTTTTGCCAGTGGTGTTCTCTCCAGCTCCAACAACTCCTTGCTGTCGCCACTCCCTGTCCTTGTCCGAATGCCTATCTTGTCAGATAGGCGCTGCAGAGCGTTTTCATGAGTTGCTGGCATAGAGGAGATACAATTGGTGCTAAAACAGTTGCCAAGGCTGGAATTGCCTGTGCATTGCTTCAATAAACAGGACTCACCTGCATGTATCTGCATTTCCATTTTTTGCTTCCTCATGACTTCATTCCGCCTTGCATCTTGCTCTGCTGTGTATCCTGTATAAAACTTGGTAGGGGGTTGCATGTGCAATTGTGGGCAGGGCGTCATTGGGGGTTTGAAATCAATTTGATTTGTGCGCAAAATTTGAAAACTCACTGCCCCCAGAATTCCTTGGCCAACTTTGCTACACAACCTAGGTGAGCTGCACAAGCCTGTAATCTGCAGGAATGTGTATATATGATCAGATGTACATAGCAAGACGTAATGTGCATAGAACTCACCTGCAGGAATCTGATGCCAAACTTAGGGCACATCCTGCAGGTGTGCACATCTAAACCCGCGGCCACAGCAGCTAATACCCAACACTGATACTACACTATATACTCCACGTTAGTGGATGTCAGTGAGACAAACTTGTCCAATTGAGTGTACTGCTCATTGTCTCCAGATTTCTTGAGAGCGTTGAGGTTCTTCTTGTGATACATGTCCTGTACTTGTTCCAGTTTTCAGGTGATGTTGGTGTTGAGGTTCACAAGCACGTCTGCAAGCTCCATGTAGTTCTCCACCAGCTTTTCTCCTGGGACACACCAAAAAGGCTCCATTTCAATGGTAAGTTGGAGAAGGTGGAGGACCATTGCCATTAGCCATCAGAATGGTGCCTTCCTCAGTCCACCAGCAGCTGGCTTGTCACCAATTGCCCCATATTGTTGGTTGAGCTGCATTAGGGGTGAGATGGCTGTGGGGGCGGCAAATTGAGGGGGGGAAAGGTGGTAGAGTTTGTTGCCACTTACTTGGGGTTTCTGCAGTCCAATTGGAGCCACAAGTCCACCATTCAGTGGATTCCTATAGTCCTTCCTTTGTTGCTTCTCTTCTGCAGTAAGGCAAGGCCATCCAGGGCCATGCTTTGCCTTCTTGGGTTGCCCGTGCCCCATGCTGCGTTGGGAGTTGATTTGGGGCAGGGACGCACATCCGAGAGGCGCAGCACCCAAATTGAATATCTTGTTGTCGGAATTGGCAGGGTATTGGATGGGGTGGACCTGGGGATGAAGGGGAAAGGCGACGACAGGGAATAAATTTAAGTCACTGCCATGGGGTGATTCGGGGCTTTTGAGGCCCACAGCTGCAGCCAGGAACTCACATGATGTCTGTGATGTTGTCCATTGATGGACATTGGTCTAGTAGCAAGGGGGCAGTGAAGAATTAATTTTCATTCAAGGGGGTTTCTAGTGTGATTTTCACTCATGGATTTTCACTACAAAATATCCTTTGGCATTAAGTAGCCAAATGAAAATGTGTGAGTGAAAATTATTGCACAAGGTCCCTAATAATAATAATAATATGTTATTTTTTGGTTTTTGAAGAGGGCAGAAGTTCTTCACTGCTGAGCATTACAGCAACCCCTGCTAACACTGCAAGACCACACAAGAGCCACCACATCAAATCATAGGATCACATCATATTGTATTCCAAGCCACCCAAGTACGACCCAAGGAACTCCAGTATCGGGTGCCCTACCAGTGAAATAACAGACAGGGTTTGTCACACTGACATCCACTAATGTGGAATATATAGAGTAGTATGAGTTTTGGGTATTAGCTGCTGTGCCACTACTGTGGCCGCGGGTTTAGATGTGCACACCTGCAGGACATGCCCTAAGTTTGGCATCACGTTCCTGCAGGTGAGTTCAAAGCACATTACAACTTGTTATGTATATTTGATTACACATACACGTTCCTGCAGGCTTGTGCAGCTCACCTAGGTTGTGTAGCATTATGCCAAACTTCCTTCCCTGTTTTTAGCTGACTGCAAGGTTCAGAAGCTATACAGGGATGTGATTTTTAGCAGGCACGCGCCCCATTACAATATCTATTGAGGCAATGCGTGCTTTTTGAATTGAATCACTCAGTGAGCAGTAATCTCTCTTGGCGTAATTTCAAAAGCGGGATCGGCAATGCAGAACGAATCCACATATCGCAATTCAAGCACAACCACTTGTTGCATATTACAATCTTTAATGCACCCTCGAATTTTCGCTTTGATTGGACTACTACTCGTTGAGTTATTCACAGAAGTGTCAGCAGATTTTTATTCTCAGTACTCAGCTGATTGCAAGACGCAGAAGCTATGCAGAGATATGATTTTCAGCAGACACCTACTTTTTTATAACGTCTATTGAAACCGCATGGTTTTGTTAACTTTCAAACACTGAGTGAGCAGATATCATTGCCAGCGTAATTTTAATCATGGGGTCGACAATGCAGAACAAAGTGCAATATCGCAATTTTAGCAAGGTCGCTCTTTGCACATTATAATTGATGTTGCATTCACAAAGTTTCGCTTGATTTGGACTGCTTCTCGTGGTGTTATTCACGCAATTTCAGCAAAATTGGTACTCTCAGTATTCAGCTTCTTGCAAGACGCAGACGTAAGCGTCAAGATGTTTTGAGTTCCAATGGATGCAAAGGAGTTTCTCAATCTTGGACACTTGGTGCTTGGGCCAGATTTGCCCAAGCTTTGTGTCCCAATTGCTTGGTGGGTCAGTCTCAGCAGCAGGTTGATTATCCCCCTCGTCCTTGTTGTCTGAATCATTGTCTGGGTCAGGCACGGCATTCACTCCCCAAGATCTCATCCAAGGCAGCATTGACACGCGCCTCCTCATCCTTATCCCCCTCACTGCCCAATAGTCATTGCAAAAACTCCTGCTCTTCTTCCTCCTTGGTGGCTGAGACTGAATCCTTTGGGCAAAGAGTTAATCGTGACCTCAGCACGTGGCATAGTGGAGTTTGGCGACCAACCCAGGTGGGAGGGTCGTCAACATGCGCACGGGCCATCTATTTTCCTTTTGGCACCAATCTTGTACTGCACAAGTGTGACTTAAAGTCGAGTCAATCCAGGAGACTCGAAAACGCCTAGTAAGTAGACTATTTTTGGAAGGTTTCAAGTTGATTTGGTGTGAATCTCGAACTCGACATCTATTATCAATCTTGTATAACAGAGAAAAACGGACCGCTGAAACCCCATGACAAACATCAACAGCGCGACATTCAGAGAGAAGACACTTCTTCCCCATCCAAGAGAGGTTTGGATCGGTACTAGTGAAGATGGTGAGGTGGTTTTATAAAATGAAGTGAGGGACTTCTTAATCACCATTGAAAATTCCAAGCACTTGTCGCAACCCCAGTGTTTGCAGCGATATCAACGGTGCGGCAACCAGCTTCGGTGCCAGTGGGTGTCGGATGATGGAAACAATGCGAGACATCTGGTGAAAGATGATGTCTCCGAGCGCCCAAGAGATATGCAAAAACTCTCAATCGAAACGAACTGATCCAATCCGATACAAATCTGGTCTACGAACGATCTAGGGTGCGAAATAGATTCCGTGCCTAGTCGGAAGATGATTTTGCCATTTCAAAACACGGTGGGGGAACTTTGAGGTGCTACAACGACAGAATCAATTATGCTATTGAAGAAAAACAATCAAGATGAAAATTATATACATCAATATTCACACAGTCCACGCCCAGCTTTCAACAAAAAGTCAGCAGAAGTCCGTCAGTGGCAGCGTGGGCGGGACGAGATCGACTCCACTATCTCGGCGTTTTGAAACCTCAAAGTCAAGAGAGTTATTTCCTGCGAGGGCAGTGTGCTGATCCCTAACAGTGAAAAGTGATAAAAGCCTTGTGAGAACCACGTCCACGATAGATGACCGTCAAAGACAAGTACAGAGCACTTACCGAAACTCTCGTCGCATCTGCAGGATCTCAAGGACATCCAGTCGCGATAGTGTGGACATCGGTACCGCGCTTCGGCTAAATGTTAAGACGACCGTTAGTCACGAGCTGGAGCTCTCGAAGTTGCATTCACGCACTCATAGTCATCCTTGGAGTATGTCATTCGCACACGCTGTCGTACCGGGAAATGTGCCGAATCAGGAAAGGAAAGCAGCGATACACGCAAAATGAGACCATCAGACGATTCAAGCTGGGCAAAGTAAAGTCCACAGCAATCAATTTACTCACCACACTTTTATTAAAGGTGACATATCGGGAGCGAGATGGGGAGAGTGGAGACGATGGTCGGGTCAAAGGAGGGGCAGCAAGTCGCGGAATCACCCCAGAATAGGCGAGAACAGCCGCCATCGATGAAAAGGAGAGTGATATTTTGATTCTTCGAGGGAAATGGGGAAGCTGCTGTGCTGGGTTTTGCGCAAGGCGAGATATGGTGAGGCCGTGACAGCAGGTCAAATCGAGGGGCGGCAGTCGTGGATTATGCAACGGAGGAAATGGAAGAAGAGGACGCCTTTCGCTTTTGGGGCACCTTTGAACGAAATCGGGAGTAACCAAGCCACCGGGAGCACGCAGGGTTTTAGCCCCTCCTCCTGCTCCCTTCCGTCCGCACCCGAGATGGTGGGTCGGTTTACTCACCATCGTGACTCATGCGCCCTGTTCTCATTTTCTATAGCACAACTTTTCCTCCAATCTTACACAAAAGGGGAGAGACCGAATCTTTCAGTGGTTTCCGCCTTGACTTCATTCACAGCTTCAAACCACCCAAATGCGTCACCTTCTATTTCCTGGCATCTTTATATAGACTTATATTGGTTACTTATATTGGTTTATACTTATGTTGGTTTGGTTTACATGGTTTACATGTTAGTCTGCGGAAAAAGCATTACCCATTTAACCATTACTTGTTCCTCTCCACCACCTTTTGTAACATTCATTTTTCGGGTTTTTGGACACCCACTCACTGGCCAATGAGAAAGAAGAGAAGTCACGAAAGCTAATCCGTTTCGAGCTTGGCCGCAGTTGCGGTGAGGTTGACCACTCACAACCTTTCCAGCACTCACATCTTTGAGCCGAACCAGCCACAAATAAAATGGACCCATACAAAGCACCTCATGGATGGTCCGCACCGGCCAGTGGTCCGATCACGTATGCGTCCTCTGTACCTCAATATACACCGGCACCACTTATTCCACTCTCGTCACCGACCTCTAAGCACAAACGCACGTACTTTGTCCCCCCGTCGATGATTAGCTGCGTTCGAGGTTGGAGTGGAGTGGGTGGCTCAAAAACGTGTACAATTTTCATTTCGCCTCAGGTAAACGCCAATCCTTTCTGCAGGTCGTTGTGCCCTCGAACAAATCACAACGCAAGAAGATTTTGTACTGTGTCCCGGGCGTGGACCCAACCAAAGGCCCGTATCAAGAGGACCAGAGAATCATCCGATATATTTCATCATTTCTGCCACACTTCATCTACCTGAGCCCGATATCGGAGTCTAAGGACGGGGTCACGAAATTCCCACCGAATTTAATTACCTTTCTGGTGGGTAGTCTTTCATGCTCTCCAGATCTGGAACCTGATTCAGTTTCCACATCCAGGCAGTCAACCCGAACAGAATAGTGAACGTTTACCCAGAGTCGGACTCAAATGGAGAGAGGACCGTTGTTGATATAGAGCATGATGTCGCAGGGCGTGGGGACAATGCTGCAGGTGAGCTCGCCTACTGCTCGCCGCTCCACCTTCCGCCTTGACCTCAGAGACACGTTCCCTTAAAAATTAGGTGAAACGGTTTACCAAGTCATTGTGGGAAGACGAGTCGACGAGGTTGTACGGGCTGTCGCGGGAGAGCAAAGCTATGCATTCTTGCGGAATGAACTTCGAGGAGCAGATATTGGGTTTGGACTCACTCTGCGATAGGTTCGAATCCTTGAGGAGAAGGGGAAAGGGGAAAGGGGAAAGGGGAGAGAGGAAACATACAATTTCATATATATTTTAGTTATGTCTTGAAAATTACTACTTAAATAAAATTGCGATCCGCCACCGCCTTGTTTCAATAACGAACGAAGGCGCGTCTATTTTCTACTTGCGATCCGTCCCATCTACTTTCGTTCCGTGCCACGGAAACTGTCGAAGCAATTTCAGCCTTCGCGGCGTGGGCTGGAGAGATCTTCGCAGCATCCCGATTACTTTAACTCAAGCTACGACCCTTGTTTCTTACAATAATTTCAGATGGCTGACTCTCTTGTCGCTGTGAGCTCCAATGATCTCGCAGAGATTTGATTTGGCTACTGATGCTCTTTGCGGCTCCCCCATCTCTCATGCTGCCCCTTCCTCACCTTTATTTTCATCGGGCTTTGCCATCATCCTACATCATTCTGGAATCCAAACGATCAGGAGTCCTCCCCCAGCCCCGTTCGCCGAACCTCCTCCGCTGCTTCTCCTTTCGCATCGTCGGGATCTCCCAAATGCCCTGCTTGTGGGAAGTCAGTCTATCCCATGGAAGAGCTTCGAGTAGATGAAGCTAGATTTCACAAGAGGTACGTGTCCGGACACGTTGCAAAGGCCGGTGCCAGCTGCTCTCAACAGCACAGGATTGAAATAACTCGACTTGAGAAGTCGATCACGGACACTCTGACGATCAGGACGTCTTTGCTTGCATTCCGTGTATAACAATTATTAATTCATGTTTTTGTTTCGGTTTGCGGCGCCTTGGAACAGCTGTTTCCGCTGCACCGAATGCAAAGGTGTGCTATCAGCGGGGAAGTTTGCTGCACTGGACGGCAAATAGTGAGTGCTTGCCAACTGCCAAAGACACCTCGTTCGTGTCGTCTGGTGATGCACGAGGCTCCAATTGGTGTAAGACATGCATCGACCTCACGGTGCTTCCTTCATTTTTTCTTCAAGCTACTGTACTCACCACTTCAAGCAACTTTTCGCTTTGAAGGGGAACTACAACGAGGGCTTTGGGACGGAGCCCCACAAGAACAAGTGGCGACAACCCAGCCCCGTGACCGCTGGATCGGCAGCCACTTCAGAAACCGCATCCCTCTCTACCAGTGTCGTCGGCAGCCCGATGGCGAGGGTGAACGGCTTGTCGTGATGGCGTAACGATGACTGAATGTTCAATGGTTATTTTTCGATTACCCGGGTTGGAAACTTATCGGAGTTGGCATCTTTGTAAAATGATGATCATGAGAATGAAAACTGGTCCACGATAAGCAACGAACACAAGTGAGTGGGGGTGGATCCTAGCTACATTTGTGTCGATCGGCACACTTTCTCGGACATCCGATGGCGCAACAACGTCACTATGCTCTCTTTGGATCTACTGGCACCGTCGGATCAGCCATATTGGCTGCACTATTGAAGGAAGGCACATCTTGTGGAGTATCAACCCTCTGTCGGAGACCAGAGAAGCTTCCTGCGGCGATCCGAAACGATGCTCGCCTCACGGTATTCCAAGCAGATATGGACAACGTTGACGCGGTTCGTAGCTTGTAAACGTGATAATTTTGCTCTGTAACATTTGAAACAGGTCGTGTAGGTTCGCAGTGTAGTTTCCCGTGGAAGGGATGGAGTGATCGTAGCTTTGAACGAGACGAATTTGGCCACTCGTTTAGGGCACTTTTTACACATTACGAAGGCGATGGAGGACTACGGATGCCACCGACTTCTATTTTGGGGAGGCGCTGGCGCACTGCGCCTTCCGAAGGACCCAACGAAACACCTCTACGAGACTCCGAAGTACCCAAAGCATCTGGTTGAGCATTCGAAGAATCACGTGACGGTTCTTCAAGCTGCAAAGGTTTGAAAATCAAATTGTATCTCTTTGCATAGGTTAATTTGACCACTTCATCGCCAGCAAACGCAACTTGATTGGACTATGCTCTGTCCTCCCATGGTGTACAATGTACCTCCGACGGGAAAGGTATTGACGCGCAAAGACGTTCCTACCGGTGGGACTGCGGTATCAGCGGAAGATATGGCCCACTTTGTTGTGGAACTGCTTGACCCCGAGAAGGGAAGAGGTTGGATCCACCACCAGGTTGGGATCTCGTCCGAAGGATTATCCATGAATAATGTAAATAAAGAAAAATCTAGGATGTAATTCAATCCATTCCTTTTGTTCCTCACCAAACTGTGGTCGACACATATACTTTATGCATTTCACATGCAAAGAAGGACAAAACCGTCTGCGCTGTCTCCCAATCGCCCTTCAAATGTTGAAATCCTTTCCGTCCTGGAGGAATCTTTCGTAGAACTCGGAGTTTTCCCCCCAGACGACTCCAATCGTGTGTTGAAACGTCCACCGAACAGGAGAGGACCAACCGATGATACAGCGTCAGTCCGCGACACTGTATTCTCGTATGCGGAAACGCTTCGCACAATTAAACATTTATTCACACTCCGAGACTACAACTCCATCTTCAACGATCCCTTGCACCCTGAGAAACTCGCAGTATACTCAGCCGAATATGTTGCAGGGAGGGCCCTCGCATACGCGGATCTGTTTTCATCGGAAGAATCTGTCAGAAACGTGCTCGGACGAGCAAAGGAAGACACAGTCGTAGTGACGTGCCTTGGGGGTGGTTGTGGAAGCGAAATGGTCGGACTCACAGCATGTTTGATGAGAAATGCCTTCCTCAGCACGAGCCAGTCGATTTCAACATCCGCTGAGTTTTCGGCTGTCAGCGAATCACAGAGCTCCCATCAAGGAACATCGAAAACGGGCTTGATTGTGCACGTTGTGGATTTCGGCGATTATGCCAACATATTGGACACTCTAGAACATTCGATGCGCTCATCGTGGGGTCTCTCGAGACACCAGATTGGGTATTCCTTCCACAAAGCAGATATTTTGGACCTCTTCCGACCACGTATGAGCGACTCGCAATCACAATCCATCACAACAGCGTCCATCATCACCTTGCTCTTTACCTTGAACGAGCTCTTCCGCAGCTCCAAAAAGGATACAGTCGGTCTTGTCGAAGGATTGGTTCATAAAATGAGACCAGGTGCTCTGCTCTTGTGCGCTGACTCCAGTGGAAGTTTCTCTGAGCTAGAAATATCCACGACGAGCAACAAAAGTGGTGGAGAAATTACGGCAAGTGCCAAGCAAAGTCGCAAGCAGGCCCACACGCTTGGGAATGCCAGAACATCTCAGACGCGAACAGCAACGCCAAAGGACCCCGAAAGCTCGGGTGAAAACCCAGAAGCTTCTGGTGGTCGTGTGGTTCCGGTCTACCGATTATTAGACCTTCTGGCCACACCGTCGCGGTCCAACCCGCGACCTCATTTCGAGCTGGTATATTCCACTGATGCACGATGGTTCCGCGTGGAAGATGGTGTCAACGCAACGGAAAGGGGGGGCAAGTCTTTCCGTGGCGCATATCCGGTTAAGGTTGAAAACATGAGATATTGGTGTAGAATATTGAGAAAGGTGTGATTTGTGCGTGAAGGGAACGAATTGCCGGAGGTAACGTTGGACAAAATGACCGCAGGAGCTTTGGCTCGCGGTCTCTCAAAAAGAGAAAATTCTAGCATAATGGCCCCACGCGAACCTGAACCCGCAGCAAGTCGGGATGAAGGAGGACCATCAGGAGCGCATACGCCGCGGCGAAAGAAGCTTGACTCACGGATCGTTGGGTCCATTAACTCGGCAGTCGCGGGCAACCATCGAAATCTCTTCATCATTGTCGGGGACCATGCCCGAGACCAAGTCCCGAACCTGCATTTCATTCTCTCTAAGGCGCGGGTTGCATCGAGACCGTCTGTGCTGTGGTGCTATAAGAAAGAACTTGGGTTTTCCAGTCACAGGAAAAAGAGGATGAAGATTATAAAGAAGCAGATACAAAGAGGGACTCGAGACGCCGATGAGGACGACCCATTCGAGCTGTTTGTAGCGTCGACAGAAATCCGGTACTGTTACTACAAGGAAACGGATAAGATTTTGGGTCAAACGTTTGGTATGTGTGTCCTCCAAGTGAGTATTCCCTCATGGATGCCATGGAACTAGCAAAGTCGCAGTACTAATTATAACTCAAGGACTTCGAATCATTGACGCCGAATCTCCTCGCTCGCACTGTTGAAACTGTTTCGGGTGGAGGTCTTGTCATCCTTATGCTTAATTCACTCAGCTCATTGAAGAAGCTGTACGCCCTGTCGATGGACGCTCACGCACGTTATCGGACGGAAGCAAGACAAGATGTAGTGGGCCGCTTTAACGAACGGTTCCTTCTCAGTCTTGCGGACTGTCAGGGATGCCTTGTGGTAGATGATGAGCTCAACGTTCTAAACGTGACAAGCGCACGTGACCTTACATCATCTGCAACACTTCCCAATCCTGCGGATACCAAGGATGATCCGGAGCTTGTTTCGCTGAAGGAATCTTTGAAAGATGTCCGGCCAGTGGGACCGATTGTGGGATTGGCAAAGACCCTGGACCAAGGGAAAGCAGTGCTTACGTTCGTTGACTCTATAGCGGAAAAAAGTTTGGGTGGCGTGGTCGCGCTCACAGCTGCGCGAGGTCGGGGAAAGTCGGCAGCTATGGGAATGGCATTGGCCGCCGCCGTTTCGTACGGGTAAGTTGCCGCAACTCTCCAGGAAGCCCTTGTCGAATGATTTTGATCTTCTCATAAAATAGCTATGCAAATATTTTCCTTACGTCACCATCTCCAACAAATCTTCCCACTCTTTTCCGTCACCTCCTTCTCTCCCTCGATGCTCTGGAATATCAAGAACATTTAGACTACACCATTCACCAGTCTACAGATCCAGCGTCGAAAGGCGTCGTTGTACGGCTCGACATTCACCGGGGGCACAGGCAGACAGTTCAGTATATTCACCCTCAGGACGCCCACCTACTTGCTCAGGCCGAACTTGTCGTGGTGGATGAAGCGGCAGGAATACCCGTAAATTTGGTTCGCTCAATGGTTGGGGACTGGGTAACGTGGATGTCTAGCACCGTAAATGGTTATGAAGGAACAGGAAGAAGCTTGAGTCTGAAACTCGTGAAAGAGCTTCGAGAAGCTTCATCTGGCGGAAACTCCAGCTCTACGTTGAAGAGCTCGCAGTCTGCACCGTCGGCTACTCTGTCAAAGCGATCTCTGCGTGAGATCACCCTCTCAACTCCAATTCGTTATGCATCTTCGGACCCTGTTGAATCGTGGCTCAATAAGCTCCTTTGCCTTGATTGCTGCGACCCTTACGCGACGGGCGCAGCTTCTGTCTCTCCTCAACCTTCACCTAGACCTCTTTCGTACCCTGATCCTTCCGCCTGTGACCTTTACATTGTGTCCCGGGACTCACTGTTCTCGTATCATCCAGCTGCCGAACAGTTCCTCCGAAAGATGGTAGCTGTCTATGTGGCGGGCCATTACAAGAACTCCCCGAATGATTTGATGCTTATGGGTGATGCACCAGGGCACGTGGTTGCTGTATTGACTGCACCTCAGGTCGGAAGCGGAGTCCCTGAACCGATTGTTGTTGTTCAGGTACGGCCTTAAATTTTTACGATTTCCCCTATATCATTTTTGAGACTCTTGGTTGATGCGATGAATTAGATGTGCCTTGAGGGCTCCATTTCCCGGGCGACAGTTCTCCGTTCTCTCTCACGTGGCCACCGTCCAGATGGTGACTTGGTTCCATGGGTTGTTTCACAGCAGTTCGGAGACGACGGCTTTGCGCAACTTTCCGGTGCGCGTATCGTGCGAATAGCCACATCCAGCGAGTATGTTGGAATGGGATATGGTGGACGATGTATGGAAGAAGTAGTTCGATGGATTGAGAGTGGCGAAGACGGGGATGAGGGTTCGTCGTTTGTGGAGGAAGGAAACGTGCGGAAGATTGATGACACGGCATTCGAGAACGATTCGAGACACTTGTTGCTCAAGCCGCGCGACGCAGCAAAATTGCCTGCACTTCTTCGAAAAGCCAAAGAGAACCCTCCGCGAGCCCGACTTGACTGGATAGCTGTCTCATATGGCCTTACAACAGAACTTCATCGGTTCTGGAAGAGGCACGGATTCAGACCAGTGTATCTTCGCCAAACTGCCAACGACGTTACGGGGGAACATACTTGCATCGTCATACGAGAGATGTTATATGACGATAGGGAAGGCCAAGGGTGGATTGAAGGGTTCACGAGAGACTTTGCAGGACGTTTCGTCGAGCTTCTTAGCTATCCCAACTTCAGACACTTCACCGCTGTTACTTGCCTCTCCATCCTGGAAGCGGCCATTCCGAAGCATGATCCTGAACTCCTTGTTGCGAAGCGCACAACGATAACACCAATCCAGCGCCGCATGGATCTCTACCGTAGCTTTTCACCTCATGACCTCGCTCGTCTGGAACAGTATGGAAACAACATGGCGGATCATCACGTGATCGTAGACCTTGTTCCAAAGATTGCGACGTTGTACTTTTTGGGGGGCTTTTCGTATCATGTTCCTGGAGCGCAAGGCGATGATGGTGATGGCGGAGTTCGGCTTTCGCCCGTGCAATCCTCTGTTCTCTGTGGTATGGGTCTTCAAAGGAAAGCTGTGGAAGAAATCGAGTCGGAAATTAAGCTTCCTGTCAGCCAAATACTTGCTCTGTTCACCAAAGTGGTGCGAAAGGTTGTGGTATGGTGTCGAGCCCTCGAAAAGAGTGAAGTCGCGATGGAGATAGACGAGGAAAGGAAGTTCAAGAACAACACCGCTGCTAAGGCAGAACACCTCTCGGTGTCCGAAACAAACCCCGACGGGATTGATGAAGGATCAGCCACATCTAGCGGATCCGATGACGAGGATCAATCTGACCGCGAGGATGGTGTTCAGTCACAGGTAAAGGTCGGAAAGAAGCGTCCCCTCCCAACAGACGAGGATGGTGAGGAGGCGTGGGATCCCACCCCGGGTGAACTTGATGACGAATTGGAGGAAGCAGGGAAGGAGGCGGTACAACAATGGAAGGAAAAGCAACGAGAAATGATATCATCGATGGATCTGGGGAAGTGAGTTTGTGCTCACACGGTTTGTAATCACCGCTTCCTTTGATCAATTGCTTCCGTTTTGCTTCTTTTCTGGGCATTTCAAAGATATGCAATCGCCACTGCTGATGGTGACAAATTTGAGGTTCCCGTGAACTTCAACCCATCAACCTCAAAGTCCGGTATTGTATCACTTCCAAGCAAGACTTCAAATAAGGAAAGAACAGCAAAGCATTCGGGACAGGCGGCAGCTCTTGCAGAAAAACATCGGGGGGAGAAGGGTGCTCAAACACTAAACCAGGTACAAATTTTGCGGAAGCTCAAAGGCAAATTAGAACGGGGATCTAAGGGAGGTAAACTCGGGAAACGATAGAATATTTCGAAGGACATTCAATGTTGGCTTTATCGTATCAACCCATTCTTGCATGTTCGCAACTTAATACTGTGCCAGTTGCATAAAACGTGGTCCACATTAAATATTTGCACAGGCAACAAAGAAAAAGATAGTCTCAAGAAGTGAAAGAGCAACGACCGGGTTGTATTCGCATTGACTCGAAAGGATCAAAAGACGAGCCGTGCAAGGATTGAACCTGCGACCCCCCTGATTCGTTGTCGGGCGGTCTATCCACTGATCTAATGACCCACTGATCTAGCAAAATGCGAGTCATGCAGGATTCGAACCTGCGACCCCCTGATTCGTAGTCAGATGATCTATCCACTGATCTAATGACCCCCGGAACATTGGAAATTAAACCAACATTGTGTATATATTATTTTAAAAATTAAACGGTTGGAAGGTGTCTGTCCACCTTGGAACCCCTCACTCCTCACCCCAATATCTTCGCTGATGAAAACCTTATTGGACAAGTAGCTACGATACATAACTACAACAAAAAAATAAATTGGTCTGTGCTAGGCTGATGCCTGGCTCATGTACAGCAGACAGCAGCAATTCCTCTTTGAGTGCTGCCAATCTTCTGAATAGCTGATGCAATGATGACATACACAAAGAATTATTTGATGGTGAGCAGCTGGGCATGGGCAAAATTGCTCCCAGCCTCTGAAGGAGAATTGACCAAGCAGAGCTGTGCCGGCAATTTCATTTTATTCTTTTGTCACCAACGGCAGTCATAGTACCGTCAATGCAAATGCTGCCATCAGTGATTAGGACATTGTAGGATTGAATTTCAAATTAAAACCCCTGTCAGATAGGTGAAAACCATTGTATGTCCTGTTTACATGGTCATTTTCTTGCTTAAGATGGTTGCATTGAGCACTTGGAACTATGTGAGTCTTGAAAGACAAAAGTTTTACATATCTTGGCTTGTCAGGTGGAGTGGGTGCATCACTTGCCTGTGGGAGTGAGGCATGCAAATGTTGGGCAAGACACAAGTGCAAAAGGGAGAGCCAAGAAAACAGAGAGGTTACATGGTGACTGGGGAGACAAGTGAGTTGAGATGGGAGAAGTAAGAGATGACATATACAAGGTAACTTACACAAATTATGTGATGTATCTCAGGAAAATCTATAAATAGAGATGCTAGGACTTGTGCAGGGAGGTGTTTCCCAGAAAGTATGGGCAAAGCAGCACAAAAGTTTGGGTTGGAATGTAACAGATACAGGAGCTGGGATTGAACACTTGTGTAGCTGTTATAAGCTCAAGGAGAGTTGGTGAGATTCCTGATTTTGTTCTGTACCTAAGGGTGCATTTAGGCAATTGGGGAAGAGGAACACCATAGAATTGTTCCTATTTACAATGACTGCTCCACTTTTTGATCTAGAAACCCATTCCCAAAGCAAAATCATTTTTTTTAATGAAACTCTCATAAATCATTATGAGCTGTCACAGCTCAATCAAAATATGCACATTTACCATTAATTACATTTTTTATGAAAATAAAATTCAAGCCCACACCTTGCGCCAACCCAGAATGCACAATTCCGGTGGACACAAAAACATGCAAGACAATTCATTGGACTTGTCTGATTCTGATGTGGGGACTTGTGCTGTGATGCAATTAGTATGCAATCAAAGAGGAGGCGCTGGCATATGGCCCTGTTGATCCTCTTCTACCAGCTGGAGCAGATGATCCCACTGGAGAGGCCATTCCACCTGGACCCAAGGCTCAATTTGAATGCCATGTCAAACGCAGACTGCTTATTGAATTTTTGGTGAGTTCTTGTGGAATTGTTGCTTGGGCTGACAGGATTGGTGCTCAAACTTGTTGAATGCAGTTTTGAAAAGGACAACCTTCTCCATCTCCAGACAGGTCTGGAGCTCCCAGAGGTGATTGTTCTGGACAGCCGTCATAAATTTCTTGGTGCAGGGCACTCGGCAAGCTTCTGAAGCAGCTTGTATTCCCCAATTGCCTCTGGGACATTTCACAAACATTTGGTCACTCCCCTGGTGAACTATTGTGGATTGTATTGTACGTTGTTGGCAATCTGAAGGAACAATATAAGGACATATTGAAATGGGACATGGACCAGCTGATGCTGCAGCTGCTGAAGCAGTTTTGTGAGGCGATTCATGAAGCTGGTTCGCCTCTTGTTTCTGTCTTTGGATTCATTGATGGCACAGATCACAGGATATCACGGCCGTTGCACAATCAAAGGAAGTATTACAGTGGGCAAAAGAGGCAGCATTGCCTCAAGTATCAGGGTGTGGTGTCACTGGATGGGATTATCATCCACCTGGCAGGACCATTTCTTGGTCCAGACCATGACCTCACCATCTTCTGAAGAAGCGGATTGAACAATCTTCTTGCACTCCATGGTTCATGCTAATTTCGTGCCCTGTTATGATGGCTTTAACATACTTTGGGTAGCATTTGGACCTCTTACCAAATCTATGGGGACCCAGCTTATCTGCCAGGCAATGGTCATTTGGCAGGTCCATGGAAGCTGGCACATCTAAGTGCTGTGCAGCAGGAGTATAATTCAAGGAACATTGCCATGCGCATGTCTATTGAATGGGCATGGGAGAAGCTGGCAACACTTTTTGTGTTCCTGAATTACTACAGGAATCTGAAGGTAGAGCTTTCTCCTGTAGGGTTGCACTATAGTATAGGCATACTGCTAACAAACACTCATACTTGTTTGTATGGAAGTGAGACAGGGGTGCGGTTTGGACTAACCCCCCCAATGCTCAAGGAATACCTGAATTCTGAATAGATATTTCTTTACAAAATTTGTTTCTTAATTTCCATTAACTCTTTTAACGTGGTCATCATCACATCCCTCATATTGTTGGCTTCCAACACCCACACCGCTAACTCCCGCTCCTTCAACTCCAGCGCCTTATGCTTCCTGTCCTCCAACTCTTGTGCAACCTCAAGCTAGCCTTCAGCTTGCTTTTCCTCCACGCAAAGCATGTCAAAAATCATTTTGAGGCTGCTACAGACTTCCTCCACAGGCTTCCCCCACTTCCTTGCCACATTGACCTCATCCTTGCCATCTGCAGCATTCAGATCCACGTCCTCAAGCACCCTCTTCTTGGAGAGGGTTTCTGTTGCGTCCTTGCGTAAGCCTAATTAGATAGAATGAGTGAGCAACCAAATTAGCATGAACACAAAACACACTCACAGGCAGCAATCAGCAATTCCATCTCTGCCTTGGCATGCCTGTTCTCCTTCTCCTTGGTGTTCTCCATTTCAAACTGGCAACGCTGGAAGAAAGAGATCAGGATGAGTGAGGTACAAACACAAACTTATACCAGTACTTACATCTCTTGCATAAGACACCACAAGCACGTCCAGAGTGGTTTCTTCCTTGTCCTCTCCTGTGTGTTTCTCCCACAAGGCTCCAGTCTGCTCCCATTGCCTGACAAGGGTCCCTACCTTGTGGTCAGCATTGATTGGAGTCACACCACTATAAGCAGTGGGGTCCTTCAATTTCATTGCCTCCGTGACCTGTGTCACGTTTTTTAGACCCCCCATGCAACTGAAGCCCCCCACCCCATGNAATGGATTATGTTTGTGCCTTACATTGATATGGCATTTATAGGTTGGCCAAGTTTGTATATTTATTATCAGAATGCTATTAAATCTAGACGAGGCTTGCCCCAACTGTCCTGTTCTGCACATTGGGGATACAATACGCAAAGGAATACATACATGTCCTCTTTCCATCTTCTCCAAAAATTGTGAGGGTACACTGGAAGAGGTAGCTGGGCTCCCTCAAATTTTGCTTGAACAGTGCAGAGTACTGCATCATGAAAAGCAGTGCAACACACAAGAACAAGCCACAACTGTGTCCATCACCCTGTTTCCAAAATAGAGACCAGACCTGGTTTCTTGGAGATGGTGCCAATTCCAAGAATAGTAGTTCTTGCAACCCCTTCTGACATGCCTCCAAATCTGTGTCATAATGATGTGGGTGATCACTCCAATCCAGTGCATCTGCAACCAGTGCGTTTCCATTCCTGTCCATCACAATCACATACCAGTGGAAGTTCTGCTCATTGACCATGAAAAGGTGATAATCTTGATCTCCGTGTGCAAATTATCAATGAATTTTCGACTCAGTTGGGACTGGTGCTCAAGTGTCATATAGCCCAGGTTTTGAAGTGTGTACACCACTTGGGAGGAGAAGTAGGAAATGGATGGCAGCCTTTCTTGTAGATTCCACAAGGTGATGACTGGCAAGAGGAAAAGGTTGAGTACAATATTGCTCCAGTTCTGTGTTCCAGAGAGATATGATGCTTCAAAAAGAGCAGACCCTGTAGGGAACACAGCCCTGCAGATGAATAACATGTAAGATGATTTCATCCACAGTCATGAGAGGGCAGGGTGGTTTCTTACCTAATGTANGCATCCTCATAGGCCACCCTGTCCTGCGCAGAAATGGTAAGAAGGGTGGTGGGCATAAGTCTGTTGANGTCTATACGTGAATGGGACGTCACTGGCAAGGGAGGTGCTACAGGGAGAAATGGATGTGACCTAAACTCTTGCTTGGGTTCTGTGGAATGCTTGGGGTCCAAGACAGCTGAATTGGTTGCTCTCAACAAAGTGGATATTGAGTCATCAGTGTAGAGTGCAAGGTCTGGGATGCGCTTGTCAATGTCTTCCAAAGGAAAATTGAAGTTTGATCTGATAAAAGAAAATTCAAATGACTTTTAGATAACTATTGGGAAGTGGGGAGATTGGCAAGCACATACATTGGCTCCCATGTGGATGCTGATGGGGGCCATCCAGTCCACAAGACCAGATACTCTCTTGTATTCCCGTTCTCTCTGAATCCCAAGATTGCCTGTACTTCAAAGTCTTTGTCTTGTCCAGGTGGAGATCCGACCACCTTTTGGATCTCCTCATTGGAGATGGCTGGAGGGATTGCCCTGAGATTACGTTGATGGAACCACCATTGTGCAACTGTCCCAAGCAGATCCTGCAGATTAGGGCCTTGGTGTATCCAGCATAACTGGTAGAGGTACTGGACTTGGTTGACCTTGACTATGGAAGCGGCATGGGCCCACATAGGGCCAGGACGTTTGCCCTTGCCTCGAAATACTTTGCGGACTAGCACCCTGTCACCAATGCTGAGGTGCTGGGGTAGCTTGTCCATCCTGGTCAATAATCTACATGACACAGTTTAGAGATACGTGGCATCATGAATGAAGAGAAACTCACCTGGATATGGCCTTGGCACTGGCAGCAGCCATGTTTTTGTGAGCAGTCTTTATGAGTTCTTGGTGCTCTGCTTCCAAGAGAGTAGCATCCACTAGATGATCACGCAAACTGGCTGGAGCAAGGAAGCATGCATCTGTCCTGCCATAGAATAGGACATCCAGGATGCACTTGGTGGTGGAGTGTCGTTCATGGTTGTAAGTGCTGATCACTGACTGGAGTACATTGTTGCAGTCCTCAAAAGTGCAGTGGAGGGGGTCAATATCTTTAGAGCGCATGCCTTGCCACCACCTGGGCTTCACGGTTCTGTGGATCCTCTCAATGGCACCCTGATTCTGTGGATGGTATAGACGACCATGAACTGGGCGAACTCTGAAGTGCGCATGGGTGGCAGTGACAAGATTTGATTTGAATTCAGTTCCATTGTCACTCAACATCCTACATCAATATCATGAGTTGGGTACCATACCAATCCACAGATAACTCTTACCTTTCAGGTGTTCCATCTGTTGTATATATGTTCTCCAAAAACTCCACAACATTTTTTCTGCAGTGTGTTGGTGGTACAGTTTACCCCAAATTTTTTTGCTGAAGTGGTCTACGCAGGCCAGAAGATTGAGATTGTTGAGCTTGGTGAAATTGAAGACAAAGAGTTCACATGGTCTAGTGGCTATGATAGGGAGGAGGGGGACTGGGTTTGGGGCGGCATGGGTCATAGTGCATTGTGGGCACCACTTGATGAGGGAGCGGAAAACTGGAAATAGAGTTGAGAGATAGAAATTCTGGCTGCACCTGTCCCAAGTTCAGTTGATGCCAGGATGGGTTCCGAACTCAGACGACATATGGTTGTGCTGGTAAAGATCAAGAAACTGCTGGAATGGTTAGAATCTCGCAAAAGTGAAACCATCCATACCAGACTCACCTCGTCAAGAGAACTCAACACCACAAGACCATGCTTCTTTTTGTAGCTGTACACCAGGCGGGAATCCATGCACCAGTACTTTGTGCACTGTATGACAGTGGATTTAGGGCAGTATAACAATGACATATTCATTGGTTCCCACCATGGTTTTGAAATTTTTGCGTTGAGAAAGGTTTCCTTTGCCCAATAGTCAATCAAGAAATTTATGACTCCGCAGGTACTGTGCAATTTCTGCATGTTTGACATAGTAAGCTCAGAGGATATAGTACTCTTCTTTGCTAAGCCTGGGATAGGAGGGGGGAGGAGTCGCAGTAACTCCAAAGGTTGCTGTTGTCTCTTCACCAAAAACTGTGTAGGAGCCATGAGCCTGCGCATGGTATGCGCCGTTCACTGAGTCTAGAATCTGACGCACTAGGGAATTGTAGATAACTGTTGGGGGCGCCACTCCAAGACGCATACAGAGTACATCCTCATCCACGGAGGTGAGACTTGTCTCATAGGAAACTGCGGGATCATACACACTGATGAAGCAAGGCATTGTGATGGAGGTGGGAAAAGAAAGTGTTTGGAGATAGTTGGAATATGGGATTGTCAGAAACCGGGTTTGTCATGCAGAAAAAGGTCTCCCACCGAATTGGTAGCAGCCCATTTTCTGCGCAACCAACAACAACTGAAAATCACGCCTTTCAAGCCTGGCAGAAAAGGCTGGGTGACTGATTCGGTAGCAAATGATTTTTTGCATGTCCAATGTTGGTTGTGCAGAAATTGGGTTGCTACCGATTCAGTAGCAGCCCATTTTCTGCATGAACCACAGTGTAGTGAAATTATGGAATGCAAGTCATGCAGAAAATGTGTTGCTACCAAATCAGTAGGGGACAGTTTTGAGCATGTTCCAACTCACTTGCGTGCGGGTGCGCATCCCGACCTGTGTCACAATGTGCCTGGAATTAGGACACCAAAATCTCTTTCCAACACAGTCAGGTCAATCTGATTCTGTTACTCTCTCATCATGTCTTCCAGCTCAATCACCTCAATCATTGCCAAGTGGCATCTTCAGGGTACATTCACAATTCCCATGAATCAGATTGACCTGAAGGCCTTCACCCCAATTCAGGAACGTTACAAGCCAGGTGTTCTGGAGATCATGTAAGTCAGATTTGGTTTTGTAGGTTGGCAGTTCTGACTTCCTACCATCCCAAGGACTGCTTTCAAAGGTCAAGCTTGGGTTTCTAGACACCAGCATGGTCATTCTCTTCTGCATAGGGGAAGACCGTTATGGTATTGTCAATGGCAACCACAGACTTGTTGCACTTTACTGCTTGAAGGATGAGGACAAGGATTACGAAACACTCCCCAGACTCCTAGATGGGACGCTGACGGTCAACGCAATTATCTTGTGGGTGAGTTCATTTTTTGGTCTTCCTAGTCTCTGCTCACATTTCTCCCCCCACTTTTATGGTTATAGGATGATACGCCTGAATACGTTAGGTCCCATATCGGATCAATGGTGAACTTCACAGGCAAAACCAGTAAATAAAGCTTGAACTCTATTGAACGTCTTCTGACTTTCAATCTCTTGTAGGAGTACCCATGAACCCCTTCAATACCTTTATGGCCGTTCACCGCTCTCTCACGTACGGCACCACCAACAGGACTCAGAGGCAGGTGCGGAACGTGGTCAAGGACTTCGAAGGTACAAGTCATGTCAAGCAGATTGGGAACTGGATCACAGTTGCCAAGTCGTACACTGCAGTCCCCAATGTGAGTCTTTGCCTACCCATGTTTTCCATTACCTCTCTGAGACAGTGTAGTTTGAGGCAATTCTTTGTGAAGATGCCATCAGCAACATGCCCAACTTCTGTCTGCCCATCACCACCCTTTATGCTGAGGGTGGTGTCAAGAAGTATCTTGTGGACAAGGATCCAGAACTTGCTGTAAGTATTCTTTTTTTAATTTATAATATCTATGGGCGCTAATGATTTATTAGGAGCACTTCTTTTGCATGCTTGTTGCTCTCCCTGCTCCACCAAAGCTCAAGGAGGTCCAGGACATGGCACAACTCTGGGGTGAGAAATACTCACCATGGATCAAGGGATACTTGCAGCTGTCTGACAATGACAGATGGACCAATGAGAAAAAACATGTGGCGCAGGTTCTCATACTGAGTGCTGAGTGTTGACTGCATTTGACTCTGTGATTGCCTGAATGTCCAACCTTCACACATTTCAAGGCACATTCAAGGACACATCCACCTGTGCCCACGTTCTGGAGGAGTGCAAGGAGCGCCTTGGGACTGTAAGCAAGAAGGGGAAGGAGAAAGGTGAGAGTATTTTGTATGTTGTTTGCACCATGTGAATGACTTTGACAAAAGCAGCCCCCTCCGAAGAGGTCCCTGCACTGACTACCCCTGTTCCAAGGATCACAACACAAGCGGGGGAACCCAGTGGAGCAGTGGGCCCAGTGAGATTTGGTTTCCTTCTGCTTGACGTTGATATGTGCCACAAACGTTTCTTTAATGGAGATCGATGTTCCCAACAAGCAACCACCTGAGGAACTGCTACCTACTCCTTGAGCAAAAGAGGGCCTGCCCACCACTCCCTGATCCAAGGTGAGTCCCCTTAAATCATATTAGGTTCTTGTCTCTCACTCTACATTTCGTGCCAAGCCATCGAAATCTTGACCCACAGGCCGCCCCCTGAAGCACAAGTTTGCCAGTCCCACCATTACCCTCATCAACGTGCAAAAACTTGAGGACACCCTGAACAAGTTCAGCGCAGATAAAGGACAGACTGCAAACCTTATTGTGCTGGACTTCCCTTCTCTGGATCAAGCAGACCATGGTAACCCAGTAAGTGCACTCTGTTGCTGTGCAATCATGACACTGACTTTGCTTTTAGAAACTTGCCCCTAAATTCCAGTCGCGCCTTTGGGGACTTCAAGACATTGCCCTGAACAAGGTGCTACATCCAGACGGAATTCTCATGGAAGTAAGTTCTTTGTATTGTGTACATTCTTTTGCTCTAACCTATTTTTTCAGTGCATCAATCTTTCCCAGTACAGCTCCGTGTGCAGGGACTACACCAACTTTGGGGCTTCCTCAATCTCCACCATCCACGTCACATTCCACGCCAACGTCAGCTGGACAAAGAAGGTTCTCAATGACAAAGCAACAATTTTTGGGGCAAAAAACGTTGTTGCCCACTACATTGTTGCATCAAGATCTGCGCATGCAGTCAACTGGTCCATTGGCACCAACTGGCGTCGTACGTGGTCCACAACCAACTTTTTTGGTCCATACATAGTGCCGGAGCAGGATGTGGTGGTGAGTTTTTGGGTGTACGTGTTCCTAGGTTTACACCAGCCTATTAACTTCTTAAACCTTTCTGCTTTTGTCAACAAACACAAGACCTATAAAGCTCAGCAAGAAGGCAGGAAGGCCATCAAGAATGTTCCATTCTTCTCTGGACAAGTACCAAGCGCCCTGTGGATGGAGGTCCTGACGCTTCTCACCAACCCTGGCAACCACGTGGTGATTCCAAGTGTGGGGACTGGAAGTTTGGCCACAGCTTGTGCACTTCTTGGTAGGGAGTGCACAGGGTGGGTCTTTGATGATCATTTCCATTCTCGCCTCAATAGCCACCACATGGAGCTTGAAGCTCAGACAAACAAAGATGCAAGGAAAGTTTTTGAAAGGTAAGTCTCTGTCTTTATCAGTGCCTCATCCCACTTGCAAAGCTAACCTACTGATGTTTTCAAGACTCATCTTGGACAGGGACTTCTTCCACTACACCACTGCATCATTCAGTGCGGAAGTGGCTGCCACCCCAGCCAGCAAGGTCCAATTGTTGGCAGAGAATGTGGATGATGAGGATGACAAAGAGTTAATTAAGGTGCCCCCTGAAGGTAAGTTGAAAATTGAACGTCTTTGCAGCAACTTCTGCTAACCTCCTGTAGACCCTTCACAGTACCCATCAACTGCACCAGACAGTAAGTGCAGTGTATGTTGTCCTTGTCCATGCACTAACTCTATTTTTGACATTTCCCCTGACCCAACCAGGACCATCCTCTTCAAATGTTCTGTGGAACTCTCAAGGTGTCCCACTTGGTAAGTTGTTTGCCCAACAATGTAACTCTGTATGATTCTAATTCTGTGAACTATTTCAGTTGCCCAATTCATATCTGACCAAGCTGCCGTTGCATCAAGAGATGAGGACAATGAAGGTGAGGACAGTAAGTGCACCCCAATGTTCTTGTCTGTGTTACCTCTAACATGTCTAACCAACAGCAGATTCATATAGTGGGCAGTCTCTATCTAAGTACTCAGACTGCAAAGACCCACGTACTCCACCCCCCGAGGACACCACTGAGTCCAAGCCTGAGGTAGAAGGTGAGTTGTACTACACTGTGTATGTATCTGCTCTTGTACTAACACAGTTGCACAGGCAGACCACCCTCAAATTCTTGGAAGAGGCCACTGCCAAGCCCCTGAATCTCAAGAGTGTAAGTTCCCATGTATGTACAATTTGTTTCTATGCCATTCATATTGTCCCTTTTCAGATCCTCCTGCAAAAAGGACCTGTCAATCAGCACCCACTCAACCTGTACAAGAGCAGAGGGAAAGGGGGGGCAGGAGGGGAGGGGGGGTTGAGAGGGGCAAGAGGGGCCGTCGTGCATCTCTGAAGTGATAGCATTTGTATTATGCTTAGTACATAATAAACTGTTACAACTCCAATTATCTACATGGGGGTACTGATTCATGGGGTGGGGGGCTTCAGTTGCGTGGGGGGTCTAAAAAATGTGACACCTGCATCCACTTTGCCTGCATTGTTTTGCTTTTTCTGAGGATCTTGTAGGGTCAAGTGACAGCTGCATGGTGCATTAGCACCATGCAGGCAGCATAGTCCCATGTAAAGTAGACTCCAGGTGCCTCCTGCATGTTGGAAGCCTTTTCTGCCACAGGCTGTCACCCTTGCCCATGTGGTGCAAGATGGGCAAGGAGTAGGCGCAAGCCAGGAGGCTTTGGCAAGTGCAGCAGATTGGTCAACATACACCTGCCACATATACAAATGCTCACAGAGTTTCTACATGTACAGGGTAATAAGAAATGACTCACTCACCTTTTTTTCATCATTGGAAAGTGCTTTCCACATGTTTCCAATTGTCACCAGGACCATAGCAAAGTCCAGGTCAGGATATGCCTTCTTCACCTCTGGGGGCTTCTCCCTTGAAAAATGCATGAATGGCGCAGGCACAGGCATTGGCAGTACCACAGTTGACGTTGTTGAGCCTTTTGGTGGGCGTCCGCAGCGCTTTGGGCAGCTTCCCATGATCAGTGATGGTTTGTTGTGTTCGAAAAATGGTGGGGTGTCTGCAAGTTGTCAGCATGCCCACCAGAGCAAAAGGAATGCAAAAGCAATAAACAATTACCAATTCAGCTGATTTGACATCAAAATCCGGGTTCTTATGGACTCACCAGTCAAATCATTGTCCAAACTGTCCCCGGTCCTGTCCATCCTGATTTCTTCCATGCCGCAAGCCCTTTTAGCAGTAGTAGCAACATCAATGTAATTGATGAAGTTTCAGCAAGAAAGAAAGGTCCAATAGGTACCAGCCAGCCCAGTTGGACACCCCAGCTGGCAGGAGACCAACGACAGTCAGCCCCAAGAAACTGGACCAATGATAATTGCCAACGTTGCCTCACCTGACGAATCTCTAAAAATTGCAATTTTCCAATGCCGTTTCCAAGAGGAAATCAATGATTGTGTGGGCTCACATATTGGCTCATGGATTTGTGAGCCTGCACGATTTATTCTCACTGCCAAATTTCTTGTGTGCTACATATTTGTTAAAATAAAATGTTGCGCAACCTCTCTATTCAGAAAATAAAAGCAAACAATAGTTTCAATATGAGGTATCATGATTATAGTAAGACTGTAGAGTTGGTTTCCAAGTCATTAGTTTGATGGACTCAACCATGTTTAGAGATATTTGATTAAATTGGACAGAATTGTATGGTATTTACTTGAGCACTGGGTTGTTCCTGGTGCAGATACATCATACCCCAACTTTGTGATGTTGAAAGTGATCTTTGGAGATGATATGAGAGTCAAAAACATTTCATTTTATGTTAAAGTGTTTGATTTTAGCTTTCTGCACGTGGCACAGTGGGAGTGGTGTGATAGTAGCATTTTTGGGTGGTAAACAACTATATATTAGGGACCATGTGCAAAATATCATTCGGCACTTTTCACTGATGTCAAACAATTTGCCAAGACGCAGGGTGAGAAATTTGGGAATGAGAATAAATTCAAATATGTTTTAATTAATAGTTTAGAGTATACTTGATGAAGCGGCTGCTTTAATGGAGGAGAATAACTATTTTTTACATGAGTGAAAATTGCTGACGGAAATTCTGCGCAAGGTCTCTATTATCAAAATATACACTTCCCTGAGTGATTTCTTAAGACTGCAATATCAATTCAAATACACAATCATGTTCTAGAAATAAAACATTTTAATTGATATCAGCAGCTCTTTACATCTTCTGTGAAACTTCAAACACTGTGGTTTAGTTAAGCTTCTTCAACAACTGTACATTATTTTGATTCACAAACCTTGTATTAATGAAGTAAAAAACTTTGTTGACTCTATTTGCTTTCCTTACATTATGCTGCAGATCATTAACTGTTATTCCACCTCAGTTACAAACAAGGAATTGCCATTAATTACAGTTACAATTGGGACCTACTGAAAAGCAACACATATTTCTTCACTTCATAAATAATTACTTTGTGGTAGGCCTGAACTGGAGTAACAGTATATGTAGGGGGATATCTATAGTATTGTGGTCTACATATAACAATTCCAACTTCTCCTCTCATTACCTAACCTCTGCCCTATCCTCTTGAGTACAGATACTCCATAACTTTGCAGTAGGTATGGAGGAGAACACATGTCACAAACAGGGAGTTTTAAAGGGAATTTCAGTGGCAAATGACTGACTAAACAAAAAATAGTCTTTCATCTTCACCAAGAGTTAGGGGGGGGGGGGGGGGGGGGGCAAGTTTCACTAAAAATCTCATTATGTGATATTCACTGTATTCAGGTGGTATACTTTGGTTCATGTGATCTAGATGGATTATTACAGAAGATTGAAACTAATTTCACAAACTATGCCATTACATTAGAAACTCCTCTACCAAAAGTGCTCTTATTAATATGTTTTGACATGGAATATTTCATATAGTTGCATCTAACACTGTACAAAGCATTTTCTGGCATCTTTGCTTCTTGTTGGATGGGTAATCACCTATGCATAAGACTATGGTTTTTGTTGACCTCATAAAGATCTCTAGAAATACCTATTTTAATAAACAAGAGACTGCACAACAGCACAACAAGCAATAATAAACATTTATTGCAATATCTAATTCTTTGTTTGTTTTCAACTGAAAATGCAAGGCATTATAGGGCTAATTAAATATGTAAGAGCATGTGCTATTCAGACTAATAAAGTCTGAAACGTACTCCATTGGTACCACAAGTCCCAACTGTCATAGGATGGTTGCAGGCAAATTTAGGGTGTTGTTGCCAATTCCATGCTTGTTTGGGAACCATTTACCTTTCTGGTCAGATGCATACAATATGCAAAATGAGCCAATACTTTTTTCCTTGACTAACTGAGCTTGTGCCACATAATTGAAGAGTTTTCACTTTTTATAACATCAATGACACTCTTAGTGTTGCACATTTATCTGAGTAACACTAATCTGAAATGCACAGGTTTGAGCCACCTACACAATATCACTAAATTGTATGAGAATGTGATTTTATATGCAGAAGCATCAGACTGTATATATAAGAAGAGGGTTTTCTACTGAAGCACCTAGAGGGGAACAAAAAAAATATGACATACAAAGTAAACACAAAAAAGATATTTGAATAGGGGTAGAAGTTATGGATGGTAACTGAAATTTGTGGGAAAAAATTTGTTTATATTATTTTGGCTATGTGGAAGTGTAATTGATGCACCTTGTTTTATGCAAGCAAATGGTTTTGTTATCATTACGCATCAGTCTCAAAATTCTGGAACTTTATCACCACAACATCCATGGAGTACTCAAAGCCAGACAAAATTGTGTGCACACATGGTGTGATCCTCTGGGATTATGTAGAGGAACACATGCTGTGGGATGAGTCCAAGGTTATGATCAGGTGTTGTATCAGGATCTACCCAGCCATGGGTTCCAATAGAATGGACTACAGTACTTACAATATATCACACACATCATTCTATCACAAAACCTTATCTGTTTTTTCATTTCAAGAGACCACAAAAAAGTTCAAGGTGAGTTTTTTGTATTGCTTTTGCTTCTCTGTTTTATTGATTAATTATGTTGCACTACAGCTTTTTTTGGGTGTCTTGCTTAGATCACATAATTTCACTCAGGCAAGTCACTTTGTTGGTATGTATAAATATACTATAAGCTCATTGCAGGGTACTAAACAATATGTGTATGTTTTCAAACAGACTGCAAGCCAAGAATTTCATGTTGATTTGGATTCCATGTTAAATCACAAAATTATCCATAGGTCCTTACTAAATCACACAAGTTTAACCATTCTTCATTCCTGTGGAGGCACTGCTCTGACAAGCCATTTTTGATGTAAACAATGGAGGATTGCTACACAACCTAGGTGAGCTGCACAAGCCTGTAAACTGCAGGAACGTGTATATATGATCAGATGTACATAGCAAGACGTGATGTGCATAGAACTCACCTGCAGGAACGTGATGCCAAACTTANNGCACGTCCTGCAGGTGTGCACATATAAACCCGCGGCCACAGTAGTGGCACAGCAGCTAATACCCAACACTCATACTACACTATATACTCCACGTTAGTGGATGTCAGTGTGACACCAGATGGGTTTTGACTTTGAAAGATTTGTTTCAAATCATTCCCTTGTCACGTTTTTTACACCCCCCACCCTGGAGAGTGCCCCCACCCTGTAAATTGCTCCACCCACCCCAAGATCCATAATATTGAAGATGAGCGTTTTGTCTGAAAAGTATGTTAATTTCTTCAAAGAACAATGCCATTATATGTCCCTGAATCTTATGAAGACCCAGCGCTCCAACCCTTTCTGGGCTCCACCCCACTTGAACTCCCCCTTCCCCCACTACTCCCACGTGAGATCCCTCTTGCACTACCTCCCCCCCTCCCACTTGTAGATCCACAACCACACCAGTTTGCCCTGTGTGTTGGTGTATGGTGTGGACGCTTTGGGTTAGGTTCTAGTAAAATAAAGGCAGTAATAAGAGACCATGCAGTGAGCATAGAAGTGAGAGGGTGTAGAAACCTGGGTTGGTCTCGTCTGTGCACCAATGGGGGGCTCGCCTGGCTGCGGGGGCGGGAGGTCTGGCAGGGCACATTGGGGATTTGGGCTTTGGAGCGTCTTCATAAAATGAAACAAATTCAAATAAGAACAGCCATGTCAAAGTAAACTAATGAACTTACTGTTGTATTTGCTCTCGTCCTCATCATCCTTGCTGTCACTCTCGTCATCATCCCCACCCTTGGCTGCACCTTGGTCACTGTCATCTTGGTTGCTGCCTTCTTCATCCCCAGGAAGGCAGTATCGTTTGATGAGTTGTTGGATGTTTCGTTCCATTGGTTGATGATTGAAATCAAGGCACGTTTTGAGTATTTAACAGAGGCAGAATCAGGACCTAAGAATCCGCCGCTCCATAACGGAGCAAGCCAGATCTGACTGTAGTAGGGTTACTACGGGAGTTAGTCGTTAGGGTAAGATTAGTTTTGAGTATGGAATAGCTCTGTTGTTCGTCTAGTACATGTGCTATATATTGACCGGTTCCGAGGGCTACTGTGGTCACGACGCCTACCGGCGCCCACAACGCCAATCCCTTCGGACC